>JAHLJT010008446.1:277573842-277660266 GCA_031308135.1 Acheta domesticus | reverse complement strand
CCGACCAATCAGTATCCTCTTTTGAGTGAGGATATTCGCAAAACCTGCAAGGAAGGAGGTCGTAAAAGACAAGAAAACTCCTGGAACATCTGCATACACTGCAACAAATATTATATATATATATATATAACTTAGCACATCCTGTAACTTTTGAACGGTTGAAAATATTGCAATGCAGTTTTCACGCTGCTAAAGTTACGTGACTCACCCTGTAGTATGTATTTATGTATGTATGTAGTATGTATGTAGGTATGTATGTATGTATGTATGTATGTATGTATGTATGTATGTATGGATATAATATATCTATATTATATATATATATATATATATATATATATTGAAACAATAATTGGAACTTTTTTGAGAAGAGATTATAAATAATAATGGAGAAAGATTGATAGATATTTGTGATCAAAATAGTTTGACTATATTAAATGGCTTTTATGAACACAAAGTATTCATAATACACGTGGCATCACGATTCTTTAAAATTATCATCAATAATAGATATATATTATAAGAAAAAATACAAAACTAAAGGTTCGAGATGTTAGGCTTACAGAGGTCCAAGTTGTGTCACAGAACATTATCTAGTTAATTCGAAGATATTGTTTCCGTTTATACATAAAAAAATTCAAAAATAAATAAAACTGAAGGAGTGATCACTACAAGGAATTATGTTGAATATAACGTAAAATTTATTAAAAGATGAAAGTTATTTCGTATTGTACCAAAAAAGATTGGATGAAAAACCTAATTGAAACCGAATTTGAGAATGTGGAAGAGCAGTATAGATACATAGTACAGAATATTAATATGGCAGCAAAAGAAGCGTTAGGTTGAAAAAGAGAAAACACATAAATTTATATACTATTGGAGGTGAAGAAATTGAAAAAAGATGTGGAGGATAAAAGAATGAAGTACCTCAGATGGCTCAACACAAAGAATTATAACAGATAAAAAAGAGATTACAAAAGAGCTCAAACTAAAGTAAGAAAAGCCTAACTTTGGAGAAAATAAATACTGGGAAAAATCATGTGATTATTTACAAATTATATAGGAGGAACAAAAAGTGCAGAAGCTTGGAAAACATAAGAAATCTAAGAAAAAAAATGCGATAAAAAAAATAAGATAGATTACAAAAATGGAAAAAATACTTTAAAGAATTGTTAGTTGAAAGAAGAAGTCAGGTTTTAAAAACTATAGTTGTATTTCAAGAATTTGAGAATAATTTTAAATTTAGATTGGCAACTTTAGAAATAGCCATTAAATCTTTGAAAAATGGAAAAAAGCAACTGGTATAGGAGGGATCAATGCCGAAATTAATAAAGTATGGAACAAAGAAGCTATGGGAAATTAATAAGGAATTTATTTGAAAAATGCTTAAATGGTGAAAATTCCCTCAAGAATGGAAAAATGGTATCATTTCAGTTGTTCACAAAAAAGGAAAACGAGAGGAAGGGTGCAAATTATAGGGGAATAAACTGTGTTAATGTATTTAGTCGTCTTTATGAAGAATACGAAAATTATTTTTAGAAGAAAATTATAAAAGTAGAGAAGATGGAATTTTCAGCAGGTTTAGAGTTGGAAGATCCACCATTGATCATATATTTGTAATATAAACAGCTATTAGAGGAAATTAATGAAGTGAAGTCAACAAATCCATTTTGTATTTGTAGAGTTAGAAAAGGCATACGATAGTATTCCATTACAAAATTTGTGGGAATGTTGAACGAAATGAGCATAATAAAAAATTTTTGAGGGAATAAAAAAAGTTATATGATGGTGCTATGCCTATTTCGCAGTTCCAATATGCAAAAATCTCTCAGAATCAATTTTCATTACCAAAGGTCTGCGGCCCAAGGGTGCAGTTATCTCCAACTCTATTTAAAATATACTTACAAAAATCGCTAGAAACATGGAAAAAGAAAGTTGAAGGAAGGGGTTCCTATAGGAAATAACAAGTTTATACACTTTATTATTGCAGAGACCAAGTAATAATAGCACAGGATGCTGAAGATGTGGAATATAGTTTAGAAAATTATTAGAAGAATATCAGAAATGGGGGCTAAAAATTAATGTGGAAAAGACACTTTATATGGGATGTGGAGTAAAACAATAGAGATTAATTTTACAATTTGGAAAAGGAAAAATTAAACATTGTTCAGAATTTAAATATTTAGGAGAAAAAATAATAAGGATGGAAATCAGGAAGATGACATAAGACAAAGAATAAACAAAGGGAAGATCAGCAACATCAAGCTAAAACAAAATATTATGGGATAAAACATGTAGCAAAAGAAAACTAAATTAATGATGTATAAATCTATTGTAGAAAGTACTATTTTATATGCATCGGAAATTTGGAAATTAACGAAAAAATTTAAAACTAAAATTACTGGCAACAGAAATGGACTTTTTAAGAAGATCATCTAGTATATAAAAATAGAAAAAATAAGAAAATTTAAAAATAAGAGAAAAAATGAATAAAGTTAATACATTTTTAGAAAAACGATTCAATACAAGCAATTACAATGGTTGGTCATATGAAAAGAATGAAAGATAATAGAATTCCAAAATAATTTTAGAGTGGTTTCCCGCGGGTAGGAAGAAAAGAGGAAGACCTAAACACAGCTGGTTGAGAGAAATTAAGGGAATTTTAAAGGACAAGAACCTTAACAGACAAGGATTATGAAGATCGGGACAAATGGAGAAATAAAATTAAAATTATGTAATTTATTAGAATTGTGGGTAACAGAAAGTTGTTTTCTATAACAATGTAAACTGTGAAAGAAATAAATATATATTGAAACGTTTCCTCTTTCGAGTTCAGTTCAACAATGTTTTATGGGTGGGACAGGTGGTCTTTGTTCGCGAATGGGCTCTGGGTTTTGGCACATTCATCAGAAATACACACACACTGAAATATAAAGAACCTGGACAATACTTTATTTACAGCGATTCATACACTCGGTGTGACACTTCTCCACTTTTCTAATATTACATGTTAACAAATCACAGCTGCGCTTTCTCGGTTTCTAATATTAACTGCTAACAAATCACAACTACACTTCCTTTTTCTAATATTAACCTTTCACAAATTACAATTGCACTTTCCATTTTCTAATATTGACTACTAACAAATCACAATCACACTTCCTCTTTATTCTTAAAACACTATTCCATACACAAAGGGAAAAAGAAAACCTGATATTTTATGTGGGCAATTCATTTAGCTTCCAGGCGAGGCAGGTGAGGTGCCGTCCCCCCTCCAGATCGGCATTGCTCGGCTGCCCTCGGTCAGCGTCGTTACCCGGAGCCACGGCCCGGACGCCGCTGCTTGCTGCTCGGGGCCCACGCGTCTTCCATACAATGCTCCCCTCAAAACACTTTTCTTCCAAGCACTATTTATGTTTATTTTGTCCATCCCTTTCACACTGTCTAGTCGGTGGACACCCTGCTCATAAGCACTCAATTTCCAGTCCTCGCCGAGTGTTTATAATCACATGCACCGACACGTGGCGAAACTAGCTTCCCAACTGATATTTCACACTTACTCAGTTCTTCATATTTCGAACTCCGGTTAGCTGTCGAATATTCATCGGATTCATCTACACACTGTTATTACTATGTCCACTGTCCAATATTACATTTAACGTTTCCTCAGTCGCTAGATACTATCCAAAATCACTCCAGCCAACGCGTATGTCCGTATCTTACCGAGTTCTCTGACCTACTGACTATCCCATGATCACGCTCCCGCTCTCGCTGGCGCGCTCTCCTGACCCGTTCTGAACGGGTCAAGCGGCAACGGCCATAACTGCCGCGCTATTTGAACAGGGTCGGCCCCCACTTCATTTTGCTAAACGTATAATAATAATAATAATAATAATAATAATAATAATATTATAATAATTCATTTCAATATATATATATATATACATTATATATATACAATATATATTTTTGTGTATATATATTGTACATATACATGTGTGTGTGTGTGTGTGTGTGTGTGAATCGTGAGCTGGAAACACATTTTATACTCCTGATTGCTGCTTTGAAGCTTCTGAAGGGTTTAATTAAATAAATTTACTGATTATTAAGGACTAATCGAGGAATTTACCATGACCGTGTCTCTTGATTTAGAATCAGTCGTTTTTGTCAAAAACGACTTACATAAGTGCGGGAACATATTTTCGGCAAACACCAATGTCTATATTTATAACACTCATTTAATAATCATATTCATCGGATGACAATACCAACAGGAGACTACAAATCTTAATACATGTAAATTATTTTACAACCCTTTACCAGACGACATTAAACGATTAAATTCGATACAAACGTTTTAGTCCCAAGTAAAATATTTTCTGATGGATAAGCATTTCTATACAATGAGAGACTATAACGAGCAAAAAAGAAACGCAATATTGATTTTAACAATGATATTTACTGTATTATTTATTATTTGGACTGTACAATTTTAAACAACCTTTTACAAATATTGTACCTCAGCTTCTGGATCAATACCCTCCCCCCTTCTCGATCAGGTTTTTCATTCAGTTTCCCTGATCCTTTGAGCAATTCCTGAGATGGCTCCTTGTTAGATGGATATAAATGTAGTTTCATAATCTGCGAACGTCTTCTAGAAGTCAAATATGAGAAATATATTTATTCAAATTATCGTTCTCCATGTTGTCGTGGCAGGAAGTATTATTTCTTGCCGAAGACCGAGGGATAAGAACCCAAATCTACAGCTGATTTACCCTTGAAAATGGATTTTATTACATCGGAGCGAATATCTTTATTAACACTCCTTGCAAAAAACCGCTCATTTGTTTCTGAATTCAAAATTCAACTAGTATATGTCTTAGAGTAGAGATCACAGAATTGAAATCCTGCACAGAATTCACCTCTCCCCGTAGCAAACCCCCACACAGTTTTCAACTGTTTTTGACATAAAATAAATAAAATAAACAAACTTCACAAAATTAAAATTAAAACCATTTTATTCATGTTAAATATTGTTATCTATTGTTAAAGATGCCTACTGTTGGATGCTGTTTGTATTTGGTGCGTCGACCCGTGTACGCGCCATGGCCTATCGGCCTCGCGGCCATGGGTTAAGGGGCCACGTGATGTGAGCACGAAGAGATCCCCACGCCGTATTCTGGTCTTCTCAACCTCAAAAGTAAATTTCTCATCGTCACACAGACACATACCCTGGGACTTTGCAAGGAAAACGCACACCGTAATCTTGCCTGACCGGGTATCGAAACCGGGGTCGCGTCATGGAACGCGAGCATGTTGACGAATGAGCTAAACTGCCAGGGCAATTGTTCAATATTTATAAGAACTATCTCAGCACAAAATACAGTTCTTTAACAACACAGAAGTTTCAATTAAAATCCAAAAGTTATTGATAATTATTGATGATTACGATATAGAGACCAGAACCCGTCAAAATGGCGAGTTCGTCCTACTAGATAGAAAGGAAATCGCCGTTCTCCTATTGTTAATAATTGTTATCCGAAACATAGTGATTGTGACCTATTAATATGGTGTTTGGCAGCAGGACGTGGGCGGTGGTCAAATCACCTCCTTCCGGGTCGTCAGAGCACTACTAACACAATCGAACGAAACATTTAATATGATATTTAATATTTAACTATGACAAATGATTACGTCTCGTATGTTTGGATTCCACAGTTTGCTGATTGGTCGATAACTTGTAGTACTAAAATGAAGGCGTATCACAATGAATACAGTGGTTGGATATCGACATTATCTAGATAGCTATGTACACTAAGTCATCAAAAGTATCCGGACACGTCCAAAAACATGTTTTTCATTTTAGGTACATTGTGCTGCCACCTACTGCCAGGTACTCCATATCAGCGATCGCAGCAGTCATTAGACATCGTGAGAGAGGAGAATGGGGCGCTCCGCGGAACCCTAGGACTTCGAACTTGATCAGGTGAGTCAGTAATACATGTTCCAGAAGTCTGTACGCGAGATTTCCACACTCCTAACATCCCTAGGGTCACTGTTTCTGATGTGATAGTGAAGTCGGTACGTGATGGGACACGTACAGCACAAAAGCGTACAGGCCGAACCCGTCTGTTGACTGACAGAGACCACCGACAGTTCAAGAGGGTCGTAAAGTGTAATAGGTAGACATCTATCCAGACCATCACACAGGAAATCCAAATTGCATCAGGATCCATTCCGAGTACTATGACATTTAGGCGGGAAGTGATGGTCGGGCGGCTGCTCATAAGCCACACATCACGCAGGTAAATGCCAAACGATGCCTCACTTGGTGTAAGGAGCGTAAACATTGGACGATTGAAAAGTGGAAAAACGTGGTATGGAGTGACAAATCACGGTACACAATGTGGCGATCCGATGGCAAGATGTAGATATGGCGAATGCCCGGTGAACGTTATATTCCAGCGTGTGTAGTGCCGACAGTGAAATTCAGAGGCGGTGGTGTTATGGTGTGGTCGTGTTTTTTATGGAGGGGATTTGCACCCCTTGTCGTTTTACATGGCACTATCACGGCACAGACCTACGTTTATGTTTTACCTCTTGTTGCTTCCCACTGTTGAAGAGCAATTCGGGGATGGTAATTGCATCTTTCAACACGATCGAGCACCTGTTCATATTGCACGGCCAGTGGGGGAGTAGTTACACGACAGTAACATCCCTGTAATTGGTTGGCCTGCACAGAGTTCTGACTTGAATTCTATCGAACATTTTTGGGATGTTTTGGAACGCCGACTTCGTGCAAGCCTCACCGACCAACATCGATACCTCTCCTCAGTGCAGCACTCCGTGAAGAATGGGCTGCCATTCCCCAAGAAACCCTCCAGCACCTGACTGAAAGTATGCCTGCGAGAGTGGAAGCTGTCATCAAGGTTAAGGGTGAGCTTACGCTATTGAATTCCAATATTATCGATGGAGGGCGCCACGAACTGGTTAAGTCATTTCAGCCGCGTCCACTTTTGATTACTTAGTGTATGTCGAGTTCCGTTGCTATCTGGAGGAGAATTCTAGTGGTAGCGGCTGGCGGCTGCTCTAACTGGGAGTAGAACAATAAGCTTGAGGAAAGACCCACTAAAGAAATTGTTCTACTGAAGATATGTCGAACATAAGCTCTCACAAGAGGTAACTGTATCCAAATTTTATAATGATTTTAAATCAAACGAAGAATGAATTACATTACAATGAATTCAAGAGGAATAAATGTGTTGCTCCATTTTAGCAAGCATAATTACTATGACGTGATTCTTAAATGCTCTGAAATAGAATTATTACGTGGGAAACTAATACAAAGGATATTTTTTCTTACAGCTTCTTATGTCTTTCATTTCTATCACTCGATTTTAAAATATCCTACTACTGCCCATCTCGCCTATTTTATCGATTCCGTTCTTATTCCGCCGAGAGTGTGTTGAATGGATTTGGGAGACATTGAACGACACGAGGTAACGGATGAGCGAAGGCCCCGACGCCTCTGATTTCAACGCACAAGCTACGAACCTTGAACGCCGACCCTGTTCACGTATTCGACCATTTCGAGAAGCCGTTACAACGATGGATAGTTGCGTGAGTTCAGTGGCGTGTATTTAACCCCAACAACCCCAACACTGCTGATGTAAGCAAGAATGAGAATTTAATAAATAGTGAGAATTAAAATTACTATGAACAATATGTCATTTGGTCAAAAATATTGCACCCACTGTATATTATTCTACTGCGATCACTGCGCCGGCCCGCTGTGTAACTCCAGTTGCTAAATCTTCACTGGGACTCAGAACTGCGCGCGCATCTTATTCATTGTGCCAACGGACATGCGGAGATCAGAGGGAAGCCGTAGCAGTTAATGTGGTGACGTCGTCATGAGATGAGGAAGAACACAGACACGGACTTTACTGTACATATTTATTTACAATAGTTTATTACACTATGTGCACTCCTAAGAAACACTCCTAAGGAACGCTGCTCTCCACAGCACTCCGACTCCTGAGACGAGCCGCCTCAGTATTTACCAAGAGAACCCCAGCTCGCTACACTAGCGCCGCCCCTGGTCTCTTGTCCCGTGGCGAAAAGCCACGCCTCGCAAGACGCTGCTCGCGATCACCTCCACACATCGCTACGGTCAAACTCGACTGCCCAGGAAGCTTATTCCACCCGCCTCCCTTGCGAGACATCACGTGACCGACCTCCCACGCACAAAGTGTCATTTCCGCTCGAGATTTGGGCTGGCTGCAGATGGAGCCTGGCGTCCACCTGCGAACGATTTCTGTCGTCACATATCACTTGTGCGAACGGACAGCCGCCTTCTCAGACACGCCCCCAGCGGAGAGACCCTCGAGAGACCCCAGGGGTCCATCCGGCCGTGCGCGGCATGAGAGGACCAACCCCTCCCCCTTGCACGACTTGTGCGGTCGGTCGCGCCCAGTGCTATGACGCTACAATGTATTGAATCCACCTAGCTAGGGATAGATGACGTTACTCCCTCTCCCTTGCTTCAAGGCCAGGCTTCGCCTGACTCGTGATCGCAGTACTCCCCGCCAGAAAGCTGGTGAAAGCAAATACGACATCTCACATTTACTCGTACGCCAGTGCTACTACAATTCATCATTATTTTAAATGACATGTTTTGGCAGTATAAATTACCGTAGTGTTTGTGGAGAAGTTAATAACTTATATAATGGTTAAGGGCACATAATTATTTCTTGCTGTAATAAGAGTGAACCAGAATGTTCCCTAGAAATTTTATTAATTATTATTAGGAGGGTTGTTCTGACACACGAGATCAGAACACTAGATTTTCCGAATTTGCGAATAGCATACCGTACCCTTAAAGAGTGCATGGCGGAACTGTGTGTGATGTACTAAAAAGAATAACAACCATTGACGAAACAACTAGTGAAAAAGATTATCCACTTTAGCCTATTGAATCACCACTGCATGAGAACATATGACACACATTCAGTTTTCGAAAAAACTATGCAGTATTTTGCTAGTCATGAAAGAAAAATGGAGTTTAGTTTCCATTGATTACTGCAACATTTGCAGGAGGAAGATTTCATTTTCTTTTTCCGTAAGTTACTGTTTTACTTTTCCTTTCATGAAAATACATTGTGTGTGGGAATGATAAATTACATGTTGGAACTGTTTATTTTCTACACATTTTGTGTTTCACGGTTGTGGTAAAGAATCTCCTGCTGCGCAATTACTTTGTTTAGGCTAGGGCAGGAGGAAGTTGGTTGGTCGCTAGCAGCTGGAGTATACAATGTTATCAGTGCACGCCCCTGCGAGAGTCAATGAATTACCTGCAATGGTCTGCATTCGTATGTTCTTTTGATGGGTAGAATTGCGGACAGTATTTCAACTCAAAGTTACATCAAAAATTCCGTTACATTTTATAACTTGCGCTGCGGCGTACAGTCAAGGCCATAACGCCAGCGAGTTTATAGAGAACCGTAAACGATTTACTCCAAGTCAGATGCCATAAATGATAGGAACTCTTATATTTTTGTAAAGAAATCTTAACTAGAAAAGTAACGAAATGAAAATTCAATGTTACTTACGTAAATATGTACATTAGGAATTTTGCATTGACGTAGGTTTAGATCATTATTTTTCTTAGGGTGATATTTCAGGAACTGAATTTTTGTATTATTTTCGAAGTGTGAGCATTTTTTTGTGTGTATGTACTTTTGATTTTTTGAATTGGTATTGTTTTTGTTTTTCAGTAATTTTAATTGTTTATGCTCTGTTTCAATTCTATGTCATTGTCATGAAAACTTAGTAGGGTAATTACTGTCCTTCCTTGATTTTTGTGTTTATTGAGAAAGAACATATCTTCTATTTGAAGGACAACTGCTGGTACTAGACTATTTCTTTCTCTGGCTAATCGAAAAAATGAAACCCCGACCCTGATCAGTCTAAATATTCCTTTAGCTTTATTTATTCTCGCGACATCCAGAGTGAAGCCGGGTGCCACACATGGAGACTTTTTATTTCACATGCTTGAGTCACCGGGAGGGACCAGAAACCAACAGCAAACTGAAAAAAAACCGAAAGGTGACACAGTTTTTCCTGATAACACTAGACGAATAACAGAGTGATACCCTAACTAACGGGCCACAGACCGGGCACGATCTTTCTTCCTTGTATCATATTTGCCCCTCACTCACACATATGCACTTACAAGCACTGTATTATCACACATGACCATTCGAGAACCTAGTGATTCTCTCGGCTTGGGCAGTGCCCGTCTCATGGGAGAACATGGTTGTGGGATAACCCGCAAATCGACATGTAGGACTGCGCAGTATCTCTCCATCCAGCGGGGAAAGATCTCAGTCAACTCCCGCGGTACAACATGCACTACGCTTGCAGGACTAATAATCTTAGACGTATACACATCCGGAAACACTAATCTATCGAACATGATATGGTTATTTTTCAAATATCGCTATTTTTTAATTTGTTGCGTCTTAATCATCGTAACGCAACGCATCCCTGTAGCCCCTGTTCGAGCGTTGAATGCGGAGTAATCCTTTATTAATATTTGTGATTTATCAGTGCCCTCTGTATTTCAGAAGGCGCTGTATTTATGTACGATTCGTTTCGTCTGTCAGTTGTCAAGAGGACCGCCAGGTAGCATCTCCGCGTACGCGCCTCACACCGCACGCCCTTGCGTCACTACCCAGCGGCCAGAATTGGGAAGAAATTACGGAAGGGGTAGGGTTTAGGACGTTTTTACAGGGGTTGGACTAGCACTGAGACTCGTTTTGTTGGATCAAATTTCACTTGAGCTTGTCCGGGAATCGACGCAAATCGAACCCGGGCCGATTTGTTGAAAGTCGAGCGACTTCGCTTTGAGTGACGAGATTGCTTGATATGGGCTCACAATTAAAACTATACAAATAACATTAATTTTATTAAAATTGTGACACTTTTCATATTTTCAAAATTCATTTAACTTTTTCATAAACACCATACACGACACTCATTTACAAAAGTGGACGAATAGCTTGAGTAGAGTGACCTGTACAGTGAGAGAATGGCAAACAACTCGTTTGAAACGCGACCACATTTTAAACATGTACCAGTTATCTTGTTTTTTCAATACCAATACTTGTTTCACGATATCACGATAATATTGACTAAAAGTTGTAGCTTAGTCTCATTATTTCAACGTCAACCTACAGCGTCTTTTCTTTTAAATTGTAATTTTTTACTGTTTACATGCTTTTTCGCACCCTTATCTTGACATGAATAAATAGTTTTTTTAATGCCTATTATAGTAAAAAATGCCTTTCTGGAGTGTGTGTGTGTTGCGTAAAATTAGTTGGAAAAATTTTCAACACTAGTTAGATAAATAGGTCGAATTCAGCCGCTGTTTGGAGAAGAATTCGAGCGGCCGGCTGTTCTGATTGAAAGTTTTTCGTGGTTCATCCAATCAATACTTCCGGAGAAGAACCCTAATAAACGGGCCACAAACCGCGCGAAATTTCCGTGCTCTTCCTCACCCCATAGTCTCTCACATTTCCAGTTACATTCACTACACTACCATATGTGCCTGGAGACCAATCGGAATCTCAGTGCTTATCCTGACTGAAGCTGTGGTGGGAAATGGCTGGTTGCAGAAAACCCGCAAGCATATATAAATAGGATGTTGGTATGTATATAAGAGCAAAACTCCAACACCGTTGGACCGATCTCCATGAAAGTTGGCACTTCTAAGCGTTTTTTTTTTTTACCTAGAAGGTTTGTGTGCTGTTATTTCTGTTGTAACTCCACTACATGGCGCTACATATTCACGTGAAATGCAACCCGCCAAACACTCGGCAGCATTTGGAATCTATATCGTTAAATAACTTCTAAACGAGGCGTTCAAGGACCTTAAAAACTAAAATGCTGAGGCCAAAGGCCTCGAAGAAACGTGTCTTACACCGCAATCTACAGAATGAACTCTTCCTGAACATTCTATGACATTTTTGCTGGTCCGGCGCTTCCCGAAATTACCTAACCTGCTCAGAGACGTGCAGAATCAAGTAAATGTGAATGAGAGGGACAGAGAGCGGCAGAAATAGAGACAGACAGGGACAGGGTGAGGGAGGGAGGGAGAGAGTGAGAAACGGAGATGGGAGGGTAAAGAGTGAGATGAAGGGCAGAACAACATCTGCCGAGTTTTCCTAGTTTTATATAAGTTTACGCGTCTGGAAACACGAAATAATCAATCAATCCATGTCGTACGAAGCACAAATGTGGCATGAATACCAACAGAGGGAACATTGAAGAACGCATTGATAGTGAACATGTGGAAAGTTTCGCAGCGCTCTGCGGTTTATGTCGCTGCGTTTGAGCGCCGCGATGCGACGCGGCCTGCGCGCCGTGATAGCCGCTTTCGGCGCAAGCCTGGCAGCGCGCCCTCGGCAATCGGCCGTTCGACTGTGCGGCGGGCCTCTCTGCAGCCGAGAGGTTTATTTATAGGTGACTGAGGCACCGCCCCTCAGCGCTTTAGCCTTCTCCCGGTCGTCTCGTCCCGGCCCGCGCCGCTGGCGACCCCTCCCTCCGGGGCTCCGCCGCCCCCGCCCCCACGCCCCCGCACGCCAGTCCAGCGGCGCCGCTCGGTTGCCAGCCGACTGAATAATTCCTTTGTCGGAAGTGGGCTTACATGTTCGTCTCGCGCTTTCGACACTCGTCCCCGGCTGCGTTGCTGCCGCCGCCCGCTCCCCCTCCGCCACCCGCGCCCCACCCCGTTCCCGCCCGTGTGAACGCTTTGGCTTCCGCCCCTGCTTCTCGCGAAGGAAGAGCAAAGGAGATGACGGTGGAAGCGTCGGCAGCGACTGGAGCAGCGGCGGGGCGGGGGGCAGCAGTGGCAGCGAAATCAGCGACAGTGGAGGGCGGCGAGGGAAGTGAGGCAAGACGGAGAGTGGCTTGATTGACTGATTGATTCGTGTTTCCGGGCGCGTCAACTACATAGGTCATTAGTCCCGTCAGTGTAGTGCGTGTGTTTCGTCGGGAGGTGGCGATGATCTTTTCCCCGCTGGATGGCGAGATCTGGTGCCGACCTACCGTCGACTACCGGGCCTTTACCCCTCCACCAGGTATCTCCCACCAGCGGGGCACCGCCCCAGCGGGACAAACTGTAAGCTCCCAACCGGTCTCCCGACATGTGTGATAGTGTAGTGCATGTTAGTGTAAGTGTGTGTGTAAGAGGAGAGGAGAGGACAAGGAAGAGGGAGAAAAGATAGCGCGCGGTCCGTGGCCCGTTTGTTAGGGTACTGCTCCGGCAATTCGCTTGGTGTTGATCGGAGAAACACGGAAAACTACCGATCAGAGCAGCCAACCGCTAGAATTCTCCTCCAAACAGCGACTGAATTCGACCTAGCTGAGAAGCTAGTGTCGAAAATCCTGTCGCCGTCAGGCGGAGAGTGGCGGGGCGGGGTTTGACTGAGGCGATGGTGAGATAGAGCGGGGGTGGGGGACGTTGAGGCGAGGCGCGGGCGATGCTGAGTTGAGGCGGGGCGATGGGGAGGCGGGGCGCGGGCGACGCTGCGTTGAGGCGGGGCGATAGCGGGCGGGGAGATAGTGAGGCGGAGCGGAAGCGAGGCTGCGTTGAGACGGGTAGATAGTGAGGCGGAGTGGGGACGAACTGCGTTGAGGCGGGGTGATATTGAGGCGGAGTGGGGGCGAGGCTGCGTTGAGACTGGTAGATGTGAGACGGAGCGGGGACGAGGCTGCGTTGAGGCGGGGAGATAGTGAGGGAGAGCGGGGTGAAGCTGCCTTGTGGCGGGTAGATGGAGCGGGGGCGAGGCTGCGTTGAGGCGGGGCGATGGCGAGGCGGAGCGGGGGCGTGGCTGCCTTGAGGCGTGGAGATAGTGAGGGGGAGCGGGAGCAAGGGGGCATTGAGGTGAGGCGATTGCGAGGCTAGTCGCTACAGTGGCATGGGGCGGGCCGGGAACGGTCTCGGAACGGGTTGGGGGAGGCAGTGGCCGAGAAGCGTTGGCGGTAGGGGTGGCGGATGCGGCCTTCAATGGATTCCGGCCTCTGGCTTCTAGAGATGTCTTTCCTGCAACGGTCTTTATCCTCTTCCTTTCGCTTCTTACACGTCTGCCGGTTTGTTTTATCTTGCTTCATCTTTGCGTGCTTTTCGTGGAGACGAAGGTATTTTTACATTCCTATAGGATGTTCGTGCCGCATCTACCCCTGTTCGCAGCAATAAAAAACACGAGGGAATGAACGCGCGCCTGCTTTTCTTATAAGTGAATATCTTCTCTCTTACATTGGGTAGTGAATTTCCAATTTTTAGTTGTCTTTTTATTTCATTGTTTTTTTGAAGTTTTTTCTCCCATATTTTACAGTGGGTTTGTCAATTGATCATAAAACAGAATCTGGCGACAACTTTTTATTTCGGTTGAAAGATCAAAACCCGCTTCTTGTTGCTCTCGTTTGGGGAAGGAATATTTCGCATTCTCGGATAAAATCATCCACTTTGTTCATAAATTAGTATACAAAGTAAAATCTAACTAGTCGTTCCATATCCGGCAAACGGATGGACAGACCGACCGAAGGAAGGACAAATGTTTGAATGTTAACCATTTTTTCCAGTATCCAGAACCCATAACGCGTGGATTCTAAATCTACAACGTGTTGGAGAAAGTAATTTACAGAAGTAAAGTAATTTATAGAAACAGGAATATTCCACCTTTCCGGTATCAGGGACCTGTAATTCGAATTTTGCTGATCAAATAGCTGTTTTCCGCTACGGAACTATATAATCTTATATATATTATAACACACCTACCACCCACACCCACACAAGCGATCGTGGTCGAATGATTGCTCGCTAGGCCAGCTTGTGATCTCAGGAAGCAGAATCTTTCGGGTGCATGAAAGGTCTGAACCCATGACACATAAATCAAAGAAAATAAATAGATAACAAGGGGCATGTATTCAGAAACAACACAAATGAAATATACAGTTACTCAAAAATCAATAAGAAATAGAGCTCCTCGGATCACATAAATTCTCTATTAACAAGCAAAATCTTAGGAAGGTACCATTTGCTTCGGCTGCCATTTAAATAAATTCAACATATAAAGGTGACATAAAAACTATATCACCTTTATAATTGTATTTTACTTTATTCGTACAAGACATTTAAAGAAAAAAATTTGGAGGAAATTTTCAGAAAAATTTAAAAATGTCCCTGGGGCTTTATGTAAAGTAACCCCCCATTTTAAAGAAAGTTTTTCAAAATCACAGAACCTCGAGTCGAGATAGATCTACCAGGGAATACTCATTTTGGAAGAAATCGCACATATGGTTTAGGCGCTAGTGGTATTACTAGACGGACGGATGTTTTGAAAACAAAACATCGTTTTTCGGTGTCAGGGGACCTCAAAACGTGTATTTCCGGTGAAATATCGAAATCAACTTTCCGCAGCATTACATAACGTTCTCTATACTACGTATACAGGTGTCCGGGGAGGAAACGTCGAAACTTCGCAAATAAGCTCTTAAGACAATTCTAAGCACATTTTGTCTAGTAAACTACGTAAATATTCCGAATGGTTAAGCCGCGATAAGTACTCAAAAGTTGTTTTGAAAAAATGATTTCTAGGCAAAAATGTGCGTTATGGAAGCATAGAAACACTCCAGAAACATGTAAATTGTTTATTATTTACAAAAGAAATGAATATATTTGCTCAGACAGATTTTTCTTTCTCAACAAAAATATAATTCATTTTGTAAATAATAAACAATTTACATGTTTCTGGAGTGTTTCTATGCTTCTATAATGCAACTTTTTGCCTTTAGTTTTTTTTAAAACCAACTTTTGAGTGCTTATTGCGGCTCAACCATTCGGAAAACCCACATAATTTATTAGAGAAAATATGCTTAGAATTATCTTAAGAGCTTATTTTCGAAGTTTCGACGTTTCCTCCCCGGACACCTGTATACTCCGTATATACTTACGTGTATGAAAAAGTAAAAATGAAACTATTTTTTGGTGTTGGTGCAGATATATTGTAGCAGTTAATATTCAGAGTTGATTGTATTCGGTTAAAGCATTGATTTAGAGATAACGTGTTTTATGATAATGCTTATAGTACTAGGAATCTATTTAAATCCTCTACTGAATGATGTACACCGGGACAAAAGTTAATCTTCGTTTAAAAAAGGCAATACAGATTTATTTTACAATCAATGAAACATGATCACATTATTTACTTACACCATGTTATTGAACAAACTTCTAACATGCCTTATGATATCTCCCCCAGGGGAGAAATTTATCCTAAACGTTTGTAGTCATTATTTCTACATGCGATGCATCTTTTTCGTTTGACCTGTCCAAGTTTCCCATTGACTTGGTTCGGCAATTACTTTTGAACCTCCTTCCAGAAGGGTCTTCGACGCTTTTCAATTGCTTTCAATGGAAATCGCGAGTCTTTTGTCTTTAAGAAGTCACGAAGTTTTTTTTGCGATCACACTGGATTCCTGATGCCAATATTACTGAGGGTTTAGAATTTCTTGAAATGTTGTGCTCATTTTGCATGCAATTTCTCGTTCCATTTTCTTAATTTGTTTTCTGAAGAGCGGGCCGTGTGCGAGTACTGCTTTTCCTTAATATGTTAACTCAACGATTGACAGCAATCTGAGACAGCATTGAGTCAACGGATATTCAGCTCTCCAATATTGACGCTTTGATATCGAGACTTCAGTTTCATTACTTTTCAAGCTAGACAAAGGACTCGAGAATGTCGTTATGTTTTGGAAGTACTTGAATTCAATCTATCTCTTTACAAGAGTCTTAATTTTGATTAAAAGACGTTAATTACGTATTCATTGAATGTGAACTTACAAAAATGTAGCATATTTCGATTTTTATTTCGTGGTTTGCTGATTTGAAGAAAAAAGACATCTTCCTTCAACTCATCGTTACTTAGAATAGAATTGAATAACTACTTAAAAAAACAGAAATATTTCCGGTAGTAACCTATATTAAATAATTACCACAAATACACAAAACAAATAATCAAAAAACTATTGTATTATTTACAAATTACTTAAGACAATTTTACAAAATGAATGTCCTAACCCCATCATGCTAAAAGCTGACCTATTAATATAAAATAACAATAATAACAATATAAAATAATTAATTTTAATGTTTACATTTTCCAAAAAGTTAAGTTATTTAATGTACTTCTGACAATTGTAACATTCTGAAGAAAAGTCTCTGGCACTGTCGTAGGTAATTCGTTCCAATTTTGTATTGTTCTGTTCACAAATGAAATTTTACCTAGACCTGTTCTGTTCTTTTGCTGAATTTTCTAATCATGATCCTTTCACCCGACATAGTACGTCGACTTCGATAATCTTGTCTTCACTTCCCCACATGGACGATCACCTCTTTCTGATTTAAATAACGCGCAAAGTCGCGATTTCTTCCTGCATTTTCCCAAATATTTCAACGATATAAATGCAGAATTAGAACATTCTCTGGTAAAAAGTTTGTATCATAATTTTGTGCTTTTTCGACAGATTTTATTTAGCCTAAACGATTAGGGTCTTATTATATGGAGACACATCCCAATAACGGCCGTATTACAGATATGCACTCTAATTCCCTTGATTTTCCACTTCCTTTCCTACGTACTCCAATCACTGTGTAATACCTTCCACGACCTTTTCACTACGTACTTTACAAATTCTTTTCATCCCAGATCCTAATTTACTACAATTACCAAATATTTACAGTATTTAGCCTCCAAAATATCCTGACTTCCCAATTTATATTTGATGTCGTCTTCTTTCTTGAACGCGCGAATCTTATAAACTTGGACTTTCTTGAATTTAATTTTATTTTATTTGTGGTAGCCCTTGAATCTAGTCTACCTAAATCAGCTTCCAATATTTCTCTTTCACTTGTGTTCTTAATTTCCCAATAAATTATACAATCATCTGCAAAAAGGCGTATTTTTTATTTAATTCCCTGCCAATTATCATTAATATACGCTATAAATAAGAATGGACCTAGGACACTTCCCAGTGACACTCCGGACGTTACGTCTGCCCTCGAAGATAAATAGACTCAATTCGCACACCGTCGAGTACGCGAGCAAAAAAAATTCTCAAATACAAAGACCAATTATTGTATATTGCTCTTACTAATTTTGGATTACTTAATCATGGGGAACGAGATAAAACGCTTTGGTGATATCTATAATATTCGCATGAATGATGGAAAGTTCATCCAAAGAATCAGCAATGTCCTGACTGACAATCATTACCAGGCTCTCATGAATATCCTTTTCAAAAACCTTGTTGTCCTTTGTAAATGATATTATTCTTATCCCAAATTCGCGGTAGTATTCTGCCACTAAATGTTCTATTTGCTTACATAATACAGACGTAAGACTAAATGAGCGATAATTTTCGCCATTTGACACGAGCCTCCTTTGAAAATTGGGCCCACTATTGCATCCCTCCAATCCCGGGGAATACATGAATTGTTCATTCATATCTTGAAAGCCGCAATAGATACGATGACATAATGTGAGACTTTACCCCGAAATTCCGTCCGGCATGTTGATGTATATAACCTAAATAGGTTATAATAATTATTTTCATAATTGTTATCAAATTCAGTACATTTATTCACTAAAATAGCACAGGTCGACAAAATTGAGGTTGAAACTCGGTGGAATTTTCTCGCTACCGCTTATGCAGTAGAGAGAGTTACGTAATGCTGCGCCAAAAAACGGCGAATTTGCGTCGAAAAACTCTTATTACAGGGCCCTGGTAACGAAAAAGTGTATAAATCCAATAGCCAAATTTATAAAAAATCCTCTATCACGTGGTGTAGTCAGAATCCATGTTTTGTGGGTCCTTCATAACGAAAAATCGAACTGAACGTGTAGGTCGGCTGTGGGAAAATTTCGTGGGTAATTGGCTCTCTTAGAAATTTGAAAAAGAACACAAAGTTGAAAGCCACAAACATTAATATAATTGAATCTTCATAAAAAAACACACATTACAAAATTACCATAACAAGCACAGATAAACAAATGAACAAGAAAAATATAACACTGAACATCATAAAAAAACTTTGGAGGAAAAATCAACTGCAAGATTATCTAAAAATAATCTTTAGATTTTAATTGAAATGAAAGAGAATCACAGTAGTATATTCTGTGATTAAATGCAATGGAAATTCAAATAATTGAGCAAATTGGATCTCAGATGAGACGAAGAGTGATGAGAATGCACTGTCATAGGGAGGAGTACTTGTATTTCAACTGACAGAATATCTTACTGCTTTCTGTTAGTAAATTTGCAGTTAATGTATCCCTCAACATACACTAAGTCACCACTCTCATGTAATTTCGTGCACGAAATTCTCTGGAATTACAATGAGAATATCTTTTCTTCAACTGAAGTGAAATAATTACAGTTTTTGAAAAAAAACACAGAATGTTCAACAGAAATTCTTGCAAAAATTAAAAAATGAAATTACAAAAAAAAATCTTATATTCTGTTGAACTGAATGAATATGGTTTTTGAACGAAAACAGAACGTTCAATTGAAATTCTTGAAAAAAAAAACACAGAAATTGCCCCATTTTATGTCTATTGTAGAATATTCAAATTTGCACATCTTCTTCAATAGTTCGTTTGGAATATACTTTCCATCACACTTTTAATTGCACATAAATAACTCTAGTTGTTTTCTAACTTGACTTGGATTTAACACTATCATCAAAATGTTCCTTTTAAAGACAGAAGCTGCACTTGCATTCTATTAACATGACAAGATTCTTTCAAAAATCAGTGATGTTCTCCCCTAAGAAAGATACATAACTTCAAATATCTTCTGCAAATAGTACAAAGTTACTATTGAAAATACCAATGGGAAGGATATATCATTGAACACGTTTTATAATGGTGCAGCACTCTCCGAAGTGAACTACGGGAACCACACCTCAACGTTAATTCGGGGGTTGTGTCCGTGGAATTATCTCGAATAGTGAACAGCGTGAACTCGTTATCGGGCAGCGTCCGGGTGAAATTGCACCCGATGTGGCACATAGGTAATACCGACCTTAGTCCGCTGGCAGATTTAACTCGCTCAAACAACATAGCGTGCTGGAACAACAAGCCTGACGGCGTCCGCCTTAACGTGGTCCAATTCCCGTGCACTGGGCTCGCGGCCACGCCTTTCGCTCAGTCCAACCTCACGCCACCGCTTCTCGAATATTCTGCGCCTCTCCTCACTCAGACCGTTACTACCCTTCTTTTCCGCGTAGGGGCGACAACTGTCTCCCCCCGCCACCCTCCAGCGACCGCTGATAAGGCGACGGGTTACGTAATCGCGCGGCCGAACCAGGCAGACGAGGTCTTTCTTATCGATAAATAGTTAGCGACCTGAGCAAGCTCAGGATCGGTACAACATCAAAACGTCGGTATGTCCAACCGTCCGCGCCATCTGTGACAATGCTAGTGGCTAGAAGTACGTATGGTATCCACTATTCGATTGGTACAATTGGTTGGCTGGCTTGCTTACGTGACTGACGTGCTGTGGCTGTGCCCAATATTTTACTAAATTTCAGCTACTTTTCTACTATTTCAAATGACTTTTGCTGTTAACCGTCTTCTTTACATGTTTACTTGTTACAGATAAGCTGAAAGAGATTTATATTGTCCGAAGCATGTGAAAAAGAAGTAATCCAAATACCTTCGTACCTCCAATACCTTCGTATTGAATGCGTGGTATTGGCCCTAGATTGGATAACTTCTTACCTTAAACATCGGACTCAAAGATAGAAATACCATACTCGCAGGAAAGGACATTACATGCTTATATTTCCAATTCTTCGCCAATTTAGTATGGGGTCCTACAAGCTTCGCTCTTAGGTCCTATTCTCTTTCTGTTATATGTAAACGATATGCCCTCGTCTATTAAAAATGAAAGAACGGTTCTGTTTGCTGATGACACGAATGTTCTTTGCAAAAAATGAAGCAGTAAATAGTACAATTTCAGAAGTTTCAAATTGGTTTAATAATAACAAAATTAATTGTTAACGAAAGAAAAACTGTTTCAATGCATTTTTTGCATCTCAAATCGGAAATCGTATGTTCCATTGAAAATGAATAATATTCAATTAGCCGATTTTGAGGCAACACAATTTTTTAGGTCTTTCAATCAATCAAACCTCAAATGGAATGTACATATAACAGAACTAAACACTAAATTAAGTTCATTATGTTACGCATTCAGAATTCTTTCAAATTGTCAGCCTTCATGAAGCTCGTTGCGTTTATTTTGCAAATGAACATTCCCGCCTGAGATATGGCATAATATTCTGGGGAAGCTCATCCTGTAGTATTCAGAATTTCAGATTGCAAAAGAAAATTATTCGAATAATGAAAAAATGCCTTCCACGTGATTCCTGCAAGCCTCTTTTCATTGAGCTGGGAATCTATTATTGCCTTGTCTATTATTTACGAATCTGTAATATTTGTCAAAAGTGACCTACTTAACGGAGGGAACATATTTTCATGCAATATTGATATTTATAATTACAACACACGCCGTAGAAACCACGTGTATCAAGTGTCAGTATCAACAGCTCAGTACAAGAAATCAACATACAATACATGTACGTTACAACGCATTGCCAGATGACATTAAACAATTAAAGTCGGTACCCAAATTTAAGTTAAAGTAAAATCTTTTCTGCTGCAAAACTGTTTCTATACAATTAGAGACTATACTGATCGTGAAAAAGAAAAATAATGTTTATTGTAACAAAACAAATATATATAATGAATTAGTTTACGTTTGCATTGTATACATTTTCAAAAAATATTTAATTACGTCTGTAACAAGTGATGTACTTCAGCTTCCGGGTCAATGACCCCCATCTCGATCAGGTTTTTGTCCAGTTTCCCTGATCCATTGAGCAAATGCTGAGATGGCCCCTTGTTTTGCTTCTGGACGTAAATGTAGCTTCACTGTGCGCACGTTTTGTTGAGCAATCCTTTTGCTTGTAGTTCATTTACCGTTGGAATTGATTTTCTATAACTCGGGAACAAACGTTTTTCAATATCTTTATTTTTCTAAAATAATTATTTTCTAATTCATTTTTTTCGTTTTTTTATTCTGGCCCTCAAGAAAATGTGCGCAGATAAATTTCTTTCCCCACACGTCATATACAGTTTTTACTGTTTTTTTGACAAATAAATAAAAAAAATATTCCATAAATGAATTGGATCTCACCAACCCACTTACAAGACATATAACCCCGCAACATAACTGATCCATCACCATATTTCACCGTGGGAATTGTTTTTATGCAATAATCACCTGTAATTGACTTCCTTCAGACCCGATGTATCCCATCTAACCCGAAGAGGTTTGTTCTACATTCGTCAGACCAAATTACACTGTCCCAAAATTCTTCTCCCTTATTCACATCCTCCCTAGCAAATGCAAGTCTAATCTTGCGATTTTCCCTGCTTACGGAAGGCCTCTTCCACGGTATTCGTCCTTGGAGCCGGTTATTCCATAAAACGAGACTAACAGTCTGATCGGACATCTTTTTAGATATATTTTCCACCAAGACACGTAATTGAGGAGCACTTAACTGAGAGCTTTTACGAACTTGAAGTACAAATCGTTCCTCTCTTCATTGAACCTACATTCCTTTGGTTTTCATGGCAAATTTTTCGTAGAACCTTTCTCTTTAACTTATCTTACAATGTACTGCACAGTGGAGTTGCTTTTGTTAAATATTCGACATATTTGTGGCAAGGAATAGACCTTATGTTAAAGTTGAGAAATACCTCTTTCTCATTGGCAGATAGCTTCTTCTTGCCCATTTCGATGCCGACTGTTGCATACTGGCAGAACTATCCCTACAGAGCGCATTGAGAACTTGGAAAATCGTCAAGGGTCGAGCAACTGGACACGGAAGAACGGCATTTTGCGTCTCACTTCGACTGTATGAATAGCAAAGCTGTAACGAAAGAGATTTGTTTTATTCAATATTAATATTATTTTAAACGTATATTAATGTAATACTTTTTATTGACATTATATATTTGGTACTAATGCATTTGGCGTAAAACTTCAACAAAGACATTATTTTAAAATATTTTACAAGATAGAAATGTTTATTGCTAAATCTGAGTGTACGAATAAGAATGTTAAATACTGAACATACGGCGGTGGTTAGGAAGAAACCTAGTTGTATAGCATAGCCTAGGAAGAAACTTTGCTGCATAGCATATTCCGCAAATTAAAATTAGAGGTGCTACAACAGCGCGTACTTTATTGCATTATTATATTTCTTTTTTAAATCTGCATTAATTTAAAAAAGAAATTACCCGAAAACGATTGATTTGTTCAAAAATTGTACATGACCTTTTTTAAAGATCTAATTTTTATCTTCAATATTGTAGTCATAGAACGACTCCAAAAAATGACTACCGGAACGATATTTTTATAACGACTTATTTAAATGTTGTATTAAGAGTGAATTTCTTAAATAGTAGTAATTTTATTTCGCTTTTCTTTTTTAACTATAAAATTTTAGTAGGGATTATTTACTGGCTTTTGTGCCAAACGTTAATGGATTTTTATAAATCCACTTTGAAATCCGAAATCAATCAACAGGGGGTAATCTTACTTAGTACTAATCATACTAGGAGGCGTTTATTTTTATGAAAACATCGTACGTGTGGCGTCGTAAATCAACAACCCTTTAACTTACTAGTCAATTGTCAGTGCGCATCCAACAACGTTACTGTACAACGAAAGAAAACTTTTATGTCATTGAAAGAGAGCTTTCCGTCCAATGCAGACTTGATTTAAAAGAAACTAAAATTCAAATGGAAATGTCGAGACGAATAAATATTACGTTGTACTTGTGAATTCTCATTCCACAGAGAACTTTTTTTTTTTTAAAGTGAAGCATTTTAAAATCCTTGTATTGAGGTACAAGTAGCAACGAGAAATAAACCCAAGAGAACAATGGATACGTCTCACAAACAAACAATGCATTAGCAGTGGTTCATTAATATTTGTTATATAAATTACACACTGGGTTATTGTCTTAGACTTAAGAAAATTTGTCGCAAGGAACATTCATTATGAACGCTAAAGAGTGCATTCTTATGTTAATGAAACACTCTTGATTCGTTAAACCTTTTCATTTTTATGTTGGCCTTCCTCATTGCGAATTCAGGCAGTGCGAAAAACTCTATTTTCCCGACAATCAAATAAAGGAGAAATAAAAGGTTTTAATAAACTAGGATATTTACTTCAAAGTATCATTAAATATAGCGGACTGAAAAACCATTAGATGGTAATTTTTGAAAAATTAAACTTTTCAATTTAGTTTTTTTAATTTGGTTTTGTTATACAAAAAGTGGTTAAGAACGTAAATCTTAAATTGGTAAACAAGAATGGCAACCCAGGAGTATCACCATGCGTCTATTTTTATAAAATTGAGTATCATATTTATTGCTTCACATGCCTTTGAAATAAAATTTATAATGCAGTTATAAGATTCTAAAAATAGTTCAGTTTACCTGATTTTTCTAAGTTAGCACCTCTACAGCTTGCGGAGATGACAAATAAAACCACGAACAGATAGGGAGTGGTTTTCGAAGGCAGATGTCAATGTAATCATCTATGTAAATTATTATCAGTCAATGGCTTGCTGATAATTCGAATATTCTTTGCTGTAAAGAAACAGTAACGAGTATAATATCAGATGTTTCAAATGTGTCTTTAATAAGAAATTAATACAAATAGGGAAAACGATTTCATTGCAGTTTTCCATTCAAAACATTTGTACAATCTTTTAAAAGTGAACGATGTGGTAATGAATGATGTTAAGATAGCACATATTTGGGGTTTTCTCAATTCAGTCAAACTTCAAATGGAACATTCATTTATATGAATTGAACACAAAATAAGTTCATTACGTTAAACGTTCAGAATTCTTTCAAATTCATTCAGCTTCATACAGCTCGTGTGCATATTTCGTGAATATTCATTCTCGCCGAAGATATACATAGCCTATAACTCCCAAACGTTTAGATTCCAGAAAAGAATGGTAGGACTAATAAGCAAATCCTAGGAACGTGATTGATGTAAGCCTCATTTTATTAACCTATGAATTCTACCATTGCCGTGTCTTCTAGTTTACGAATCAGTGATTTTCGTAAGACGACCTACTCAAAGACGGAAACTTCCTTTAAGAGAATACAGATGTCTACAACTATAACACTCGTAGTAATCATATATTCATCAGGTGTCAGTAGCAACAGCTCGCTACAACAGCTACAACAGCTCGTTACAATACGTGTGCATTATTTTCCAAAACACTGCCAACGACATTAAACAATAAAATCTATACACAAGTTTAACTTCCATTTAAAATCTTTTCTCCTTCATAACGGTTTATATTGAAGACAATTCTGAGCATCAAAAATGAAAATAATATTGGCAATATCAATAATATTTATAATATTAGGTACCATTTAATAGTATAATTCTAAAAGACTAAATATACCTCCAACAAGTTCTGTACTTCAGCCTCTGGGCCAGTGACTCCTATCTCGATCAGGTTTTTGGTCAACTTTCGCAGATCGATGAGCAAATGCTGAGATGGCTCTTTGTCTTGATTCTGGACATAAATGTTGCTTCACTACATGTGCACGTTCTCTTGAGCTACGTGGGGAATGTAGCTATAGAAATAAAATCATTCTCCACGTGCTCGTGTCAGAAAGTCGAGTCCTTCACGTAGAGCACTAGAGAAAATAGCAAAAATCTGTCGTGATTTTCCTTTCCAAATAATTATTCCACGAGAGCGAATATGATCGTATCAATTCTTTCTCATAGCAAAAAACGCTCGTTGCCATCTACATTCATAATTCCAAATTCATTTGTACCCCATAGTTCAAGAAATCGTGCGCAGATTGTTCTTCTTACCATGAAATGTCACAATTAAAAATGTTTTTGTCACTAAATAAATAAATAATATTTGCCTCTCCAATGCAACATTTTGCTGCAGGTTTGATCTGATTGCTTTCGTAATAATTCTCGTTTTCATTGAATTCAGTTGTTTTCTACATTGACAGCCTTCAAAGTAGCAAGAATGTAATTGGGTCACAAGTATTAACGATATCGCTTTCATACAGTTTTAATCAAGTTCTACATGTAAACAATGCCAGATTCTCATCAATTCAAACATTTCAAGTTCATGAAGAATCTGCGAGTTGGAATACGAGTTCGTTCACGACGCACCTGATTTTTGGAAAGGAACTCAAATCAAATTTTTGTACTCAAAATGTAAGTTTTCACAGTACACAAAAGTACTATGGTCTGAATGTATTGTATTTGAACTGCTGTTCTGCTCTCTCATGGAGTATGTGACACATGGCACTATGATTTGCCGAAGATGGAATTCAAAAGAAAAGTTTGCATATAAAGGCTGCGATATGGTTCTTCTTCGATCTATCTACAAACATTCCATGTTCGGATAAGCCACATTGCAGACGATGTGCAAGTAATACTTTTGCATAGTCAACTTAAATTTTTATATATTACTTCATAATGAAGGAACTTTCTGATTGTCGAAATTTTGGTTGTGAAATATCTCGATCTACGCGGCAAATGTTAAGTTCTTCATATGATAAATGATAAATGCGATAATGCGTTAGGACTGTTTTCGTGTCCTTGAGGTCATGTTAATGAGACTAATATAAATGAATTATTTTTTGAAATATTCCGTTCTGATTGACAAGCCTCCTTTTGACAGTTATTAGTTAGCTTTTTAACTGTATAAAATATTCTTAACAAATTTCTATTTTACTCGGGCTTCTATGGAGGCTGCAGAAATCTTGAGATCGTAGACTGCAGCCTAATTTGTTAAAATTTATTACAGTATGTAATTTTTTCTAAATGTTCCCCAGTGGTGTAGCGGTATGATCGCTCGGCTTCCATTACTGGGGCCGCAGATTGAACCCCATGTGATCCATTCGCTACGTTTAGCTCAAAGCCAGTATTGCCGTTGACTCCGCAGTGACTTTGACGGGGCGGTCCTTGTGTTTCAAACCCGACGGTGGTGGATTTTAGGTACTCCCCAGGTAGAAGTCCAATTCCTCAGCCGCTGTCGGGAGGAGAATTACAGTGGTCGGCTGCTATGATGGGTAGTTTTACGTGGTTTCTCCGATCAAAACCAAGGAATTTCCGGTGAACCACTCTAACAAGATGGCTACGGACCGCGCGCGATCTTTCCTTCCTCTTCCTCATCCTATCCTCTCCCCTCACTCATAGACTTGCATGCGCTTCACTACCACACGTGTCGGGTGCCCAATTGGTAAATAGGAGCTTTCTCGGCTGGGACGCTGTCCCACTAGGGGAGGTATATGACGGAGGAAAAACTCCGCAATCCGACATTAACCTCTGCGATGAATCTCACAATCCAGCGAGGGACAAACACCGCCACCTCCCGGAATGATACATTCACTACACTAAAACGGACTAATGAATATAGCAGTTGACGTACTCGAAAACATGAATCTATTGACCTATCTGATCACAGAGGCATTTGTGGTGGATAAAGTTTTCGCAGAACGTTTTCGCGGGGTTCTTCCGTATCCTCTGCATGCCAATTTCTACATTTTCATGATGAATACTGTCATCGTCATTATCATTTTACTTATCAGAAATGCCTTACCGGGGTGACCTACCGGTTTTCGGAATTACGGCCGTTGTGCCTTCTCTACGAAAATTCATCCCATTCGAGAAATAAAATATAGAAATGGAAAACAATTTACAGGATACCACATGGCCAAACAAAGATCTTCAAGTTATTACAAAGCTTAAACTCTATATTTCTACTCTACTGATTCCTTGAATTCACCTGAGAGATTCTATCAACCGAAATAAAAGCATGGAAAGGTGACCTCGTGGTACGAAAACACTCTGAAGTAGAACAACCTTCCGTCAGGGGACATATCCGCACTAATTAACAAAACTGTTTCAGAACCCATTAATAAAAACACAATAACGTGTGTTCTCTCCTTCGAAACTGCGAAAAACGATACTTTTCAATTTATTCTCCACGTTCAGCGGCAAAAGCTCTCGCAACGAGACAGCGCTACAGACCCGACGTTTCCCGAGCACCCTCTCTCTCTCTCTCCCTCTCTCTCTTTCTCTCTCTCTCTCTCTCTCACACACACACACACACACACACACACACACACACACACACACACACACACCTGTTTCGTGCAGATTTCGGTACTTGCGGTCTACGCTCTTCATTTTCACTTAACCTGCACTATTTTCCTTATCATTCATTATCCCTTGAACAGTATTCCGAATCTTGCCTGAATTTTTAATGCTAACAGAAGGTTACTATGGTCTGTTCCAGGTTTAGACTGCTGTAAATAGCCTTGTGGGTATTTGAAGCAAATGAAAACAAACAATTGTTAACATTTATATACATTGTTTATAATACAATATTGTTTATTTGCAAATTAATTTCTATGCCTGTCAGTCTGTCTTTCTGCACACCACCTCCAGAGGAAACCACTGCCTAGGACAAGACTATGCAACTTAGAAGGGCTTATGGGCCACGTATCAAATTCTAGCTAAGCCGCGAGCCGCACCATAACTTCAGATAGTTTTTACCCTAAATACTGAGATTATACTGAAACATATTTTAGATACAACTTTTATTCAAAATACTTAATGATAAATTTACATAGAACGAGGAATTAATATATTAAATAAAAATTGGATGAATTGTGAAACTCTATTGTATTTGGTTGGTATAATAAAACATTTCAAACCAGTAACGGGCCGCACAAAGAGATCCGGCGGGCCGCCAGTTGGAAAGCTCTGGCTTAGGAGGCCGTGTCCAAAAAGTATTCGTTCCGAACACTAGGCGCGTGCGCGATGAGTGATGAATAGGGAGCGGATTTCTATGATTTTGCATATATGTGTCCGTTGCTTTAATGCAAAGCTAAGTGAAATTTCTTGACATTTGGTTAGAATATGATGCTTTATAGATTAATACCTAAGTGCATATTTTTGTATATTTGGCTTATTTTTCCTGTTGGTGCATATTCGTGTAATTATAGGCGCATATTTTGCACATTTCGTTAAAATAGAGACTTATCATTGAAATGTTTCATCTTTTAATAGAATCTGTTTATTTATGAGCGCTCATTGATTCGTAACAGCTTGTTACAGTTTGCGGCTTTTTTGAAATTTTTATTTTAGAGATGATATACTAGTGCAAGTATATGATACTTCTTTATTATATATATTTTAAACCGGTCAGAAGAAATATAACAAGACATTCAATGTACTTCGCTATGGTGAATTTCTCTCGCGAATTTCTCTCTCCAATTATTTCTACAAGTAGGGTAGATTATATTGTTTGCACGAAAAAACATCTTTTCATTCCAAGCATGCTTCTCCTCAGTTTTATCAAGAGAGGTTTATAGAGGAAATGAAATATTGTTAGTTTTAATTGCATATTAAAGTGCATATTTCAAAATTTTTAGGTCATAAATGCATATTTTTAAAAGCATATTTTGAGATTTTTAGGGCATAAACGTCCTCTCCCTAGTGATGAAGCATCCATTTCACAATCGCAAACACTTGCCTTGTGTGCTGCGTATTGTTTGTCATTCTGACAACTGGAGAATATTCGAATGAAATGAAAGTAGCTAATATGCCAGGAAACTTCAGATTTTGTGCGTGAAGAAATACTACTTATACGCATTATTATTCATGAAAAGTCGGAATATTGCGAATTTAGTTGACAGCGCATTGAAAGTGAACAACGTGGGATCTTTGATATTCTACGATTGTGGGCTGTCCCTTTACCTTCAACATGCACGGCCTCAGTTTGCATATTTCTGTCAAAGAATTCATTTTTGGGGGGGAGGGGTACTTAAAGTCGCATCGACATCTAGGCTATTAGCGACCACTATTTGGTTTAACGTTATGGTAACTGTGAAGATGACGTGATATCATGATGATGGGGGATGAAAGGACAAACACAAATACAAGCATGCCCGAGACAGGATTGGAACACGAGATCCTTCGGTCAAACGGTCGCTACGACACTACTGCTTTAGCGTTCTCAGCCACCGGGGATCGGCCAGAATTCTTATTCATATCTTATATGCTTTTTTAGGCATGATTTGTATAAATACTTACATTATATTTATGGACGATGTATTGGAACGAACGAAATTCCCCGTGAAAACTATCCCTAACCTTCAACTGCACTCCCTGAACTGATAGTTCCGAGGCACAATCAAGTATCACTCCTGCCCATTAGGCTGAGGGATGGACACATTTCGCGCAGCGATGCGGTGTGAGGCGATGCTCAACTGTTTTAGAACCTGTCGCAATAACCGTTCACTCACCTAAACGAAGATGCGTGTCTATGTAAATAGTAAATCCCCCATCCCATTCCTTTTCCTCTCCATGAGTTGGGTGGCACGCTTTCAGCAGTCTGCTTCGCCCAGTGGCAGTCCGAAGCCTGGAGGTCATTCCTCTCCGCGTCCAGCAGCGGCCGCCCCAGCCGCCTGCCAGGGTGTTTCGGGGCGTTCTCCTTCAACGCATCGCGCCGGGGCGCTCGGGGGGATTTGTCATCGCCTTGGGATGTGGGCGGAATGTTTCAGGCGGTGGCGGTGGCGGCGGCAGCGGCGGCGTGCCAGTCTGCGCGCGCTGTGCCCTAGGCGACGAGTGCGCAGGCAGAGCGGGGCCGGTGGGGGCGGTGGATGCTGAGGAGGCGGAGGCGGCGCCGGCGGCGGCAGAGTACGTGGCGGCGAGATAGACGGCGGTGGGGTAGGCAGCGGCGGAGGCGGAGGCGGAGCGGGGCTGGGTTGGGCTTGGAGCTCAAGGGGAAAGAGGAGTGAAGATGACAGGATTGCGGAGGGAGGTCGGAGCTTCTCGGAGGCGGGGGCAGGGGGTGGGGAAGCGGAGCGGAAGAGGGGGCGAGTAGTGGTGTGGAAGCGGGGGCGGCGGACGGGATGGGGAGGGGCGGGGCTGGAGCGCGGGAGTGGTAGCGTCAAAGCTGTCAACGAGGCCGGCGACTGCAGGGAGGTATCAGGGCGGTGGCTTCTAGCGTGAAGCTCATAGGCTAGGCCGCAAAGGCGATCGGAATTGGGGCGACACTGGGGGAGAGTGGAAGTGAATAACATAGTGAAAATTTGCATCTCTTCCCCTGACAAGAATGAAAAAATATGATGAAAAAAATATGAATACAATTGCATTACAAAATTAAATGAAAATTGTTGGTTTTTAACTGCTGAAGAAGCCTTTTTAAAGAAACAATATTACACTTAACACGAAAAAGCTCTAAATTGTATTTATGATAGCAACGTTAGAGTATAAACAATGTAAATGTTTGAGATAATTAGATGACATTTTGGATGGAACAAATTCCAAAAAGATACATTTTATAATACATTAATTTTCCATCGATTTATTTTTTATAAGGTCTTTAACCATGTACTACATTTGTGAACTGCGGTAAAGCATTCTTTCATATAACATGCAATTTGAATATACTACTTACATAACATAGAACTTTTATCAAAAAACTAAAATAAAAATTTCAAACGAAGTCCCTAATGTAAGAAGACGTATACTTCAACGTCATCATTGCAATACATATCCTATTTTAGTACTTGTTCATGGTTGGTTTAGAACAACTGCCTGACTCTAAATATGCACGTAACAAAGTACGCAAGGAGATGCTAATTAAGGGAACTACTATTATAGCTATTTCATTGTCCAGTATTAACTTCAAAATTTTAAAACTTTAATAAACCTGTAAGATTCAATAAACCAGGATCACATGGCTACAAAATAGCATCAAAGCTCATTTCAATACGTAATATTCCGGTTTTATTTGGTTTCGAAAGGCGATGCATTAAAATAATTTTAAGATAAGAACAATAGTTAACGTAATCGTGAGAAATAGTTTACGCAGCAGTAGACTAAGCGCGCGAATTTTTAGTAGTAACCGTCATTTTTGTAGTAATGGCAAAAAATAGTGGAAAATTTCAAGAAGATAAACAAGACTATTATTCTAGAAAAAAATAAGTTATCGCACAAGATTAAGTAATGGATTTTACATTGTATGATTTTTACATTTTACATGATCCAACAAGCGAGCCATCAGAATTCTGGTGTTCATTCTGGAAAGTTGTTTTCTCTACTGACGTCCTTCGCGACGCGACGGTTGACATGGCGAGGACCAAGGGGTTGAGAAATCACCGACGGCTGCTGGCGGCAAAGTAACGAAGGCAAAGAGATTGGCGCCGGAAGGGACCCTAGTGCGTCGCGACGGCTACAGTGTGCGTTGAAGTTGCCGACGCCCCCACAGTCACCAGCGGAACAACCCAGAAACCGCCACCGTCGCTGCCGTGGCCCGCGGGGCGCCCTTGGCCGTCGTTACCGTCTTCGCCACAACCGTCACCACAGCTGCCGTCTCCGCTTCCATCACCGTCGCATCGCCTCCACCGCCAATGCTACCATTATTCCCATGGCCTCCTACCACTACACCTGCCATCCCCGGTTCAACACTGACCCGCCGCCACCCCCTGCCTCTATCCCCGCCATTGCTACCACTGTGACCACTATCCCTGCCATCGCTACCGCTGTGATCACCACCCACCGCTGCCACCTCCGCCTCCATCACCACCGCATCGCGTCCACCGTCAATGCTACCATTATCACCATCGCCTCCAACACCTACCCCTACCACTACATCTGCCATCTCTAGCTTCATCACTGCCCCGCCGTCACCCTCTGCCTCCAACCCCGCCATCGCAACCGCTGAGATCACCGCCACCATCACTACGGCTAGCACCACCCCACCGCCGCCGTCGTGGCCGAGGTGAACCGATGCGAGGGTCGGCGAAGAAACTTGCGGCGGCAGAGAAAACGGGGCGGGCGCGGACAGTGATGGAGGCAGCGGAGGAGCGCGCAGGTCACCGGGCCCCGGCGCGGCGCGCCGGCGTTGGGGATGACGGTCGCCTCACGACCAGAAGCCGTGCAGGGGTCGAGATCGGGCCCAGGGCAGGGGACAGGGGAGCGGGGCCGTCGTTGGACGCCGGACGTTGGGACAGCTAACGCGGGGCGACGCGTCGCGGAACGGACGAGGGCGGGGATGGCGAGCCGGAGGTCCGAGGGTTGCACAGACACGATGGGCGTGCACACTATTTTCTGTGATTTCCAACCAAGTGCAGCAGAGCAAAATTGTTAAAACTGTCGAAATTGTGTTTGAACATGTTGAGCTACGCATATGAATAGTGGTGTTAAAACAGCAAGGAATTTTCCCCCCGTATTTTTCACGAAAAAATGTGCAAAAAATACTCAAATTTTCGAAAAATTGTGCATGATCTTATTTCAAAATCTATCTGTAGGAAACAGATCGCATTAAGGAAAAAATCTTAATACTTATGTTGTGGGAAGATTACAACAAATTTGAATTTTGCAATCTTCGAAAAATCAAAAGTTTTCATCAAACATGAGACCTGCACCATTCACAATATCCAACAACATTTCATCAAAAAACGATGAAGCCATTTTTTTGAAAATTTGGAAAATATCCCAGGGGCTTCATGTAAAGTAGCACCCAAAATTAAAAATATCGGTTTCAAATTTAAGGAGACGGGACATGAGCCATATCGATTGGGCAATATCAATATTGGAGAAAATTGGCTGAACGGTTTAGCCCGGGCCGTTGTTCACAGTCGGACGGAAAACTGATGTTTTGCTGTCATTCGGTTTTTCGGTATTAGCGACACAGAAAGCATAGATTCTGGCTACATCACGCGTTAGAAGATTTTTTTCTCAATTTAGCAACTGGATATACCCACTTTTTTGCCACCAGGGCCCTGTAATAAGAGTTTTTGTGCCGAAAATTCGACGTTTTTCGAGCAGCATTACATAACTTTCCCTCTATTCCGTAGCGAGAAAGTAAAATCAAATAATAGGGACAGAAAAATGAAGTGAAAAAATTATTGAAAAATATACCAGAATGCAGAAAATGTTTAGGAAACGATAAAAAATGTGTTTTATTAGAAAGGTGTTAAAATTGATGAAGGGCTGGAGAAAAAGGAAAATATGGTCCGAAAAGATAGAAGTTGTGAAAAGAGAGGACGATAAAATATCTAAAGTAGGGCATTGGAGATTGGCACGCAATCCATTTCTGACTCTAATGGTAAGACGAAAACAGCATATTACGGTTAGCTCTCATTAAATTTTGTAAGGTTATGATTTACCTTCAACAAATGTTTTAATGGAACACAAATCAACGTTTTCAAACTACTATTCGGATCAACTCAGTTTGGACTGTTTCATCTGGGTTTGCAACAATATCTCATTTTACCAAAAAATGCAATTCAGAATATTTTTTATATCATTCCCGCAGGTGCTGCAAATGATTCCACTTGAAAATTATCTCCTATTTTAATTGAGTTTACGTGCAGAACTGAAGGAAATTGAGGTTATGTATGAAACAAATTTGAAGATACTGAAAACTAATAAAATCTATCAATAATCAACAAGATTAATAACTGACGGAACAACTTATGCTAATCCAACATAAATTGATCCCAAATAACATCAATTTAAGAAATACGAGGGACCGACGTGAGTGATTAAAACATTTTTTAAATAGGCCCATCACAATTTATATGTAAAAATGTTTTCAACGTAAATCATATGAATTATCTCAAAAATTCCAAATTAAAGATTACAAATGTCAAAAAGCTCTTCTTATATCAACAATAAATTTTGGCCTGCGTCTGTGTTAATTGATCCCCCAAAAATGTCCAGAAGCAAGGAGGAGTACGACTTCCAAATTTGCTTCATAAATTTAAAGGAATCTGGACGAAAACGCGTTCGAGATTAGATGCGATTCATCAATTTATTTATTTATTTATTTATTTATTTATTTGTCAAAAAACAGTAAAAACTGTATACGACGTGTGGAGAAAGAGTTTTATCTGCGCACATTTTCTTGAGGGCCAGAATTTACAAAAACGAAAAAATGAATTTAGAAAATAATTATTTTAGAAAAATAAAAATATTTTAAAAATGTTTGTTCCCGAGTTATAGAAAATCAATTTCAACCGTAAATGAACTACAGGCAATAGGAGTGCTCAACAAAACGTGCGCACAAAACGTGCGCAACAAAACGTGATAGGAGCCTCATTTCAATATTTGTTACAAAAACTAAATCCGCATAAATATTGTTTTAAATATCATATCATTTAATGTCAATTTAAATATCATGAACATTTAATGTTTCTTTCAAGGTATTTTCTTCATCTTCATCAAACCAAAGTTGTACCCTGCTTGAAGGAGGCCTTTGCCCTTAACGGGATTGCTACAGGCTAATAATAAAATAATTCTCTTTATCTTGCAAAGATGTTTAATTCCACGTCATAGTTTTCACCTTTTGAATTTTTTTTGCCCCCGCACGCCCGTCAGTCGAACTAGTGTGGAACAATGGTGTCGAGACCATCGGTGGCGGCGACGGTAGCGGTGGCGATGGCAATGGGGAAGACGCGGGCGGTGGTGGTTGCCGAGGCGAACGCGGAGAGGGTGGCGGTGGAGGTGGCGAAGGCGGTGGCGAAGGCGGGTGGCGAAGGCGGTGGCGAAGGCGGTGGCGAAGGCGGTGCGAAGGCGGTGGCGAAGGCGGTGGCGAAGGCGGTGGCGAAGGCGGTGGCGAAGGCGGTGGCGAAGGCGGTGGCGAAGGCGGTGGCGAAGGCGGTGGCGAAGGCGGTGGCGAAGGCGGTGGCGAAGGCGGTGGCGAAGGCGGTGGCGAAGGCGGTGGCGAAGGCGGTGGCGAAGGCGGTGGCGAAGGCGGTGGCAACGGCAACGGCCCATCGCGGCGGAAAAGTCGACGGAGGTGGAGCAGCATCGGATTCGATGAGGACGGCGCGGTGAGAACTCCGGGAGGTCGAGGACTGACAGCGGCGGCCCTCGATCGTTCGCTGGGAGCCGCCGAGAGGGGGACCGGGCGACGGGGAGACAGTCAAGAAAGCAGCCTTCAAACTTCCATTTACGCGAATTTCTCGTGTATACACACTGGGTTCCTTTGCTGTTGGAACCACAGGCGGAATAACGGCAAAAACAGCGGTATTTTTCCAAATGTGCCATGACGTACCATTATTGACGCTAGATCTAAAAGTTCCTCTGAATGAGGTTGGTCAGCTTTAAGATATAACATCATTCTTGTACTTTTTGTCAACGAGCCACCAAAAAGAACCGATGGTTAAAAAAGTTTATTTTTCTAAGTGTAAATTAGTTAAAAATGGACATTTTTACTGTTTATCACAGAGTCAGATATCACTACCTTCGAGATATGACGTACGACCTAAAAGTATCTTGAGTCAATTCCATTTCTACCTTGTTTCCTTCTGAGTGAGTGAGTCAAGTTTTGTTCCTCTCATATCAACTACATCGGAGTGCGTGGAAAAGGAGCCCGGAGGTGATAGTGTTTTTCTCACTCTTAAACAAGAGATTCAGCGCCAACCTGCCCGTCCACTTACTGAATTTTACTCTCTCCAGACATCTCTCTCAGGCACCGACCCAGTCACGACAAACTCTACGTTCACGCCTTCTATTGTAGCGTAGTAAATATATATTAGCGTGCTACTAGTACAGTGTGTGTGTGTGTGTGTTTTCTCTCTTAATGTAATTTTAATGTTTTATGAATCAGTTTTTTATATTATTATCATTATTTTACCATTATTATTACTACAATTAGTATATAATTTGCTAGTTATATTACCTTATTCTTCTTCTTATTGTTGTTGTTATTATTATTATTATTATTATTATTATTATTATTATTATTATTATTAGTGGTTTTAGTGTTCTATATTATGTTTTTGTAATTAGCTGCCAGCGGGTTATACCCAATTGCAGTTTAAATAAATCTAATGTAATATATGAATGTGCAAGAAGGGAAGAGGTGGGAAGACCACGCGCTATCCGTCGTCCGTTTGCTTCAGTTTTGTTCCGATAATCACCAGATATTGATAGGAGAAATCAAAACAAACAACGAGCTGCATTTGAAACATTTGATAACAAACGTCCGCGAGCAATATAAATTATTTGCCATGTAAAACCAGCTGCAACTTGCCGATAACAAGATAAGAAAACGTAAAAAAATTCAAAAACTCAAAAAGAGCTAAGATGCTGCGCTGAGTGGCACAAAAGCTTCCGATCGCGAGTGACTGGAGCAGCTCGCAGTGATAGAAAGGCTGCAGATGAATGGCGCAACAGCCGATATCAGGAGCTACAACAACAAGCTTTCACGCATGTTTTCTTGAGCTCATATAGTTAGGTACATTTAGTTATTTCGTCAGAAGTACCACCAAATAATTGTTCTCCGTGTTCTCTAAGTAATGAGTCAGTTTCTTCACGTGGAGCACTGCGAGGGAGAAGATCTCAGTAACAGAAGTCTGTAGCACATTTGCACACGCAAATAGTTTCTATTCTAAATTTAACTTGCTAATACATTGATAAAAAAAGCTGTTTGCTATTTACAATTCAACTTGGTATAGTGAAAGTGCGGGAGTAGGGATACTAGAGCCCAAAATAACATTCACATATTGTACTTTTCCTCCGTACGTCACAAGGTTTCCTTTTTCGACATAAAAAAATGAAGGTGAGCCGGTCCGGATAGCCGAGATCGGTAATCGGTATCGTGCCGATCTCGGACGGAAGGAATCGCTCGAGTCCCGCCTCAGACATGCGTGTGTACCGTCCATTCACCCCTCATTATCATCAATTCATTTTCCGTACCCCCTTTGCTAACAACACTATGGGTACAAATCGAATCCAGCTAAATTCAGTCGTGTCATGGTCTCCGAGCTGTGAGGACGTATTCCCTAAGCGCTCCGAGGATCACCGCAGGTAGTTTTCAGTGAGCGGCGCAGCAGGTAGATTATTCAGCCGTAGGACCGTTTGTGAAGAGCGCCGCACACGCCAGTGTCTGCTTGGAACGAGTTAAGTAAAACATATACATTTTTAATATACTGTTTAACATTTTTAGTTTTCTCCAAAAGTATTTTCTTGTGTAAAATAAGCTTTTATTTCTACTTATTTCTTGTGTAAATATTGTCTCTATTTCTTAAAACATGTCTACACGCAACGCCAAAGCCAATGACGCTGTCTCTGCTTCTCTCATTGAAAGCATCCTGACTTCGGATGCTTTCATGAGCAAATTATCCCAGGTTGTTGCTGAAGTGATGGAGACGAAATTGGAGGCGTTAGTTTCTCGGTACGAAGAGAAACTCTTGCAGCAGACAAAGGAGATTGATGATCTCAAGCTTCAACTGGCAGACCGCACCGACGAGCTCGAGCAGTACCAGCGTCGTAACTGCCTTAGGATCTTCGGGGAGCCCGAGCGTGATGACGAGGACACCGACTGCATTGCAATCAATGTAGCCAAAAAGATAGGTGTCCAATTAGAGCTTAGCGACATTGATCGCAGCCATCGAGTAGGCCGTAAAAGTAGTGGTGGTACTCGTCCTATAATAGTAAAATTTACCAGTTATAGGAAGCGCCGGGAAATTTTTCAATCGAAGAGAACCTGAAAAATACGGGTGTCACCATCCGGGAGGACCTGACGAGGATGCGGCTGGACGTCCTAAAAAAAGCTGTGGAACGTTTTGGCCAACAGTACGTCTGGACAACCGATGGCGTCATCATCGTAAAGGTGAGGAACACCAAAGTTCGCATCAGAACTATAGCAGAACTGGATAGCATAAAGAATTAGGAGCAAAATACTATGTGCTACTTTTATAAAAACAAAAATTAATTATAAATTAAATAGATTTTTAATTATAATTTTTTAAAAATTAATTATAATTTTTTTCTTCTCCAGTAATTTGTTATTGTGATATTCAATTATTATTATTATTATTATTATTATTATTATTATTATTATTTCTATTACTATTACTATTATTATTACTATTACTATTATTACTATTACTATTATTATTATCATTATTATTAATATTTATTATTAACACTTCTACTTTTAGTCTATTATTACTAATATTAGAAGTATATTATTTTTTAATTACTCCAATTAATTCTTCTATTGTGTACTAATACTCTCATTATTTTTTTTGTCACATTTTTTATTGTGTACTAATATTGTCATTATTTTTATAATTATAGTTAACTATTATTCCCATAAAATAACAACTAGTTATAAGAAACTTACATTACTTAAACTAATTCTAAGTAGTTAGTGTCCCACTTGTGATCAAAAGCAACTTATTTAGTTTCCGATTCCTTCCTGCTCATTGCCACTTTAATCTTCCCCCCGCATTTATCTCCTTAAATGTGGCAAGGAAGTTTGACACCGACTTTTTCTCAGTACACGCGTTCCAGGAATTCTATACCTGCGTCTAGTGCTCCAATCCGGCCCCTTGGAAAGCCCCAAACCCGCTCGAAGTAGCCCGGCCACCCTACAAGATTTACAGGTCTCTTTGTCCCAGTTTCCTCGTGGCTTGTCTGTTTTTCCACGTAAATGCACAATCACTTAAGCAGCATTACTCTGAAATTTCAAATATTATAACTGAAACGAAACCAGACCTGTTTTAATTAGCGAAACGTGGTTGAAATCTACAATAAATTCAGGACTCGTATCGGCATCTAATTATAAACTCTTTCGCAATGACAGGTCGATAATTAAAAGCAATGCAAAAGAAAAGGCGGGTGGAGGGGTTGCATTGTTTGTTCGTGATGACATAAAGGTTAAAGTAGTCGCTCACTCCACAACCACATTACCTGGCATGGAATATATGTTTGCGGAAATTCAAATTGAAATGAAACGTATACTTGTTGCCGTTGTTTACTGGCCCCCGAAAACGGGTGATTTATCCGAGTTAGAAGTTCCCCTTTCGCAATTCGTAAATAAATATCAAGATATCATAATCATGGGTGATTTCAATTGCGATCTGATGGCACCGCTTACGAACTCGGCCGAAAAGTTTATTGACACTATCAATTCATACAATTTACAAATATTAGAATTTGGCCCTACCCACCTATCGTTAGGAACTGAAACGTGGATAGATCACGCGATCGTTTCAGACACCTCGAAAGTATTACTATATGGTCAGTTTTCTGTTTCCGGAGTATCAAAGCATGATTTGCTATTTATGATGTACTCTATTAAATGCCCGAAATATAAACATAAAATGATCCGCTACCGTGATTACAAAAATATAAATTGTGAGGCTATGTGCGATGACAGTGCCAAAGCTCCTTGGTATGACATTTACAATCAAAATATCCCTTAATAGTAAAGTAGAAGCCTTCAATAAAATTACATCAGATCTTTTCGATAAACATGCACCGTGGAAAACGCGACGTGTGACACGTCCCGCGGCCCCGTGGCTTACAAGAGAATTAAAGCAATTCATGCAGGAACGTGACTTAGCTTACCGTCACTTCAAATCTAATAAAACCTCTGAAAATGAAAGTGCGTACAAGAAGTTACGAAATTCCGTAAAACAAAAAATTCGGAATGCGAAAATTCGATATTATCATGACATCTTTAAAGTAAAAACGAACACGAAAGACATTTGGAACACACTGAGAGACCTGGGGATCTCGAAAGCAAATTCTTCCGCATTACCTGTTGACATGCCCTTGGATGACATTAATGACTACTTTGTAAATGCTTCAAAACCAATGCCATCTTATGTCAAACGGAATACATTACAGACTCTCGCAACCAATGCACCTGCTCTCAGGGATAAATTTTATTTCCGTAACGTAGATCATCACGAAGTTGGCAAGATTGTTCTTTCGTTAAAATCGAATGCTAATGGCTCCGATGGAATCACAGCCAAACAACTGAAATTAATTTTACCATTTGCCCTTCCGGCACTCACACATTTAATTAATTTCTCATTAACTACGGGAACCTTCCCACAAGCGTGGAAGCTTGCACATGTTCGACCCTTGCCAAAATCTGAACAGACGTCAGCGTCTTGCAATTATCGTCCGATTAGTATATTGCCGACATTGTCAAAAGTTCTGGAAAAATAGTTCGAAAACAGATTGTAAAATACTTAACTGATTCAGATCTGCTTAATAACCTCCAATCTGGCTTTAGAGAAGGTAGAAGCACACAAACAGCGTTATTAAAAGTAACTGAAGACATAAGAAAAGCCTTAGATGATGGACACATAACTGTATTAACTCTTTTAGACTTTAGTAAAGCATTTGACTCTGTTGATTATGACATCCTAATAGCGAAATGCAAACATCTAAGTTTCTCTGATTCCACCATCTCTTGGATTGCAAGCTATCTCCACAATAGGCAACAAATCGTAGTAGTTGACGATCTCTGCTCTAATCCAAATCCTGTCCACCAGGGAGTACCTCAGGGATCCGTGTTAGGGCCACTGTTCTTCTAATATACGTAAATGACCTATCTATGGAACTTAAAGAATGTAGTCATCATATGTATGCGGATGATCTGCAAATATACATCTCCGGGAAACCATCACAGGTAGCAATACTAATAAATAAATTAAATAATGAACTCTCATCTGTAGTCAAATGGTCAATTAGAAACGGATTCAATTTAAATCCTACTAAATCTCAAACGATCATAATTGGCTCTTCCCAAATGCATAAGAAACTTGAATGTTCATCTGTTCCTGATGTGCTTATAGACAATGTCGCAGTGCCTCGTCATTCACAAGTGAAAAACTTGGGTTTGATATTTGATGATCATCTAAGCTGGGAATATCAGATCCGAAATGTATGTCGCAAAGTCTATGCATCTTTGCAATCCCTTAGATGTATTGACAAATGTCTCCCGACTAATACGAAGGAAATGTTAGTAAAAACCCTCTTGTGTCCTCACTTCGACTACGGTGACATTGTGTATAACAATTTGAAAGATTCACTTGCTCAAACCCTGCAAAGAGCTCAAAATGCATGTATTCGTTTCATTTATAATATAAGAAAATACGATCACATCTCTGGTGTTTATAAAGATCACAAAATTTTAACACTAAAGAATAGGCGTTTGTATCACAGCCTCTGTCTTTTATTTAAGATGTTAAAAACAGGTTCCCCGTCATATTTAACAAAGTATTTTGTACATCTTAAATCCTCCAGATTTCAGAAATCCCAGTTACTCTGCATTCCGAAAAGTAAAACTAACTACTACAATAAATCATTTGCAATTACTGTAGCCCGAGAGTGGAATAAATTGCCTTCCGATATTAAAAACTGCACCTCATTAACATCGTTTAAAAAACACCTGAATCGTTTTCTTACAAAGTAGTCGGTTTACATCAGTTCAGTTTACAATTTAAATAACTATTAATTGTCAGTTATCAAATTAAACTCATGACAGTTTTACCTCTTCCTCAGAAGTATCTAGAAATGATTAATATATTTTTAGGAATAATATTAATGTATTTTTGTTGAAAATTTACTTTCGTGCGAATTGTTTGATACTGCCGGAACTGTATTTCATTCTTAGGAGCAGAGGCGGAGTTAAGCACACGCAAGAAGACGACCCCGTGCAGCATGGACAGCAGCTGAGGAAAACATTCCAAGGACCTCTCACTTCAGATTAGCTTAGCTTAACTTTGTATTAGGACGCAGCCTGCCTGGTGGGTTTTCCCCGACTAGCGGGTTTTCCTCCAGGGCCGAGCGGCGGGTAAATGGTATGTTTCTGTATTAATAGATTACAGTCGCTCGGGGTGAATACCAGGCTGCCGCGTAGCGCGCAGACAAGTGGAGCGCATAACGTTATGCAATTTAAATTTTTGTTGTCGATTTCCGTCTCTAAATTCAAATTCTTTTCTCTTTTTCAAATTTCATTCTGTAACATTTTTTGTATCTGTTTAACCTTTGATATTGTTCATAAGTTGCTTCAAATGATACTTCTACTCAACTAACTACTTACCTATTATAATATAACTTACGTAATATAAACTATCATACTTGTACTTTTGTAAATTGCATTGTATGAACTAAATTGTTAACATGTGATATGTGGTTAGGCGGAAGAGCGGGCCTGATGGCCCGAGCCTCGCCATATCAATAAAGACATTATTATTATTAAATTCTCATCCCTTGATAAAATTAAATACACCTGCCACCGAGATAATGTTAATGAGCCCCGGTAAGTGCAGGATGCATGCACGCGTGGTCCAAGACGGCCTCTTCGCGGGCAAAAAAAAGGAAGGTGGAGCCGTTGGCGGACATCACATGACGGGCGGGAGCAGGCTGAGACCGTGAGCAGCGTGGGCGTGAGGGCCTGCGGGCAGCTGGTTCGCCGCAGAGCAACGAGCGCCTTCGATCCACACGAGTGACTGTGGGCTCTATCCGCAACCGGGATTGGACGTCCCAAGATAGTCGAGGGCTTTAGACACCGTGGGGTTAGCATTTCAACGCGCCAGCAGGCAAGGAGGGATTCTCAACCTCGAAAAACGTGTCGAAATTAAATAAACACAGAATCATTCGCTCCGGACAGGGTGGTATGTAAGTAATGGTTGTTGGTGATCGGAGTGTTCTTTAAGTGGTTGATTAAAGTAGCATATTGGAACGAATGCTGTGGAAGTGGTACATTCGTTTGTCTTTGCTCTCTACCCCACACCTGATATCAATTTGTTTGCGAGTAAACGTGTGAGTTGGCCATAAGAGGCAGCGAAGTTTCTGCGCGATGCATGAAGGTGACCAGCGAAGGCAAAGAGAGAAAAAATTGTGCAAGGCGTGTGGCGTTGCTTGGTATTCTAAGCTTCTTACAATATGAGTTGCTCGCAATGGCTGTCGGGTTCGAGTGAGTCCGCATTGATGACGTGCGCGTCTACTATTATTAGACTCGTAAGGAATGCACGTAAAATGTCGCGAGGTGGCGGCGTTCTTCCCCCACTGGGACCTGAGGACCGTTGCCAACCTACACGTCGGGCTTGCGGTCCTCCCTGCAGTAATTTCTCCCGACGTGCCACCATGACAACCTGAAGTAACTATGAGCTCCCGACTGGTCTCCCGACCTCTATGGCAGTGTAGTGACTGTACGTGCAGGTGTACGTATGTGTGTGTGTAAGGGGAAGTATGTGTACGGAAGTATGGGTACGTATGTGTGTGTAATGAGGAAGGAAAGATCGAACGCGGTCCATGGTCTGTTTTGTTAGGGTGATGCGCGGAATTTTCCAGAAATTTATCGAATAAACAATGGAAAACTGGAGGAGGAAAACTGGAACGCGAGGAAACGAAAGGATGTGGTTCAGAGTTGAAGTGAAGATTGGGTTAGCAGAAAAACATTTGGAGGAGATGGTTGACACTGGACTGGTCTCGTAAAAGCAGTCCAGCTGGCACTGCGAACCGCCACTGTGCGGCGGTCGCAGTCAAATCCAGACAGCGGCAGCTGGACAGCCCCAAACAGGGGCAGGGGGAGAGGCAGGGAGAGAGGAGGGGCAGGGGGAAGGGAGGGGGAGGGGAGGGGGAAGGGCAGGGAGAGGGGAGAGGGGTGGGGCAGGGGGAGGGGGAGGGGAAGGGGAGGGGAAGGGCAGGAGTGACAGGGAGAGGCAGAGGAGGGGTGGGCAGGGGAGGGGAGGTGCTAGGGAAGGGATGGCAGGGGCAGGGGGAGGGGCTGGGGAGACGATGGCACGAGGATGGCAGGGGCAAGGGGTTGGAGGGAAGGGCAGGAGGTGGGGCAGAGGAAACGCAGGGGGAGCGGCAGGGGGAGGAGCATGGGAAGGGCAGCGAGAGGCCGCCCACGGTCTGTCGTGACGAGGGGGCAGCGACGGGACCACGAAAAACGGAGTCGGCGCGCGCGCCGCCGCCGGCCAGCTGGGAGCGGGGGTGGCGTCGCCCAAGACGAGTCGGCGGAGGCGCCGGCGGCAGCTGTGCCGCTGTAGGCGGGCGGGCGGGCCGAACGGGCTGGAGAGGGGCGGGGAGGCCGTGGCGGCGGCGACCGCGTGAGGCGCTTTGGCCTCAGGCGCCTCCGGAGGCTGCGCAGTGATGGATTCTTTATAAACCGGCGTCGGCGGGATAGGATCCGCCGAGTCGACAATCTCCAGCATCCACCGCCGCCGCTGCCTCCGCCGCCGTCTTCCCCGAAGGCGGCCGAGCGAACGATCGATCTTCCCGGACACGCCGTGCGGCCGCGCTAGCGGAGACGGCAACGGCGACAGTGACGGTGGGTGTGTCAGTGTGAGAGGCAGTTGCTGTAGAGGACGTGGGTGGATGGGGAATGGTAGTTGGAGCGGAGACGACGGTAGTAGTGGCGGGGAGGTATCGTTGATGAAGACGGTAGTGTTAGCGGGGACGGTAGCGGTGGCAGGGACGGTAGCCATGGAAAGGACAGAAACCGAAACTGTGAACCGAGAAGAATGAAGGATGGGGACGGTAGCAGTTTCGGGAAAGAAGGCGTAACGGGGACCGCAATGGAATCCGTAGCCGTGGAATGGAAGGGTGCCCTTCCACGGATGGACCGGTCTGGGAAATGCACTGTGGTCGGAGGAGGTCCGGGGCATCGGTGGTCAGGGAGAGAGGACAGAGGCAAGGGAAGCATGAGGGGTGAGGACTGTGAGGGATTTTGTGGTGGAAGCGTTGGGGTGGTGACAATGGAGCGGAGGAAGCCATGGCTGTGACGGAGTAAGGGAAGTCGGAGAATAAAATTACGTGGAGGGGGGAGAAGGCTCGGTGACAACAGGAACGTATGATGCGATGGGTGGAACGAAGAATAGGAAAGGGGACTGTTCTCTTGAGTTTACGAAAAGGGAAAAGGATTACGGATGGGAAAATTCCCGGAAAGTGTGGAAAGCTCACAGTTCACCTAATGTGAGAACCGGCAGAAAATTGAAAAAGTGTACGAGTCTGGGTTCTCCGGTTCCTCATGGCCGATCGTACACAAGGTCTCAATTTTCCACTAAAAGATTTCCGCCGAAGAATATAATGTGTGAAATACATGAATTGTCAGAGTTGTGTCGTTTAATTGATAACTCCGGTCACATTATCGGAAGAAATATTATGAGATTTACTTACTGATTACTTGCACACTGATTAAAAATTGTGTTTAACTTTTTCCTTTCTTGCCATACTTCGCAAGAAGAGAAAGTATTGTAATCCTACGCCGAAAATTGGCAATTTGGACAGAAAAACAATTACAGGGCCCGTCATTAAATAATATTTGTGAAACCATGCGAAGAAAAACTATTAAATCAGTAGGAGTTTAATCAGCAAATAGTATTATAAGAGACATTGTCATGGCAAAACCCGGAAATTTATGCTTTGATAGGAGAGAATAGGAACTCATGTGCATGTTTCTTCTCTATTTCGTTCAGTTTATAGTTTGCATATTTATTGTCTAGGTACTTATAAAATCGTAAGGCGACGTCTCGGCATCATCATCATCATCATCCACGGACAGATGCAGAAGGAATAAATACAAAGTAGCGTACCCTCGCATGCTGAACCCCACCCTCTTCCTTATTTTTCCATTTCAATATTAATCCTGTACTATACATTTTCCTTCAAGATCCTTTTATCCTTCTTATACAGTCTTATGTTCTTTATGTCACCTTGTGTCACTTGTTCTGAATGTCACCTTGCAATTGATGACAATATAATATACCCTTGTCAATATTAACTATTCTTATTTAACTTTTATTATCAAGCAAAGAGGTACACCCGTGTAATACAGTCGCATAGAATATCACTTAATTAGTAATTTCAGGAAGTTCCTTGGCCATATTTTTTACAAACACATTTTGGAACTATTGCATTTATTACACCATTATTGTAATTTGTATAACGGAACATTTCGAGGGTCATATTTGCCTCATCATAAGGCTAAAATACAATAAATTCATTAATTAAATTACATTTTGTTAAACCACATAAAACGTTACCCAATACAATAAAATCCATACACTCACCTTAGGGTTTAATAATACTGTTCACTAATAAATCAATTTTAATACTGAAGGTATGTTCAATTTGTAAGGAGATACTAAGGGTATGTTCAGTTTTTCATAATCCAGTCGTCATAACCGACATTTGCTCTTGTGTGCTTGTTCTAGGACTGTATGGACTGTAAACCATTTCAAAGTCTATTTACATGGACGCGCTTAACTTAGTTACATACCATAAACCTCTTAAATGGTTATTTAAACTGAAATAGCAGAGTTTAAAATTATCTCATTGGGCACTTACACTTTCGGAATTAGATGTCGGAATTATTCACAAATCTGGCAAATCTATTTTCATTCCTGACGCTCTTTCAAGACTACCGCCATTTCTCTTACCTCAGTTTTTTTCGATAGATTGAAAATGAGGCATTATATAAAGAACAGACCCCCACTTACTAAAAATCATAGAACAAATCCCACAGAATACCAGACAAATCCCAGACCATTATTGACTTGGCTGTGTGGGAGACGGGAAACATTTCACCCTGCGGAAGTTGGCAGAATTGCGGCCGAAATGTAGGCACCTGCGTTTAGGACGCGGCGTCTCCCGGATAGAATAAATTACTTTTGTATTAAAAACAATGTCTTCAATTTAAATGGAACTGTTTGGTTATTAATGGTAAAATTGTTTAGTACAATTAGCGCTGGTTTGTATGTTCTTAGAAAATTCTGATGTGATCACCAACACTATAGATATATTAGTATTTGTTGGAAAAATTAAAATGCCAGATGCAATAATTCAGTAACATTGTTACCACCCAATCGAAAAGATGTGTGTTAAACACTATATAATCAGATGTATTGAATGATCTGGCGCCACCCGCTGCCACCAGATATGATGAACCTCTTTCGGACGCTGTCTGACTTCAACGTATTCCTAGGTAAGCGCGTCACTTGGGAGTACTGGCGGACTTAATATTTACTTAACCTTTGAACACGGTGAGTTAAGAGACAAATGGAAGTACACCTAAGAGCTACAAGTGCCTAGGTAGGGAGAGGGAGAAGGGAACCGAGAAAAACATTCCTAGAGAAGCGAGAGAGAGGAGGAGATGAAGGAAGTCTAACTAACAGGATTAACGTCTCACCATTTCCACCGTGCTGCCATTGCTTCTGGTGCTGCTGCCGTTGTTGCTATGAGAAGTCATCTCTGTCGGGAAGACTCGTCGCGAGTCTCCGAAGGCAGCTCACTCGCGTCCTATGCCAAAGTCTCTTCAAGGCTGTCAGAAGCATCAAGGCTCATGGGTGGTCTTTAGTGTTTGCTTGTTTGTATAATTTCGAGAATGCATCGTGGAAGGGATAGCAGCCTGGGCGATCGACGAAGGAAATTATTGAAAAAATGACGGTAGGAAAGCCGAAGGGAAAAAGCTCTTCTTGATCGAGTGGTTTTGGAGTTTTGGAATTACTGGCCGGTCGCGACGAATGTTGAGTGAACAGGAGTACAACGGTTCGACACAACATGTATGTTGTTCATGTCATGGCGGTCTACCTCCTCGACAATGCCCATCGGTTTTCAAAAGCAGTACGGACCATCCACTAATTCAAGGGTCTTCGGTTGCGAATCAGTTCAATATTGATGTAAACGTTCTACGGAATAAAGTCTATGAAAAATGGTAAGTCAAGGGGTCTAGACGACATTTCTACGGATACAATTAAACTAGGAGGAGAGGCAATATTACCATACCTAATTGGAATTTTTTACGTGTCTCTGAATCATTCAAAAGCACCCGAAATTGGAAATTAGCTTTTGTCGTACCAATTTTTAAAAGAGGTGGCAAAACTAAGTTATGCAATTATAGGCCGGTAAGCCTTAAGTCAGTGGTCTGCAAACGTATGGAGCATCCAGTTGGGAGTTACATTAAGAAAGAATGGGAAATTAAAAATGGCTCTACGATGGGCAACACGGGTTCGGGAGTGGTTACTCATGCGAAAGTCAGGTAGTCACGCTATTTCAGGATCTAGCAGAAAAAATTGACGCGGGCGAGAGAGTAGACGCAGTAGTAATAGTTATTTTGCCAAAGCGTTTGATGTCGTACCACACGATCGGCTTGTACAGAAATTAATGAGTTCAGGCATTGTTCCCAGAGTTATGGCGTAGATTAGCGAGTTTCTGTGAGACAGAAAACACTAAGTCCAAATTCGGCAAGAGTTATCTTGCGGGGCAAGCGTTATATCAGGAATAGCGCAGGGGAGTGTCATTGGACCTCCTCTATTTCTGGCTTTCGTCAATGATCTGCCAACGCAATTAATCTCAAATGTTCGGCTATTTGCAGACGATTGCATAATATATCGTAGTATTAATTCGAAAAGAGATGAAGAAATGCTGCAACGGGATCTTGATGTGTTATATTCCTGGGCGGAAAGTAATGGAATATCCATAAATAGCTCTAAAATTAAATCCATCACTTTTGGCAGGGGTCATAATTACAGAGAAACAAATTACCACTTAAATAATGACATTATTCCGAGAGTTTCCTCGTGCAAGTACCTAGGAATTCATTTTGATAGTAAATTAAGTTGGAAAAAACACGTAGATTTTGTTGTAGGGAAACCCTGGAGATCTCTTCACTTTGTAATCGCGCATCCTAAAAAAGAGTACGGCAAACGCGAGGGAAATTGCTTATTTATCTTTTGTTCGTCCGATAATGGAATATGGAATAGTTTGTTGGGATCAGCACAAGATTATGCAGTGTAAACACTTGGAAAGGATTCAGCATAGGGCAGCTAAATTTACATTCAGGGACAAGAAAATGGCAGGGTGGGATTCACTCAAAAACAGGCGATCAGTAGCAAGACTCTGCGCCTTGTATAAAGCTTATAATGGTCATCCAGCTTGGAACGAAATTAATCGGCGGCTATGTATCCTACATACATCACTAGAGTGGATCACAGACATAAAATAAATTAGGGACTGCAAAGAACGGATATCGGGAAATTTTCTTTTACAAATCGAACGATAACGAAATGGAATAGATTTCCTGCAAAAACCTTTGAACCCTTTCCTCAAAGCGTTCAACAGTTTACGAAATTAATTTAGGGTATTATTAAGTAAATGAGGGAGAATAGTGGGTTATATAGCGATGCATACGTATTCTCTTGTGAAGTGAGGTGTCGTGCAGTGTATAGCAGAGAAATAAATAAGGAAGTGTTTTATAAGTCTTAGTAAAGTGAAGTGCAGTGTGATCCTAATTGTATAAACATTCAGTGCGGAGTTAGATTATAGACAGCGCAGCTGATAGCAATGACAAAGGAAAACGTAGCTTAACAATCCCCCATGTTCCAAGTATTATCAACAGAATAATGAAAACATTGAGAAATAGATGTCAAACAAAAAATTTTAATTCGGTACCTAACAAAAATTAGTTTATTTCACTTAAAAAAATACCATACCAAAACAACACAAACCAAATCATATGTTAAGGATGCCATTATTCATATGTAAGGCAAACTCCCCGGCAGTTGAGGCAAAGAATGAGTGAATATAGAAACAACATGAGACAACCGGATTACAAAGATAACTCGGTCACGAAACCTAGATTAGAAGCAGGCCACTCTTTTGACTTTGACAATCCAAATACATTGAATCAAGAGTCAAAATACTATCCCCGCATATGCATGGAAAGTTGAATATTAAAAGCAAAGCTACATTCAACACTATGATAGAAAAATCGATTTTTACGAGAGTGACAATGTGTTAGTGAACTTCAAAAACTCGTAAATAATCGTTAAAACGTAGAACATATGTAGTTACAGTTGTAACAATAGAGTACACTACTGGTCTTATTGCCACCTTCAACTCCCCTCCCCTCACGCTACAATTTGTCATAATTATTCTGCTTGTCGTAACGTTGCGGTCTGATGGGAAACTCTTAGTCACACAGAGATGACGTAAATACCCCGATAAAGGTATGTGAGCTTGTGGTCTGTCAATCTGGCACTCGAATAGTACTATGTGAATTAAGGCTTTGTTTATTATGGGTTGTTTAATATCAAAAGCAAGTAACAGGATCATTTTAAACCTTATACAAAGTCTATACGATGATACGTTTATTGTAAAGCTAATGCTCAGTTGTATAGGAGGTTATACAATGATACGTTTACAATAAACTTAATGCTCAACTATATAATTATCATTCTCTGTTAATCAAATGCAATAAGATTGCTTCGAAAGCCGAATCTGAGGTTTGCGCTTGATGATGAATTTATTATGCAGCCATCAGCTGATAACTGCCATGGCCACCAGATAAGCAAGGCAACAATGATCTTACATGTATTAGCGAGTAGGCTAAGGTAGTAATTGTTTCAATGGTAGGTGTTATTTACCGTAATTGAAAAAATACCCATTACCGTATGACAAATATACAAAGTATACAAAACCGCACTCTCAGCAGAAGCGGCCGCCACCGGGCGCTCGGCCCAGGCTCGGCCCAGGCTCGGCCCAGGCTCGGCCCAGGCTCGGCCCAGGCTCGGCCCAGGCTCGGCCCAGGCTCGGCCCAGGCTCGGCCCAGGCTCGGCCCAGGCTCGGCCCAGGCTCGGCCCAGGCTCGGCCCAGGCTCGGCCCAGGCTCGGCCCAGGCTCGGCCCAGGCTCGGCCCAGGCTCGGCCCAGGCTCGGCCCAGGCTCGGCCCAGGCTCGGCCCAGGCTCGGCCCAGGCTCGGCCCAGGCTCGGCCCAGGCTCGGCCCAGGCTCGGCCCAGGCTCGGCCCAGGCTCGGCCCAGGCTCGGCCCAGGCTCGGCCCAGGCTCGGCCCAGGCTCGGCCCAGGCTCGGCCCAGGCTCGGCCCAGGCTCGGCCCAGGCTCGGCCCAGGCTCGGCCCAGGCTCGGCCCAGGCTCGGCCCAGGCTCGGCCCAGGCTCGGCCCAGGCTCGGCCCAGGCTCGGCCCAGGCTCGGCCCAGGCTCGGCCCAGGCTCGGCCCAGGCTCGGCCCAGGCTCGGCCCAGGCTCGGCCCAGGCTCAGCAGCTCGACGCAACTGCGGGATTTAAGGTCGTCACGTATTGTGTTGGCAGAACTCTTAGATTTAATTGTCGTTGATTAATTATAATCGAAATAAAATGCAATTTCAATTTATCTATTAATTGGTTGAAAAGAAGCAATAACTCGCTTAATTGCAAATAACTTTAGTGAGAAAATAATACAGTTTTTGAAATAATTAAGGGCAAACAATGTGCAAAAAGTAATTTAAAATCAATTTTTAGCAATATCAATAAAATAGAATAAAAATAAAAACTAAAATAATTTTCATCAATTGTTTTTACAATGAGAATTATCACACAATATTGAAGTAAAGGTTATTAATTGGAATCTCTGATAACGTAAATGCAGTTTATTTTCAGGTAAGCAAAGAAAGTAATGATAAAAGTTTACATTCCAGAATTATATATGAAAGCACAAAAATATTTTAAGGGAAAAATTGTTAATTTCATACCTCTTGTTATGTTATTTACGTTTCTTACACAATCGAATGTAAGGCATGTTTATTAAAAACAAGTAATATTTTATATTAATTGCATCACTACATAATAAAAAGCATCTGCGAATCAAAATTGAAATGGGTACTGTTCTTCCCTGCGTGAAAACGTCCTTTCGTCACTGGGCACAATTTATTGTGTAACAGTTGATGTAAGCCACTATGGCCTCTGAATAGGGTGAAACAATCGGCGGCCAAACACGGTGCCCACTGCAAATCAGCCTATTCCATTCCTTGCCCTACCGCCACACCCGGGTCGAAATACATAATTAATTATAATATACATTTACACACCACATAAAATGAGGGAAAATTAATACATTTATAAACTTTTTGCCCTATAGAAAAACGCTTTAATTTATTATAAGCCTAGAAATGATAAAAATAAATGTTTTAATTGACTTTAATTCTATCACTGGCATACGAAAGAGAACTAACGAATAATTCTTTCAATTAGCAGAACCTTCCCTCCATTTCCTTTACCTTCCTGGAAGAACATGTAGCTCGGTGAGATATACGCGTCGGAAGTCGGGGTAATCGACTTGCCCCCTGAGACGCCAGTGGTTTGCAATGCGAATCTGAGGCCAGTACTCCCCCCCATGACTCACCAGTCACCTATAACACACCACTTCTTTACTTTGTGTAAAGAATTAAGAGGGAACCGAGCTTGTGGTATCTAAAAAATTGCGAAGATTGAAGCTCATTTTCACAGAAAAATTTTGACTTTTCAAAATACTTTATTTGAAGTTATTTGAAGCACTTACACTCACAAATATAATAATCTTTACAAATTGCTGGTTATGTGCATATTAAAGATGTGAGAGATCTTTCAAAAATTACATTTATGTAATTTTTTAAAAAACAAAAATATAACTCAAAATAAACTTTACGTCATATTAAAGAGTGTAATTAGCACTATCTTTTACAAAAGTTTGAAGAAAAAATTTGCAGCCATATATGAGAAAATGGCGTTTGAGCGTTTCTGAAAATGTGGAATTTTGAACTACTTTTCACGGGGAACGGTTGTGTTTTCGAGAAACTTTACTTGACATTATTTAAAGCACGTGTACTCATAAATATAATAATGTAAAAAAATCACCGCTAATATAAATATTAACGACGTGAGAGACAAGTCAAAAAATTATATTTTTCCGATTTTTGAAAAGACAAAAGAATAGAGCAATATGGCGTTTCGTCATCTCATAAAATACATTAGGCACTATCCCTACCAAAAGTTTAAAAAAAATTTGGAGCCGTTTTTGAGAAAATCCTGTTTTGTAATTTTTTTAAATTGCACATATTGCACGCAATATTGTGCGAAAACTACTAAAATTTTCAAAAAAATACACATGACCTTAATGAAAGAACTCACTTTGGACAAATTTTATTTAAAAGAAAAATCTCTATCTTAATTTTGCAGTTCCAGAATGACGCCGAAAAAAATTTAAACTTTTGCAATTTTCGAAAATTCAGAGTTATTCGCGAAAATCAGACGTATGCCACCTTAATAAGTGTATTTTACTCTATTCTTACAAGAAATCTAAAGAAAAAATTTCCAGCCGTTTTTGAGAAAATTTTGAAAATGTACGGGAGGCTTTATGTAAAGTATCCCCAAATTTTACAGAATCTTTTTTAAAATCTCAAAGCTTTAACTAGAACCAGATCGACCGGGGAATATCCATTTTGGAAGAAATCGTATGCATGGTTTAGGCGCTAGCAGTCTTCACAGACGGACGGACAGACACAGACGGACGTTTTCCTTTCAATTGTTTTTTTCGGTATCAAGGACCCACAAAAGAGGGGTTCTGGCTTCACTATGTGTTAGGAGATTATTTTTCTTAATTGAGCAATGGGTTTTATCCACTTTTTCGTAATCAGCGCCCAGCAACGAATTTTTTTCTGGCGAAAATTGGCCATTTTTTTGCGCAGCATTACATAACTTTCCTTATACTATGTATACCACTCCGTGTATACGTACGTATACGGGAAAGTAAAAATAGAGGTTGGGTACCAAACGGCTGGAATTGGTGAAACTGGAAATGATTTAAACATACATTTTTAACCAAACTAGAAGAAAATAGAAATACATTTCAAGAAAAAAAAGCTTATAAATTTAAATATGTCTTAAAATATATTTACGTGAAAAGACAAAATAAATATTCGTCATAATTGTTATCTTTTTCATTATTTTTATTATATACATGTCAAAAGCCGAAGGCTATATACAAAAATTACAGGTGCCGCTAGATTGCTTGTGCATTGGTCAACGCACAAATCTCGCAAATCGCAAAAATATTTTGCCTTATTCAACAAGATATACCGCCAGACTGCCTCGAGTTTGAGCTATACTAAACGATGGCGAGAGCTCCGGTGACGCCTCCAGCATTTATTCGACGCGGTCGGCGCACACCGATAACAGGCCAATTTTCGGTATCGTTCGTTCTCGATAATGGTAGTTCCGGAACTGGCATTCTCGGACACAGTAGTATCGGCGCGCCTGGTATCGCCGCCGAGAACGAACGGGACTGAGGGCGTTTTTGTCCGGCTGTAGTGTTGATGCAGTGTAATTTTTATGTATGTTGTAGTACTTGGAGAAAGAGCTAGGTATATTGCTCCGAAACATCGTAAATGTATTTTAATAAAATCAGATTGTTTAAAAATTTTATACAATCTTCCTGTTTTATTAATAGGATAAAAGTTCCATGAAGGTGATTGTCAAAATAACTAAGACCTGATGAATATGATTAGTCAAGTGAATGTGAAGACAATCCGAACCTCAAGTCAACATGAAATAATTTTTTTTTCACATACATCCTACAAGAATTGTTCATACATCGTACACTTTGTGGCAAAGTATAAAGCATACCTGATTTTTCTTTGGTTTATTAGTTAACCAATTCTGCACGATTCTTTTACTTTTTATTTTTTCCTGATATCAGGTTTAATTAACACTTTATTTCGATTATTCATTAATTTTTAGTTGTCAATGGAACTGGCAGTCACAATCACATGGATCTTCCGTTTAATTTGTAACTCATGTACATAACATTTAATCAATAGGAGTAAACAATTATCGCAGACACCTTCTTATGGACCAACGTACATGTTATTTAAGAAATAGCAACAAATTATACAACCTTGTTTGAATATTATATTAAATTTATACAATATAATTTTATACAAACCAGCATTTTTAAATCGTGTGAGCTATAGTAGTATTGATATCAAACCTCACAGAACTACATTGAATCTTTACGTTGAATTTTACATCAGAAATGTAATGTGTTTTACTACATCTTTTCTTCAATTTTTCTTGAATTTCTGAGGAAGGAAGTCTTTACGTAATACTATTATTGGCATCACGGAGGGAGAATTTACATAACTGGCACTTTAAAATGATGTCTTATTGCTTTTGTAATTCGAGCAAGGAATCTTACGTCTCTGAAAATAACGAAGAAAATACAGTCCCAAAATAATATGCAAACGCGTGAAATTCCAATAATATTCCAGGCGAGATTACCATACAAATTTGTTGTCGCATGCGATTCAAATTCAGGGACGTTGCTATACTCAATTTTGGGTATGCACGATAAAGAGTAGTAAATTAATGGCAAGACGAAAACGGCCACAGGAATGATATAAAAGTAATAAAAGTAACGATAATACTTGGGTGGTGACGATTTGATTTACATAATGCGTTAATCGTGATTTCAGAGGTGATTTTTAAAATAATCAAAGAAAATGTTATGCATATCTCCAAAATGTTTCAACTGCTAACGGTTTATGGTGTTTATGTGTTGCTGTTTTTTGTTCCTACTTTGAAACTACTAAAGATATTTAAAAACGTTATGCTAATAATACGTTTCCACGCCATGCGGATCCAGAAATAACATTTTAGTTAATATAAATGTGCATTTCTAACAAATGGTTTACCGTAAATAGCAAAGGCACTCAAAACAAAAAATGTTGTCAGACCCAAAAACTAGGCTTATGTTTCTCTATATACGACAACGCGCTGATCCGAATCTGAAGCCAGAATTTCGCCATCACCCTCCAGTTTTTTATATCGCGAAAAACTATCAAGATCTTGTATTTTTTGTTTTCGGTGTTTTTAGTCAGACCTAAAGACTTTACGCATGTTTTTCTACGTACGTCGATGCAATGAATCCGAATCCGAAGCCAGTATTGCGCTAACACATTCCAGTTTTCTTATTCACGAAAAAACAAACGTGAAGTTGTCAATTGAAAATTTCCCGGCGGTAAAAAAAGACTGGAAGTTGGTTGGACAATTCTGACCTCAGATTCGGATTCAACGGGTCGATATACATAGAGAAACGTTTGTCAAGTGTTTAGGTCTGACAACTTTTTTACTTTCCTGTATACGTACGTATATACGGAGTAATATTCGTAGTGTAGGGAAAGGTTATGTAATGCTGTGGAAAATCGATTTTGAGATTTTAATGGAAATACACGTTTTGAGATCCCTGATACCGAAAAGTGTTGTTTTTTTTTTCAAAACGTCTGTCCGTCTGTGTACAACACGAGTGTCTAAACCATAGTGAGATTTCTGGATATTCCCCGGTCGATCTACATCCACTCGAGGCGCCACGATTTTGAAAATTTACTTCAAAATTTGTGGGTACTTTACATCAAACCCCTGGAACATTTTCAACATTTTCTCCAAAACCGCTCCATACTTTTTCTTTAAATTTCTTATACGAATAAAGTAAAATACACTAATAAAGGTGGCAGAGATCTCATTTTCATGGTTAACTGAATTCTCGAAAATTCCAAAAATGTGAATTTTTGTCGGCGTCTTCCTACAAGTACAAAACTGAAGATAGAAGTTTTTACTCCAAATAAAATTTGTTACTCCAAAGTGAATTCTATCATTAAGGTCATGTACATTGTTTTGTAAATTATAGTATTTTTCGCGCAATATTGCGTGCAATATTTGCAATTAAAAATATAAACACAAGATTTTCTCGAAAACGGCTCCAAATTTTTTCCTTAAACGTTTAGTAGGAATAGTGCTAGATGTAGTCTCTGAAATGACGTAATTGCCGTATTGCTCTATTCTTTTGTTTTTTCAAAAATTACAAAAATGTAATTTTTTCACTTGTTTCTCAAGTCGTTAATATTTAGATTAGTGGCGATTTGGTCATATTATTATATGTATAAGTGCATGTGTTTTAAATAAGTTTCTCGAGAATTCAACAGTTTTTTGTGAAAACTAGCTCAAAATTCCGCATTTTTCAGAAACGTTCAAAGGCCATTTTCTCATAAATGGCTCCCAATTTTTCTCTTCCAACGTTTGGAACAGATAGTGCTAATTGCACTCTTTTATACCAACTAAAGTTCAAAAATTTCATAACAGTTGCAAAAATTACATCAATGTAAAAGTTGCAAAAATTACATCAATGTAATTTTTTTAAAGATCTTTCACACCTTTAATACGCACATTTCCAGCAATTTGTAAACAATGTTGTATTTGTGAATGTGTTTCAAATTACTTTAAATATAGTTTTTCGAAAACTCAAAAGTTTTCTTTGAAAAAGAGCTTCAAATTTCGCATTAAACGTGTTTTTTTAACGGCTCCAATTTTTCAAAGAAAATTGCCATTTAGTACGAAATTTTTACTGTTATTTAATATTTTTTAAATTAATATTTCCGTTCTATCACGTTTCTGTAAATTATGATCTTTGTAAATTCCATCGTAATCATATTGTTGCCATCGTCTATGCACTCACTTCAGTGCTAGAAGCGCTATCTCTTCGTCGCCAGCTTTATTCCGTGTGTTACTTTATCTTGCTTTACTGCGATAAGGTTAAATTTATTATCTTTCATCAACTTCATTGCTCGTAATAAATGACTTTTCAAACGCGATCATTTGACCGTGCTAATAATCGTCCCCACGAATGCAAATAAATAATAAAACGTTTAACGCAATTTCTTCGCTGCTTCGGCTTCTCCGTGAAAACCCGACCTCTGGGTTTTATTGGGAGATTACTGTATCACTGCCATTTCGCCCGTCGTCCACCCCACCCCTCGCCTCCGCACGTAGAACGTAAGCGGCCACCGCCGCAGCCAAAGCCACCGCGGCGTCCACGCAGCACGCGCGCCTACGTTCCCGCCGCCACAGTCGCCACGCCGCCACGCCCCCCACGGCGCCCTCGACGACCTGCGCGACCTCATCGACCACGTCGACCTCGTTGCTCTCTCCGCCTCGACAGCCTGCTCGCCCCCGTTCCCACGACGCCAGTGCGCCCTCGTTGCCCTCGGCCCTCTACCCGTCCTCTTTGCTCTCGTCGTTCTCGTTCCCCGTCCACCTTCGATGCCCTCTACTTACCCTATACGCCCTCGTCGCTCTCACGTGTTTCTGCTCATTACTTTGCAAATTCCAGGGGCCGCTACGCCAGCCAGATCGCTCGGGTCAAAATGGTGATTATGGTTTTTTGAATTGAATTTAATTGCCTTATTTTACGTGGCGAGACTCAGGTCTGCTCTTCCGTCTGACCACGCAAATTTCGCTAAGTTCCTTTCACCAACTACAGGTGAAAGAAGATATTCCTTGGGGTTTGGTATGTTTGGCGAAAATTCTGTGAATGGTTTAGGTGCCAGTGATGTTCATGGACTGAAGAAGAAACAGACGTTTTACATAAATGACCAATTTCGTTACATTATTAGAAGGAAACCAGAAATTAGGAATGAAAAATTATTCCTTCAGAAACTTTCTGATTTTTTCACATTTGATTCTGACACGGGCGCGTTTATAGTTACAGGTTTAGTGAAAACGCATCTCGAAAACATGGAATAGATAGAAATTGCTCGTGGTGTCCGTAGATATAAGAACGTTTCCATACAAAACATGTTGCGGTGTGGTCTTTTCACAAATGTTCTGACTCCAGCCATTGATTCCAACACACAACATTTCTCATCTTCAGGTTTCCAGAGTCTTTAAAATATCAGACTTGTTTCAATATATCCATAAATAAAACTTTGAACTATTACATATATCCGGAGAAAAAAACTACTAGTGCACCAGAATACGACGATACAGCGCACCCAACTACTAATACACCAGATAGATATGTCATTTTCCAGCAGATGTGATTTTTTCTGAGCGGAGCTCTTTATTTCGCGTACGGAGACCAGGGTTCTACTCCAGATGTTTTGTGAATTCTATGAAATTGAAGAACTAACATTTTCCAAGATATTTCTTCACTTCACTTTAAAAAGACGATGTTTGGGAGTGCTACTTTTTTATGTCCGGACGATTTCTTTTTTTTGGGGGGCGGGGCGGTCTCTCCGTATGAGTTATTTCACGTATGATATGACCCAAAACTCAAAAAAATACCAACCTCCCGGAAATCACCCGCCATACTTACTGCATTGGCTTAGGGACTTTTGATTACAATTTAAGTTGGAGAAAGTAGGTGCAACCCCAACTGAAATACCCAACGTAATGGAAGTATTGTAGTCAGGGACTTTTCCTTGGCTGGCGACTGGCACACGTGCGTAGAAATTAACTTTCTGCCAACTTTAACCGTTTGAACCCTGCAACACGTTGTGTGGAGATACTGAGCTTATGCAAGCGAGCAGCATTCCACACTTGCTCATTTCAAAATCGTTTTCCTTGCGTTTCCATTGCGTGATTGGTTTCGGAAGGGAACTTGAATTGTGTTTTCGATTGACATTTGTAAAATATGTCTTCAAATTCGAGAAGCAATTCTCCAATTAAGCAGAAAAGGAGGTGGATATTATCGAGTGGTGAAAGGCAGGTCCTTCTCAACGTTTATAAATATAAGAGCGAGAAAAATTATCGTAGAGAAGTGCAACTTCCTGAGAGCAGTGTCATTGCCAAAGTGACTTTAATTTGTGGGGGTAAGCTATTAATTTCACAATAATTATTTACATTTTATTGCATGCCACAATGTTTTCATGATAAACATGTGTATGTGAATCATAATTTTTTAAAATTTGATTTGTACTGTTGTCTTCTCACATAGTTTGTTATTATATAAAGCTTCACTCTTTATTATATAGACAAAATAATTATTATCCTTTATTACTGTTGTTATTGTACATTTCCATAAAAACATAAAAACTTAATGTTTTATGCTAATGTACAATAACAACAGTTATAAAGGATAATTATTGTGTTGTTAATGTATAAAAGAGTGAATCATAATTATTTTATTGAAATATATCACTATATTACAGAGACCTTATACAACTTTGGCAGGTATTATTAAGGATTATAAGGCAGGAAAACCTATTAGAACTCCGAACAAGAAGAGGAAGCGGTCACGACCTGCGAGAGATTCAGTTGATGGCTTTTCTAGAGAAGCTATTGCCAGGTATATTTATCAGAAAGCTGATAATGGTGAGAGATTTTGTATTTAGAGCAATGATGAAGTATGTGACTCACTTTTGAAAGACTTTCCAAGACCAATTCATTTTGCAACAGGCAGGAGACTCTCACTTCAAGAGGTATGGCAGTATGCAAAGAAAATTATGATACTTTCCTATTCAAAGGCTCGTGCACAACATTGTACAGAATTATTAAGGAATTGGGTTTAGCTTGGAGGAAAGGAGACCCACATATTCGTCTTTGTGAGACAAATGAAATTATTGTAAAGAGGTTGTATTTTGTGGCAGACTACATGAAAATAAGAGAAGTGAAAACCCAAAGACTGTACTATACCTAGACGAGACATGGATATGAATATATATGAATATGAATGGTAAAAGAGACCCTTCAAAATGGTTATATTACTTATGTGTAAAAATTATGAGACAAATTCTTTATTATGAGACTTTTCCAATAGGTTCAACTACATATTCATGGCTTCAACCAGGCACCAGTAAAGGAGACCAGCAGAACGAAGGAGGCTAGTTGTGGTTCATGCAGGAACACGAGAAGGTTTTGTACCAGGTACACGTTTTGACTTTTCATGACATTATGTACAAACTAAGGCATGTATACGAGTTGTGAAACTTTGTTGGTGGTGGTCTGATTTTTACTACTGACCTTAAAAGGGGACAAGATTATCACGGAGCAATGAACAGTTGTACTTTTGAATCCTGGGTTAAGAAACAACTGATTCCTGGCATTCGCAATTTAAGACCATGCATCGTTGTCATGGACAATGCTTCTTACCATTCAAGACAGGTAGAGAGGAATCCAACAACAAAGTGGAGAAAGGATCAATTTATTGTAAGCTTCAGAAATGAGTAAGCTGTAATTTATTGTAAGCTTCAGTAATGTAACCAAAGAAAATTATTTTTAGGAATGGCTGAGCCAGCGAGGAGTGCGAGTGCCTGATGCTGCGAATAAAATCTCACTTGCTCCCCTGGCAAGCCAACATTGTGGAAGGATGAAAAGGTACGAGTTACATATCTGTGCATTAAATATTACATTTCATTATTATTTTGAATTACTTTTCTGTTGCATCATTGTAATAAAATTTTAAACTATCCACCTTAAATATGTTCAAATATATATATTAACACTTGTGATAAATCTATAACTGACTATCAATATGTGGATAAAGGTATGTAGTTGATGACATGTTGGTTGCAGAAGGGCACACAGTTTTGAGACTGCCACCATATCATTGCAAATTCAATCCTATTGAACATGTGTGGGGCATTTCAAAAGCGTACTACAACAAAACTGTGTGTAGAAGGCCAGGGCAAGGAATGGAGAGAACAAAAGCTGTGTGGAATGAGGCAATAAATCAGGTAATGTTTTCAATAAACCACTATAAGAAAAACAGTAAATATATTGTAACATAATTGTAATTATTTAAAAATAGTTACCACAGGAATCTAAAAAATTATGTAATGCCTTTAATAGGTCACACCAGAAATGTGGAAAAATTCAGTGGCACATGCAGAGAAAATTATTGAAGACTACTATGAAAAAGAGGCCGTGGAAGAAGATTATGAAGAACTTGTAATAAATCTAAGTAGTGCGAATGGAACTGACACAGCAGAAGAAGGCACAGGAGAGGAACAAGATCCAATTCCATTAGAGCCAACCCCAGGACCATCTGCAATGTGACAGTCCTGAAAGGGTTTTCAGAGATTTACCTCACAGAAACACCTTACAGTTTAAGCAACCATCCATTATCGTTGAAGTACATATAGGGCCCCAATGTGCTATGGAAAAGGTATTGCTTGAATTTACTCGATGGTTAGTTTCTGGTAATTGTAGGCAATTAAATTAATATTATTACATTACAGTCAAATGTTCCAGCCAGTGTTTCTGTTAGTGTGTTTGGTTCGAGCCTGGTTGCAAAGTGAAACAAGTAAGTACACATTAATGAGTTTGGAATAGAAGTGATAATTGTGTTACATATTTACATATTACATGTTACATATTACAGATGTGCCCACGAATTAAAAACTTATGCCCCCTTAAAGCAACCATCACAGATAAGTTAATGTGAGAAACTGGGCCACACTGTCCTGCGGAATAGGTATGCTTGAATTTACATGATTGTAAGTTGGTGGTGATTGCAGGCTATTAAATTAATATTATTACTTTACAGTCAATTGTTCCGGCCAGTGTTTCAGTAAGTGTGTTTGCTTCGAGCCTGGTTGCAAAGTAAATCAAGTGAGTATGAATTTAAGAGAATGGAATGAAAGTGATAATCTTGTTACTAATGTGCCTCAATGTTACAGTTGTGCCTTGAATGAAAAAACTCCTGCCTCCAGAGCAACTAGAAAAGTATAGTTTGTGATCAAGTTTGGCCTCACTGTGCTATGGAAAAGGTACGTTTGAATTGACATGATTGTAAGTTGGTGATAATAGCAGGATTTTAAATTAATACTATTTCTTTACAGTCAATTGTTCCAGCCGGTGTTTCAGTCTCTCTGTTTGGATCGAGCCAGGTTGCAAAGTAAATCAAGTGAGTATGAATTAATAGATTGATTATTATAAGTGTCATATCCTGAATGAACTTTGACCTTGTGAAGTAAACGAAAGAAACTATTTAAGTGTACTATTTAATATACCATTAGTTCATTACTATTGTTAACCGTTAGTAATTTTCTTTTACATCATTTTCATAATACAGTTAATCATTACTGTTCAGACTTAAGATTTTTTATTTAGTTGAAGTACAGATGATAAATGATTTAAATGATTTTTGTTTAGTTGAAGTACAGATGATAAGTGATTTAAATGAATAAACTTTAAAGTTTCGAAATGTGAAAGAAGCATACATTACTTTACTAAATGTTTCAGATATACAATAATTGAGTTCTGAAGATGCATAATTTTATTTGATGGTTTGTTGAAATGGAAATCAGTTACGTGGTATTAGTGAGTACATATTTCATTATATTATTTGGATTGATAGAGAGTATTGCTTAATATTTACGATTGATGCACTATTCCGTTTTGGCTATTAATATTTCATTTTAAGTGAATGTTCAATGGTTTTCTACTAATTTTTGTAAATTATATTGGTTTTTAGGTACATATTATTGTCGTGTAATATTTTGAATACTTTCATGTGAAGCAAGCATTCTGGACAATTTGTTTTTCCGTTTGTGTCAGGAGTTTCAAGTAATATAAAAGTTAAGTATAAAGTTTTTCCAATTACTTGTGGTAACGTTCTTTTTAATTTTCTTTAAAAATTCTTTTCAAGAACATTATTTGCTCGTTACTATTTGCTCAAGGAATTTATTAAAATAAATATTAGTTTTTATAACAATAACATGCCTATTTATTGAATGTATCCGGATTGGACATTAGATACTGCATTAATTTTTCTATGTTGCAGGGTTGCTGTGTTTCATAGAAGGTATTTCATTTTCTAAATAGGATTCAATTGCATTTTTAGGTATATTATTTTATTGATTTATTTTATGTATTTTTGTTAAATTGTAAATCTCTATTATTTTGACTAATGTTCCTATATGCATGCTAGAAATCGACCTTCAGTCGTCATCCTGATCGGGAGGATGGGTATGCTATCAATATATATAAAATTTTCAAGTATTTTATTAATTTTTACGGTTACCAAATTCCTTAATGCTGATTTTTAATGTTAATTTTTTAAATTCAATTGAGGATTAAATATATTTTTATTCAATTTTTTATATATATGGTAGTATACTTATTCCTTTGTTTTCCCTGGTTTTCCCCGATCGCTTAAGGTAAATGCCGGGATGTTTTGTAATGTTTGTAAGCCCAGGGGCATTAGGATTTAAAATTGTTGTAAAAATTCAATAATTGATGTGAATATAATTTGCTGTGAACCATTGGTGCTCAAGAAATTTTAATGACTGCTTCTTGATCACCCATGGTGCATAAGTAAAAATTCTTTACTGAACCTTCAAATTATATCAAATCATATATCTGATTTATTCTATTTTCACAAAATTTCAAACATTCGTCATTTCTGTACAATGGATTTCTTCATTCCTTTGATATGCTTTGATTGTGGTCATATGTTGATGTTATATACAAAAAAACCATTAGGATTCAAAAATACCTAAGTTCAGTGAAGAAAAGTTTTATTTCACTACTTTGTGTATTGTTTGAAAATTAAAGTTATTTATGAGTATTGCATTTCATTTCATCTTTATTTTATATATCCCCTGATTTTTGCATAGTTTAATTTTTGCTAGTTTTGTAATAAAATAACAATCTATTATTTCATTTATTCTTCAGTTTCAAAAATATTTTATTAATTCTGGAAATTAAAATAATTTATTTAATTAAATGTATTATATTTAATTTTAAAATAATAATAATAATAATAATAATAATAATAATAATAATTACAATTTCATGAGTAAATTGTGAATTAAATTATTTTACTATTCGCCTATTGCTATTTATAAGTCAAAACATCATTAATAATTATAATTTCAGCAAATCTGCATTTCTGAAGAATACTACGTTCATTTAAATACGCCGCGTCGGTATCCTTCATACACTTTCGCGTTTCATTTCGATGAGGTTGGCAGAGCCGAAACTCCGCCATGTTGAATTTTTGGGGTCTTTTCTTACGCGGAGACACCCATAGTTAATGCAAAGTCCCATGTGTAAAACAAGAATCTTGAGTGTAGTCCCTTCAGACATTTTCTAGTCCCGCCTTTGGGTCCCAGCAAACTGCATTGCCCAGTTCCAAGTAGCCTTTGCTCGGATGGGAGCTCCTTCCGAGAGATGATTACTCAGTCATTAGGTGGGCGCCGGGGTCCGCTGGTTTCGGGTCACACGCCTCTGCGGCCTACTCATCTGCCCCCAGCCCCTGGTCCATCTCTCCTCCATCCCCTCGCCTTCGCCGCGGTCTGCTCCGACCCTGTCCACTCGCTCGCACGGAATGTCAATCTCACGCCCGACAGAGAGTCGGCCCCCAGATTGGTAGTGCTTCCCTATTACGCTGAGTTACGGCTATCGGAGCACGTATATAAGCATTACTGGGACACACTCCGTCGTGTGACGCTGATGACCTGCTCGAAGCCTCGTCGCGAGATCGGCGCGCGAGTAGAAGCGAGATGTCTTTCTCGGGCGTATCGTCTCTAACGTCGTCCGTGTGTTGAATGCATTTCACTAAACCAGAGCGCACTCGATATTGGTTCCTGTACACAATTCTATAGAGAAACAAGTGTACATTTATATGGACAGATTTTTCTGGATGGAAAACGTTGTCAGCTTTACACGCCTATATAGATATCTGAACAAAATAATAGTTCTCCAATGTACCACAAGTTTGCTGAAGAAACGCCTACACTTTGAAATCACTCACATGCTTTTCGACTGTGAGTTTAGTGAGTTTCACAGTGAGAATATGAGGTTATGTCGGAACTAAACATGACATAACTTCATATTCTCACTGCACGAGGTAAGCTCTCGGCATGTCCCACCGTCAGCAGTAGTTCCTTCGTATATCGCGTGGCGATTGGAATGAATGTCGAGAACTATCGGCGCTAAAAAAACACATACTTTGTGGCATTATTTGAACGGTTAGAATAAAATTGTCATTATTCCCTCTGTACTCATTTCAAAATACCGTTGCTGATAAACATTTTTTTCGTACTTCGAAAATACTTTCGTACCAATTAAATACGTTGTTTTTGAGGACGAATTCTTGGAAACGTACAAGCATGTACTTTGGGGATCATTCTCGTCATTTTCTGAGAGCCGGCAGACATGTTGACTCACATCACCCCAATGTTTTGTGTACTTTGTAGTACCGAGTTATCATACTGCCGTGACTAACAAAGTATACTCCGCCGTACACGTACCGCGAAGTAACACGTTCCAATCAATAAACAGTGAATGCAAGCACTAATTTCCATGCACAAGTGATGAAGATGTTATCTAGTAGATAGGAAATTTGACGAAAAATTAAATATGAATTACGAATCTTAGTTCGAACTGAAGAAAATGACTGAAGCGCACAAGAAATGAAGAGCTGACCGACAAAGTGAGCTAACAGGACACCTCATCCTGTTGAGTGAATAATAATGTAGAGAAGAATAAAGAACTAGATAATAATGTAAGAAGAATTAAGAATCAACACGCGAAAAATTCAAAGGAGAGGGTTTTCTGGCGTTGTCAATTTCATTGCAAATTGTATCTTCGGAATGTCCTTCTTTACATTGACAAACAACAATATATCTATTGACGAAGTTTGACATAATCGGTTACTCGTCGAATATGTTGGTTTTCGAGAAAATAAGTCTTGTTTGCTACTTACAGGCATACAATTTAAATATTCCTCGGAGAACCTAGACACGCGCCGGCATTTTCACTGTGATTAGTAATAATTATCGAGGAAATGATTGTGGTCGGCTGCGACGTATTCAGTTCAGTCACGTGATCTATTATTTTGGCTCTTAAAGGTTTACGGCCAAAAAACACAAATAATGCACACGCATTAAATAAACACCTATACTTTAATATACTTATCGTTTCTCTGTGTATTTTTGTAGTTAAAGATTTGATATTGGATTATATAGATAACTTTCCAATTAAAAGTTATTTTGACACTAATTTCTACAAAATTACATTAGGACGTGGTAAGTAAGTAATTTAGAGGAATGTTTCGGAGTCATTTTACCACCTTTGGCTAACTAATGTTGGATTATCATACTTCCGAACATCTATGTCAATCCTTCAACTGGACAGGGTTCGCATTAAACCAATGTATTTATGTAGCTAGGGTGCAAGAGAAATAGATTTCAAATATATTTAGGGAGATAAGAATATTTACACGTATTATTATTGTTCAGAATTATTCATAATTGTATTCAATGTAATTCATAAATGTATTTGCAATTCAACTTAAAAATGAGTTATGTTAAAAATCCCAGAATTTACGAAAATTTTCACAAATTACATTTCTCTGCACAGTACACAACACAGTTTTAAACCTTTTTGACGTTAAATAGGCAAAAAATTAAGAGATTGCGTGTTCTGAATTTCATTGAAAGTGAAGAGTGCGGGGACTTTGTTATTCGGCGACTGTAGGCTCTCCTTCTTCCATCGACGGGCATGGACTTACTTTGCATTTCTCTATCAATGAACTCATTTGGGGAAACCCCGTTTGCAAACGGTAGGTCGGTGCCGAATCTCACCATCGAGCGGGGAAGATCACAGACATATCTAGGAAAATACTCGCATTACAATTACGGGACTAATGACCTTAGAGTTGACGCGGCGGAAATCACTAATCAATCAATCAAAAAAGAAATTCCCCGTATAATAATTCCCCCTTGAAGAACTAACAGGCAGCTGGCTTTTATTAAAGATATAGGAAATATGAATGAATATTGCTATCTTTTTTTATAGATTTATTTATAGTCGCATCAACATCTTGGTTATTAGCGACTATCCAAGTATTGTATTACATTGGGTGTGATTACAGTGTTTATGCCAAACATTGTATTACAGTTTAACTTTACAATATACTTTAACTGGTCTTAATCACACATGGGAGGAAAATTTATACAAGAAATTGGGATTAAATTTCATTAAATATATTAATAGATTTACAAAATTTGATTATTTTATCTTGATTATAGGTGGCATAAGTTGGTATGTCCACATCTTATTCATGAAAGGACTGTTTGGTCCCTGCAGCCATTTTTTTAATTGATAATTGGTGAGAAAAATGCGCTCGTTGACTGATGGATGTTACTGAATTTATATCTGCGCCAAAAGCTGTTCCAGTGAAGGTTTAATTTGTGATTGAATTTGAAGAGTTCTGGGAAAACATTAATTGTTTCTGTTGGATAGATCTGGTTAATGTTCGTCACAACAATTTTGGCTCCTAAATCAGCAATTTCGTTACCAAAAATTTCTTTGTGAGCAGGTATCCAGGCGATTAGGATTTCCCCCCTGCTTTTGTTATGTTGTAGAGAATTTCGTGAATGCAGTTGTTTATTTCCGATCTTGATTTGCGGTTTATTTTTTCAACTGTTGTGAGGGAGTCAGTAAATATGATATACTTTTGATTCTCATGGGATTTTTTAATCTCTCTTAAGGAGAGTAATATGGAATACAATTCTGCTGCTTTTATTGAAGTTATTGGATGGAGAGTCTGTTTTAATTTGAAATTTTGCGAATAAATGGCTGATCCGACTCCATTTTATTTTTTGCCCCATCGGTGTACACATGGTTATAGTTTTTATATTTGTTACAGAGTTCAAGGAATTTTCTGTTCCATTCTTCTGTTGTTTATTTTCCTTTCTTATATTCTCTGAGAGTTAAATCAGAATCAATAGTATGAAGAATCCAGGGTGGAATAATACTGATTCCCTTTGTTTCCATTTCTGAAATTTCAAAATCAATTTCTTCGAGAATAACTTTAATCCTTTTGTGCATAGGTGTATACCGTGGGTTTATATCATTTGAACTCTGAGATTTCGGGAACACATCACTATAAATGATTAGATTTTTTGACATTGCCGATTTGAATGCATTTTTAAGTGATAGAGATTTCCTTTGTTGGGTTAATGAAACTTCTTGAGCCTCAATTAAAATGCTGCCAATTGGTGTCATCTGGAAACATCCAGTAGCTATTCTCAGAGCTTGGTTGCGGATTGAGTCCAATTTCTTGAGATGTTTTGCTCCTGATGTGTTGTACAATATTCATCCATAATCAAGTTTTGGGCGAATGATTATTCTGTATGTTCGGAGAAGCACATCCATATCAGCTACCCATGTTTTGTATGAAAGAGATTTCAAGGTGTTCATTCTTCTCTTGCATTTGTTTGTTATGTAACTGATGTGTGTTTTCCATGTTAATTTGGAATCGCAATACAGTCCTAGTAGCTTGGTGTTCCTAACAAATGTAGTGGTTTACCCCCTAATGTCAGAGGTGGGTATTTATATCTATGTTTTGAGAAGACGATACATTCCGTTTTTTGTGCAGAGAACTTGAAGCCAGTTTCTTGGGACCATTCATGTAGATTATTTAGTGCATTTTGGATCATGTCTTTGGTAGAAATAATGTTTTTTCCTTTACATAGAATAGTTATATCATCAGCAAACTTTCTTGCAATTACTGGTGGTGTAATATTTTTATCAGCATCATTTAAAGCTAGTAGGAATAGAGAGACACTCAGCACAGATCCTTGGGGCATGCCGTTTTCAATTATTGTCTCTTCAGAGAGTTTACCGTTGACCCTAGTTCTAATGTTGCGGTTCTGAAGTAAATTTTTGATGAATTCAAACATGTTTTTACCTACTCCTATGTCTTTAAATTTCTTTAAGATGTATTGTATCCAAACCATATCATAAGCTTTTTCTATATCTTAACTTATTGCTAGCACATGTTGGTTGTTGTCGAATGCTTCTCGGATATGGTTATCGAGAATAATAAGATGCGATATTGTAGAGTGGCCGTGGCGAAAACCAAATTGTGTATTTCTGATTATATTTTGATGTTCGAGTATCCAAGTTAGACGTAAGTTTATTATCTTCTCTAGGATTTTACACATATTTGATGTAAGGGAAATAGGTCTGTAGTTAGAAGCCTTGTTTTATCTTTTCCAGGTTTCGGTACTGGTATTACAAAAGCCATTCTCCATTGTTTTGGAAATACATGTTTAGTCCAAATATGGTTGTATATCTGTAGTAGCCTATCATTTCCTGTTTCAGGGAGGTTTTTAGGAGAACGTTGGGAATGTTGTCTGGCCCGTGTGAGGTAATTTTCAAGGATGTCAATACTTGTTGCAATTCTGTTGAGGAAATAGGCTTATTTAGTTGAAATTCATCATTGGCGTCGTAATTATTATCGTACATTATATCTTTTTCTTGGTTCTCTTTGTTTATTTTGAATTGGTCTGAATAGTTTGAAGAGCTTGAATTTGCTGCGAATGTATGTGTTAAAATATTTGCTATCTCTTGTGAATCCGATGTCTAACTATTGGATGCTTTTTCGATGAATTCGATTGTATTTCTTCTACAGTTACCTTCTATGGATTTTATTTTGTTCCATGATTCTTTGATATCCGTTCTATAGGTTAGAGATGACACGTAGCTTATCCACGACTTCTTACGGCATTCTTTCATGGTTCTCCTATAGAGTGCTCTCATCTTTTTAAATTGAATTTTGTTTTCTTCAGATCGTTGTTTGTTGTATCTATTTAGAGCATGCTTGAATTTCTTGTGTACTTCCTTACACTCTTCATTCCACCAGGGTACATTTTTTTTCGACGTTCCGTAGAATTGAATTGCCGAGTTTGCTGCTAGCGTTATCGTGTTTGAGAAGCTGTTGACAATAGAATCGATGTTCTCGTTCTCATCATAATCCTTAATTTCTTCAGCAATTGTTTTATGGTATTGTTCCCAATCTGCTTTTTTGAAGTTCCATCTTCGAGAATGTTGTTGGTATACCTCTTCACCAAGTTTTACACTTAGATTTGTCATTATAGGGAAGTGATCACAGTCATATATATCATCACGAACGGTCCATTCACATTTGTGAGCAAAATTATTAGAGCTTATCGTTAGATTAATTGCACTAAAGCTACCGCTGCTTACATTGAAATGAGTGGGTTGGCCATTATTAAGTACTATAGCATCGTGGTCGTTGAGGAGTGTTTCTACAATAACTCCTCTGGGGTCGATCTTCTTTGAACCCCATATGGGATTGTGGCAGTTGAAATCACCTAATATCAAATAAGGTTTGGGCAACAGATCAGCAATATCTTTGAGTTCATCGGCTTTAAGTGGATAGATGTTGGAGGCATAGATATTACACACAACTAATACAAAAGGAGCACTTATTTTTATGACAATTGCTTCTAAGTTTGTTTGGATAGGAATTTCTTCAGCACGGAGATTATTATTTACATATATTGCTACTCCACCACTGGCATGATTAGCGCTTGTTCTATTTCTGTTGAAGCACTTGTGTTCTATTGAAGCACACAAAATGTTTAATATGTCCGGTTTTATATAATATATATATATATAATATAATATATATATATATATAATATTAATATATAATATTAATTATATATATAATATAATATTAATTATATAATATATATATATTATATAATATATAATATATGTCCGGTTTAATATATTCGGTTTTAAAATTGGTCTCTTGTAAGCATAGAATAGCAGGGTTATGTATCTGGATCAGTAATTCAAGTTTTTCACGTTGAGTAAAAAACTATTTATGTTCCATTGCAAAATATTGCACATCTTATGAGTTATAGATGTTTATGGTTTCAGTAAATCACTCACATTGTTCATTAAGTTATACTATTCAGTAGATTATGAGCTATCCTGACTGGTATCAGCATCTGATGTTCTTCTACTGAGACATTTCTTTTTAGTTTCTTAATAATTCTAGTAAACCTATTTTTAATAGACCGTTCTGTGAGTTCAGGGTATATGTCAGTCATCATTCTGATGATAGCTGGAATGTCAGGAGAGTAATCTTTTGCAATAATGATTGGGTCTGGAGCTCCTAATGAATTTTCTAGAAACATTTTGAATTGTTGGTATGTCAGAGGAAATGCATTTTGGTTGGATTCTAGTGCATCTTTAGCTGGTGCAATGAGTTCTTCAATAGATTTGGGAGATGGGTTTTCATGAACAAAGAAGTCTTCATTTTTACAGTTTTTCTTAATTTTCTTTGGTTGCTTTTGATTCATTTCTTGTTTTTTGTTCTCATTATATGAAGAGGATTCAGGCAGTGAGGAAGTTTCAGAGAGAAAGCTTCTTTTGTTTATGGTGGGGAAGTTTAAATTGTCCAATGGTGGAGTTGTATTGGGTTGGTTTACAGTTGTTTCGGGTGGATTATTCATTTGTACGGGCACTGGCAATACAAATACTGGCAATAAGAGAATCTGTTAAATTAAGATCTGTTGTTTCAGTGTTCATAGTCATTGAAGTGCATTGGCTGGCTATATGTCCTTCTAGTTTGCAAAGAAAACAAGTTATATTTTCTGATGAAAAATATATTCGGTAGGATGTATTTTGGTATTGAATGAGGGTGGATGGTGGTAGTTTTTTAACATCTTCTGGGTCAATGAATACCTGTCTCCTGAAGCTCATTATGTGAGAAAATCCTGGTTCTGACATACCAGCTCTAATAAATGAAATGCTGGTAGAGATTCTAATGTTCATTTGATTGAGAGTTTTTTTAATTTCTTCATGGGGTATAACAGGGCATACATTGGAGATGATGACGCGTTTGTGTTTGTTTAGCAGTTGTCTAATACCTACTTCAAAATTCTTTATATTCAACATTTGATAGTTATCAGTGTTGAAGTCAGCAATTTTCTTTGAACTCAAAAAGACACATATTCTGTTGTTGGATATGCGAGAGATATCATTTGGTTGAATTATCGTGATTAACTTACTTATATAATCCTTGATGGTGAGACCTTCATGTGCTTTCATTATGATGGCTTGATCTTTGGATGAAAAGATTTCACTTGCTGTAGCTCCAGCATAAGATTTCTGTGCGGCAGCGTTAGGTTGTATTTCAGTAGGAGGTGAAATTAGGGCTCCCCTGTTGTCAGACGAATCCATCCTTCGGAAGTAAACCAACCACTAGATGTGGCTGGTACAAGAAGAATCGCAAATTATCAAAGTTCAAACAGTTCAGACACACTACGAAACTCGCGTAAATCACTTTTTAAGGTTACTTCACGCGGGCAAATAAATACACGACAATCACGGCCACCTCCATCCTTTCTTTGTAGACTTGTATTGCGATCTTTGTTTACTGTTTCCTTCGATGAAACACTTCTTGACAAAGTTGTTACAGAGCGACCTAAAAGTAATTTAAAAGAAATGCAAATCCATACAAAATCCATTCCAAAGTGCATTCTATTACTACAATCACTATCAATATCACTGATGTGGTAAATTAGTCGAATATTTTTGCTTCTGCCAGAGAATCAATAATAAAATGGATGTTATTATGGGTGACAGAGAGAAATAGGTCCACAAAGACTTTTTTGTGACATCTGATATTTATGTCAGTAAGTGACTATTAATAGAAATGAACAGTTTTCTCATTAAATCTCTCGATTTGGATGTGTAACTATTCTCAGCAGTTTGGTTTTACAAACGTTGTGATATACAATAGAAACTATAGGCAAAACTTGCATTACTTCTGCTTCCAATTCAATCATTCCGTAAACCATATTCCCTGGTACTGCCAAGGAAGTATTGAACAAAGACTTCGGATTACGTCATTTACGCGTGAAAAGAAAAGTGATGAAAATCTTCTTGTAATTACAAATCATCATTTTGGGGAAGAATATGACTTACGCCAGTTTCAAGAGTGATCTGGTTCTATACTAACAATGAATATTATAACATTGAAATTTCTATAATTATAATTCTATAATAATTAATATAATAACATTGAAATTTCCGCGGATTTGTTAGACTTTCAAGAAATTAGCAACATAATTTTGAGTAAAAATGCTGTACAACTTCCTATATAAAGCATATGTCTATTAGGAATTTTGTTTGAGCGAGATGTAAATTTTGCTACATCATCGAATGCAATTATATTCAAACTTTCTTTGTACTTTTACAACATTAAAACCTATGAACACATTTCACGTAGACAAAAGACTATTTTAAACGCACTGTTATATTACGTCTAAAGTTTTGTCAATTAGAAATGTTTGCTTGCTCAATTGCTTCACTTCACTTCTGCCAATAACTTTTCCATGATTTACAATACAAAACTGTCTCCACGAAACCCAGAAATATCACAAGACAGGTCAGAGACAACGTTGGATGGCTTTTGAGCAGTGTTAAATTTATAGCTGCAAATGCCTGGCCATCTGTACAAAAAAGCAATTCTGTACAAAAAACAAACAAACGAACTAAAAAAACGTAATCTCGTATTGCACGGTTCGAAATCACAACCTGGGGAAGCATTTTTGCGGGTTGGATCCATCTATCAGATAACACGACTGAGGTAAATAATATCATATAAATTATGGCCCTGATGACCCGAGTAATATATTAAAGTATTAATGAAAATGAAGGGAAAACTCCATTGCATTCAATAACTTACAAATATCGATAACTCTGGCGAAACATTGAATACGGCAGGTATTTAGATTTTCAACGGGAATCAATGAGTTCTCTGTTGGGAATTAAAAATTGCTGGCTTTCCGATGAGTTTTAAGCAACGATTATTCTGATTTATTGCAATTAACCTTGTACAACTTTGGATGTATTTTTACGTTTTGTTACCAAATATATGCTTACTTTACACATTTCAAATATTAAAATTTCTCGTACTATTATGACCTGCAACAGCACATTTCTCGCATTATTTGTAACAATTACGTACTTATAGTACTAGTTGAAGTGTTTCGAACCCCAAAAATATTTACCTGAGCTTAGTTTCAATTCTAGGCGCATCCCACTAAGCCTCTCGAATGTCTGCATTGGAGCCAGGCTTCAGACGCGAAAACTAGTCATATTTTCAATGATCTAATAATGATGAACAGATTTCATGAACAAATCATTCTTCAGAAATGTAATTATAGAAAGAAGATTAAACTTTCTTAATACTGGAAACTTTTAAGACTTTTTTTTCTGAAAATCGGATCTGCGGCATTTTATATGCGTATTTACAAGCGTATTTAAATTTCAAGAAAACATTTCGAATTGTTGACAGAAAATGTCGAAAAAGAACGCACAGGCCTAAAAAAAGAACCTTCCCCCCATTAAAATATCCATACTCAAGAGGCCCAAATATCCGTCAGATCAGTTGTGGAAATTCAATTTTGGTAAAAATTCTGTTTACAAATTACTAGACCTCTATAGTACAGATCTATCTATCTAGGTTTTATTATACAAATATTATTTTGGTGTTTCAAACATCGATTTTCTGTATTTCATTAGAAGACTCGGGTAGTACAGAATAATGAACTTACCATTTGATGTTCACACTTCCTTATGGGTAATAGATAATATCATCACTACTTCTTTATATACAGAGTGACCCGGGAGGAAACGTCGAAATTTCCAAAATAAGCTCTTAAGACAATTCTAAGCATATTCTGTCTAATAAACTACGTGGATATTCCGAATGGTTGGGCCGCAATGAGCACTCAAAATTTGTTTTCAAAAATGATTTCTAGGCAAAAATTTGCATTATGGAAGCATAGAAACACTCCAGAAACAGGTAAATTGTTTATTATTTACAAAAGAAATGAATATATTTGCTCAGAAAGAAAAATTAAGCGAGAATAAAAAAGCAGCCGAATTGTATAAACTGAGTGCTTTTTTATTTCTCGCTCAAGGGGACTTATGACTGAATCTTGAAACTTCCGTAATTTTGCACATAGAAAAATTAAATTTTTAGAGGGCATGCATATGGTTTATGTTAAACACTACCAACTTTCAAATCAATTGTTTATGTCAATTAATTGTTATATATTTTTAATAAAATTTTTGCTATGTAATACAAAAACTGCTGCCTGTAGAAGAATTTTATTTTGGTTTTTGCTTGATTTTTTTTTCACTAATTTATTAAATCTACACAGTAATCCCTCAACATTCACGAGAGTCAGGTTCTCAAGAAACCTCGCGAATGTCAAATCCGCGAATGTTGAGTCTAATATTTTATTGAAGAAAGGTGGGTTAGGTTCCTGGATATCGAAAAGCTGTTTAAAAAGAAAGAAAAATCTAACAAACAAGTGCAGTAGAAATGAATAAGTGCTACTAAAACAATTCACAATTAACATCCCAAAGAGAAGGAAAAAACAATATTTGAAACTAATTTCAAAGTTGAAAGTGATTGAATATATGATTTGTTTATTTTTTTGGTTTATCACTCTCCTCTTTGTTCTAATATCCAAACATGGAAAAGTCGCTGCTTCTATTTCTCTCTTAAATTTCGAAGTTATTTCCATATCCGTATTACATTCGAATGCCCTTTCCACCAGAGCTTGTTGAAGTTTTAGAACACCAATAACAGCTTTAACATTGAAATTGGTCCAGGACGCAGTTCGCTTCTGTTAATTCATTACGTTCGAGGATTTCTTTGTTGATGATTTCCCGAAGCTGAGGCCATTATAATGAGAGTTGCACAGATCCTGAATGGGTTTTCTGTTCACGCGGCCAAAACCCTTATCTCCAATTTCACGCAACTGAATTGAATTATTTTACAATTGTATTATTCTATTAATGTGAATTGACATTTCAACTCTGACATTTTTTCAGAACGTGATCCTTTCAGCACCGGTGTCTGTCGAGTTTATTTCCCAGATAACGCTGGTAAAGGAAATAAAATGTGCTAGCTTTAAAAATATGTACGACCAAAGACACACTCGCGAATGTTGAAGTCGCGAATGTTAAAACCGGTAGCATTTCTTTAATCGCGAATGTTCGGAACACGCGAATAGCGAATTCGCGTATATCGAGGGATTACTGTATCAACAAAGTGGAATATGGATTTTATTGAAATGCAAGAACTTATGTTTCTACAATTTATTAAAATACTGCATAGTGAATTTTCGAAGAAAAAGGTAGCTGGTTGCTCTTGAAAATTCATGAAAAATAGTTCTACTTACGTCACAACAAAATCCATACCACAATAACATTATTAGACATTTCACTATAATATGTAAATGTTTCACTGCAATCAAACAAAAATTGTTCAACATCATCAACATCAACATCAACATGGAGTATTTTTTATGTAAGATAATGCTGAAAAATCACACATCGAGAAAATGACCTTTAAAGATTTAGGAGTACTTGTGTACTTCAGAATTCCCCTGCACTGTGTGTACAGAGTTCTTTTCGAGGGTCGCTTTTTTGACACTTTGTAATTAGATATTGGCGATTTTTGCCTTTCCATTATGTAAAAAATACAATAAAAGGAAGACAGATCACACCAAAAACTTAAACTCTGAAATATACGACACACTTTCTCTTGAACACGGGCTAATCATACAATATTCAAAACGCAAACGAGTAGCAAGTATGTAAACATCAAATCCGGATAGCATGACAACTACGTACAACAGAATAATTCATTCTATATCAGCAAAGAAAACACACAACAAATCTCTGTCTAAAACAATTTTTTTGAAGCGGTAGGTACATTATAAGAAAATGTTTAGAGGTCTTTCTAGTAAAATTTAGCGAAATCGATTTTACTCAGTATTTATTATAAATACGTTGTAGTGATACCGAATCCATTACGGCTGGGAGCCTGAGAATTGCGCCGTGTTGCGCGACAGAGAGGTCGACGGCGGCGCCAGGCCACCCGCTGGACCCGCCCCCTAACGATTCGTCGCACCCCAAGTGTCCCGCAGCCTGGGAGGTCTTCCCGTGCACGTGCACGACAGTACTTTTCCTGAGCGCCTTTCGGCGCTCCTCGCCTTCCCCATCCTCCCTTGAGATTTTCGTCCCCCCCAGGCATTAATTTCTGCCCCTATTTGACAGAAAATTGAAGCGAGAGAGAACGAGTGCGGGTCTCTCTCTCATTTCTCGGCTCCAAAACTTCCGATGATTGGGCGGAATTATTCTACGACGCAATACCCTTTCACCAATAGCCATCGGACGTGGACAAAGCTCTAGAATGTTCTAGAACATTCAGAGGGAATTTGGTGGGGGAAGGGAGGCTCGAAAGAGAAGAGGTGAGGCCACCACGGAGAGAGGGTGTGAGGCCGTCACAGAGAGAGGACGTAAGAGGCGGTCAGGGGGACGAGACGTTATAGTGGAGGCGCCCGGCGCCAGAGATAAAGTTTTGTTTTATTAGTTGGACTTATAAGAAAACGTTGAGTTTTTGAGAAGAATTTGTGCGCGGTTCTTAAATAAGTGTAGATCGCGGATTGTGAAAAGTTTTATTGACATGCTAATAGTTCAAAAAAAGTATCTGACCTGCGCTCGTGTTTGGAACATTATCGTGGAACTATTTGATCGTTCACGAACTTGCTACGAACTCTAAAGTACCGTGCGGTGAACCGAAAGTGACAAGGTCGTTCAGCTGTGCAGACATTATCTGAGTATTAGCGACAGTAAGTGAGCGGCGCTGTGTGTTGGGTCAACACTCCTGCGACCCCGCCTACTACCTGACTCGGCCCTGCGCGATCCTTTGTGCGGCGCCCCAAGACGTGCCACACCACTCCGGCTAACCAGCTGGGGGGATCGAGGTCGTTCAACCCTTGTTTGTTGTGCTCGCCGCTCCGCTGAGACGGTATTTTTTTTCGTTCTTTTGGCGCGGCCGTGGTCGAAAGGCATAAACAGTTTGGTGAACAATTTTTAATTACCTTTGACCGGGCGACGAAGAGAAGATTCCCGGCCGCGCTTGGCTGTCAAGAGGGAATCAGCGTAGAGGAAGATATTGTTTGTTTTCTTTTACTGTAGTAATTTTCACTTGTTAGTTTATTTTATTATTTTATGCGTGCATGTCATATTTTGGAATTGGGAAAGGGGAGCATGCTCGCCGTAATGAGTGGTAAAATCTTGCAATTCTTTTTTTAAATAAAAGCCACCTATTTGTTAACATGAGTAAAAGTCTCTTATTTTACACCGGCCACCAACTTCCTCCATCTTCATCAGTTTAGGCAAGCCTTTCTATCGACTGAGCGAGCCGGCTACCACGTCTACGGCGCCCAACCGACAGACGGGTAGTCGCAACGTAGTGAAAAAATAGAGCATCAGAAAGCGCAAACATTACTCTTCTTTTGCCAGCAAATTTCTAATTTCAAAATAGGACAAAAACAGTACTACAGAGAATAATTGATGTTACAAAAGGGGGCGTGGTGCAGAGGCCCGGTTTCTCGCACGCCAGCCATTTAAATCGTCCGTAGAGCATTTAAAAATGGCAGAATGGTAAAATTAAACCACCATGTGACAGCGGAAGGTTCAAAGAACTTTTCAGGTCTAAAATACAAAAAACTGAATATTTTCAAGAAAATCTCCATTTTTCAGTCATACGCCCCCTTAATTTTTCTTTCTGAACAAATATAATCATTTCTTTTGTAAATAATAAACCACTTATATGTTTCTGGAGTTTTTCTATGCTTCTATAATGCAAATTTTGCGTAGAAATCAAAGTTTTCAAACCCACTTTTGAGTGCGTATTGCGGCTCAACCATTCGGAATATCCACGTAGTTTATTAGTCAAAATATGCTTAGAATTGTCTTACGAGTTTATTTTCGAAGTTTCGACGTTTCCTCCCCGGACACTCTGTATAAGACTGTATCAAAAAATTTTCAATTTATAAAACAGATACACTGCACTAGATATGGAATTTAAAACTGTTTCAGAGTCTTCCTACAATAACAAGGTAAAAGATAAAGATTGTTTCTTTAACGAAATCTGTTCTTCAAATGTAGATCTGCAAATATGTTAACGCAGTACATTTACAAATAATGCTGGTTCGATTTTAGGCGAACCCTCTGTATTTCCAAAAATTGCACAAAATTAACATCACAATTAACATCGCATTGATGTTAGAGATTTATTCTTAAATGAAATCATTTATAATAAATTAGATTGTCTTGGATGGTCATGTACCATTTTTTTGAAGAAAGAAAAAAATAAGTTTCGCGTAATTTCAGCTTGGGGTTATTTTAATTTATAAAAAATATCAAAGTTATATCAAAATGCTTCTTTGATTTTTGATTTTTGGCTCTAAAATGTGGCGCGGGTTTGATTATCGTTGAACATAAAATTTTTGGAAATTGCAAAAGTTAGAAAGAACCCACAAACGTATGTGCTAGTGAAGCATCACTAGGTTCGTCGTACTTGTAGTTGAAAGGTTTCGATGGATGGTTGATAAGTGACTGATGATAAATGATAATGGAACGATAATGGAATAAGAGGCAGACGGATCTGGAGAACGCAGAGAAAACCTGCAGTGAAACCTCCACTCTGTCCACCACAAATTCCCCATGGTCAGACCAGATTCGAACCCTGGTATCCACAGTCGGAAGGCGAACGGTTTCACCCTCACTCCATAGGTCACCTTTCAATGCTTGAGGGAAGTAGTAGAATGACTGCCGTGCGCCTACCTTTTACCAGGGGTATTCACCACGGGGAGGGCACCTAGGCGTTAGCCTCTTTCCGCACCCCCCGCAGGCGTACAAGTACACCCTTGGTCTGGTCTGCGCATCCCGCCGGAACACAGTTTGCCCTCGCGGCAACCTCCACATTCAAAGTCTGTGTCTTTTGGCCGCCCTGTCAGCTCAGAACTCCTTATCGAGGCTAGTACCGGAGTTAAATCAATGCGCCACTCACGTGCGCCGGAACAAGTCCCCCTCTTTGCCCAGAGTAGGGCCTCTGCCACGACGAAGACAAGAGCCCAACAGGGGGTAACCCGAACTGAGAGGCTTGCGACCCTTCTCTCGTCTCCTTACTGCCTACAACTTTAAGCTATTGACGCGAGAATCGCCAGACCTTGGCAACCTGACGGCAAGTCTTGCCGGACTTTATATGTAAACTTCAGAGCATTCCGAATAATTTACTAGAAGGAAGTACATGCACCTCTTTTAGAAATGCAAGCCTGTGCTTGACAAAGCGTCGGTTCCTTGGAAACGTATCTGTCACAATCCGCGAGGACGCCAGAACTCTGTTTGTTGGCGGCTCTTCCTGGAATCTGATGTCGGTCATTCAGACAGCGCCCACGGGCGTTGTGCTTTTTCACGCGCCTGACAGGCGAAACCTACTTTTTTCGACGCTGCGAACAGAAATAACCTAGTGGTTTACGCAAAATTCTGATATTAAAACTCAGAAAAACATTCCTTGAAGGAACCAGAGCCTTGCAGGACACTTAAAAAAATAAATATGCCAGTCGCGGTCAAAACATTCACTCTACCACAGAAAATTAGAAATAATATCAAAGCGAATAGTATTTTCGGAAATAGAAGAGAACAATTTTGCTTACTCGAGAGACCGAAGAGTACATTTAAATCACAATTTCATGCAGTTACCATTTATTTAAGTGTACTGCCTTCATTTTAGTCATAAAAATTGACGTACTTACACTGCTGGCGGTACTGGAGGAGAAATACCGGGAGCAAAATACCTATTGAAATGGGTTGGTTCGCCAGGTCGATTTCATTACCGATGCTTAGCAGCAAGCGCCGAAAAACTGTCCTCCGCACTTCAGCGCAATAATATATATCTTGGACTTTGTAAATACAATACAGCATTAACAAATGGACGTCAAAATTCCCGATTCAATTCGGAGAAATAAATTCCATGAATTAGTATACATGCACTCAAATTGTCATATTCAAATACTATACGTTTAACTGAAGGTTTATTATTTTTATTAGTGTACATAACTGTACATACTGTATTTTGTTGTAGGCCTAGATTTATTGAATACAAAATAAGACAGTCAATAAGACAGACGGTATATAGTACAGTATATTCTTTAGTGAATACAAAGGTAAACATTTTACTGTATTAATGAATGCGGCCGACACTCGTTTGTGAGAGAACATTGAAGTTGATTCCCTTTCAGCTTACTTTCATATATATGTATATGTGTGTATATATATATATGTACTATAACCCAATGATTATCAGCCACGAAAAGCGACTGATAAAAGAAAAAGAGAATTCAAATTGGCGCGATAACCAACGCCGAGTATGACGTCACGCGCGAACGAATCGCTGACCGCGAGCGAACGGGTAGAGTGGGAAGCCACCGGCGGGAACAGTAGTGAAGAGGGAGGGAGGCATGGAGTACAGACGCGCGGAGTAGTACGAAGTATTAATGGACAGAACAACGAAAGTAAGCGTTGTGGAACAGAATTGGAAAGGTGTGACAAAGAAAGTGGGTGACGAATATGGAATCGAATATGGAGACAAGACAAAACCAGTACAAGAGAGTGGTGAAGTAATCCAAGCGGTGTATGATCAACACGCGGAGTGGGTTGAACAGTGTAGATGAACGGAACAATGCGTACAGATATTCGCAAACTAAGGTGAACAGTCGATGACAACAATTACAACAAAAGCTAGAAACTGGTGTGAGAGAACGAGAAAACAGTGTTTCATAATACACCTGGGCGAGTAATTTTTTAATCAAGTGTAATGTAACCGTAAGTGTAATGTAATCAAACCGCTATATAATAATCAGTAATCATCCAAACAACACCGCTACTGAGGAAGAGCGAGCCAATGTAATCATCAATTGGGAGCGACTACACGCAGGTGTAGTCGGCTTGCAGTCGGCTGTGCAGTCGAAAGATTCTAGTAACATTTCGAAGTATACCACAGCGGCCACGAGCCGAGGGAAGCTACCGGTGACGGCGAGGCGTCCCCCCGTCCATTCGAGCATAGCCGAGTAAAGCGGACATACCCGAAAGGCGAGGCGGCCCGGGATGACTCGTAACAAGTCAACGCATGGAGCGGCCACGAGTGGAGTGAGAAGTTGCCGGCGGCGGTCAGGCGCCCCCCGGCAAATCCGAGCACAGCCGAAGGAAGCAGACATACCCGAAGGGCGAGGCGGCGCGGCAAGACACGTAACAAGACACCGCATAGAGGTATTACCTTTCAAATATAGTGGGAGGGTTAGCGAAAATGAGACATTAATGAACAGATATAAACTGAACACTATAGTATCAGCTGATATTAATACAGTGTAACTTGAGCATGCGCAAGATTACGAAAAAGAAAGGAACATAAAGAGTAAGTTAATTTTTTTGTATTCATTGTATTAAAGCAAGTGATAATTTTTACATGTGATTGCAACAGTGATATTTTGAATAAAAATAATAGTGTTACAATCATAGACAAAGAAATTATATCCAGACAAATCATCAGTGCCATACCAAGTAGATTCCCCCTTCCAATGTACCTTGCCTCTTAAAGAAACAAATTTTATGTGTGATTTCTGCTTTTTTCCAATAACCAGGGAAAGTCGCGTCACTATATATATTTTGACCGTATTGGTCAAAACGTAAATAATAGGCGCTCCACAACGTTCAAAGTGGCGCGCAGGTTGATGAATCGTTGCGGAACGAATCAGGCCGAGCCGTGAACGAGCGCCCGGAAGGTGGTGAATTGGTCGGTCGGACCGCGCGAAAGGGCAGTTGGGAGTTGAGCAGCGAGAGGTGAGGTCAGAGGTGTGATGGCGACAAGAGAGCGATGTGGTAACGAACAGATAAATCGAGAATAATCGGGACGGCTGGTGTTAAAGGAAGGATAATTGTGGTGGACTTAATGATGATTGCGAGTAAGGATTGTGGTAAACTCAGTTGGAAGGAATAACCACGAAATTTGATGAGAGAAGAGGACAGTGCACGGACACGTGGGCAATGCTGTTCAGTGGTAGTCGGTGTAGCTGTGCGGATGCGGGATTATATGGTGGAGCCGTGTGAGCTGAGGCAGTAAATTCGTCGTGTGAAGAAAGAAACTGTGGTGAGGCGACGCCGGTGCATGGGAACGGGCCGCCGGCGACACGTGGGCAGGCAGAACATCGTTGGCGCCAAGGTCACCTCTCGGCAACGAGGGGGCACGCGGCATCGCGTCGCGTAGAAGACGACGGTTGTGGAGGGTAGATAAGTAACAATAATCATGAACAAAATAGAGGGGTAATCGAGTAAAATGCCAGTTCAGGGTGCTCACTGAGCAGTAAGGAGAGCAATGGTGTCTGTAGTGGTTCACGAATGGCATGCAGTTTCCAGAGAAATGGAGGTTGTATAAATGGAAATGATAAATGTAATGATAGGAATATTCGGAGACGTATAGTATAAACCCTTTAGTCTGTGTTCAGTAAGAATTTACGACCAGGTCAATGATGTAAATTATGTTAGTAATGTGAAGATGTTTTGTTGTCCTTTTTTCTTAATAAATTGTTTCTGCGACGGTAGATTCTTTGAATTCAGATAATGATGATTAAAGTACCCCCTCAAAGAACCCCTGTGCCCAAAATAAACATCACAAAATTTATGATATGTGTACTCCAGAAACCAACAAGGGTAAGTACGGTCACAATATATATATATATATATATATATATATATATATATATATGTTACTGTCTCAACGTGTGGGACATAAGATAGTAAGGTATAACACTCACCCCCAGTGACAAAATTGGTTACATAGAGTTATTGACAATTAATTAGACTCCAAGGACAAGCTCAACAGTTAAAGCAATAACCTGAGGATGTCAAAAGGGCGAATACGAGACTTTCTTTTTTGAGATAATGACGTTTCAAATATTTTCATACCAACAACCTTTACAAGATATAAAAATATGAATTCAGGCCCCCAATTAAAATTTGTAGATATCTTATAGCATACTTCGAGCTTAGTACCGCAATGTGAGTCGGGAGATGAGACGATTGGTAGTGGTCGCTCCCAAATTTCCGCTAGCGACCATTTTATTGACACCCGCAGCAGTGTTTTCTTCTAAATACCAAATATTTTGCATGCAAAGAAAATGAAATGTACAAGTAAATGAAAGTACAATGCTAAACTCGCAACAACAAAAGGAGTACTTTAATTGATAGTAGGAAATGGTGTGGCATTTACGATGCTATCATCGAAATCAATATTAGATGTAGGCTCCCCATCGTAACAGTTTATTGTGGCATAAAGCTTTTTCGGACGCATTGCGGCCATCTTCAGTGCTACAAAAATAATAATAGTAATAATAATAATAATAATAATAATAATATATCTAAATTACAAAAAATTTTAAATTTTTAAAGAATTAAAAACTTTTTACAGAATATTGTCAAGAATTGGTTTTTAAGAAAATGTAAAATGTGAAATGGACATATAAATTTTTTAAAAATGACAAATGAAAATTAAATTAAATAAATGGAATCTATTACAAATAATATTATGAAGCAAACTGGAGTGAAAGAAAACTGGAAAAGTATAATAAATGGAAACATAATTTTGAATAAAAAATGTACATTTTGAAGAGAGGTGAAAATAGAAAATGAATAAATATGTAACTAAATAAATAAATGAATTAATAAATTTAGGTGAGCAAACTGACATACCTATCAGGCGGCTGTGGGCCTCAGTCCAGACAAGACAGCGAAGGGCGAAGGCATTGTACGCTATTTAAAGGAAACGTTCAATGAAAAGAGGGGGAGAACGCAGGGTTTTTTCTAGGAAATGGCCATTGCGGGAAAGGCCCAGGCGGGTGGCGGAAAAGAGGCAGGCAGAGGGGTTAATGTGCTTTGGAAGCGGCCAGTTTCAGAAGAGGGGAGAGAGAAGGAATCTGTTCATTCAAAATAGCGTGTTGGGGATTGTTTAATAAATTATTAATGTGTATTGCTTCTAGTTTAAGTCTATGTGTGTATCTGTATTCAATTTCTAAAATTTTGACGTCAGTGTCTGCATTGAACGAATGTCCTTGTTCTAATAGATGGTTGGCAAAGTGTGAATGTGTGTTTTTTTTTG
>JAHLJT010008446.1:277551782-277573742 GCA_031308135.1 Acheta domesticus | reverse complement strand
CGATGAACTTGTGGAAACAGTGGAATTATTCACGAATTCTCGGAAAAGGACATATCCTAAGCAATTAAGAATGTGGGAAAATGGAAATCCCCCGGATTGATAAGATAAAAATTATTGGATTAAGTAATTAACTGCAATACATTCTCATCTAGCAAAGGCTATTAATAAAACTTTAGAAGACCCAAAGGAACTCACGGAATGGCTCACACGCGGCATCACGTATTTGCTGCCCAAAGCGGGAGATAGCTTTTTGGCGAAGAACTACAGACCAATTACGTGTCTGCCAGTACTCTACAATGTTATAACTGCAGCCATAGCTGACAATGTACAGACACCTAAAGACAAGCCATCTGTTGCCAGTAGAATAAAATGGATGTCGTAAACGTTCTTATGGCAGTAAGGAAATCTCGCTACTGAACGAAGTCATGATGTAAAGAAACGAACGCGTAATTTAAGCGAAAGCGTAATTTATTGGATTGACTACCAGAAGCCCTTTCACAGTGTACCACACGATTAGATTTTGAAGACTCTGGAGATGTATCGATCGCGAATGACATAGGACACAAACACATTAACAAGTTTAACAAAACAATAAATTAACGTAATCACTTTATTGCATCGAAACTAAGTAAATGTTAAATTCTCGAATAATTTCACTACATACTCTTCTTCTGGTTTCTTGATGTGATTTGTATACAATTAAAAATTGAAAACCTGAAAAATACATACAGTTTTCATTCTTGGAATTAAAATATTAATTGATGCCAATCAAATGAAACTTTGAACTCTTAAACTAACTTTTCAATGAATTGTGATTTTCTTTTTTCTTGAGGTGATTTCATACATTTAGAAAGAAGTATGGAAGAATCTGAATGAGAAACACATTAGAGAAAAAACGGTTCATACGTCTTTCATATCTCAACTTTGAATCACAACCCTCCAACGTCACATTTCCACATCAGAATTATCAATGTAAACTCAATTTCCGTGGCGTCGTTAACAAATTACAGATAGATTTCTCCTTTCACAAATATCTGAACAGATATGCGAATACTGCCGTAAAATTCGCAGAGTTTTAACTTACCTTTCCATTACCAATACACAAGTTACAAATGCAATTTCACCTCCTTTCTCTTACTACATTTGACAATACACATTTCTTCAATAATTGTTAACTTTGTAATGCATTCCAAGTTTCACTTTATATTTCACTACGCTTTCTATGCTACTACATCATAGAGTTATATTTGTTACCCCTTTCCACGCGTTCACAAAAAAAGAATCACTCTCACCACAGTTGCATCGCCTATCCCGCCACTGCTTTCAAGGAACGAAAGAAAAGATTCAGGTCACTTCCTTGTCACGTTACAAAATCACTGAGATCTAACCTATTGTCATACATGACCTGTGCTTCGGAGACTGCTCCAATTTTGTTATTTTTTCAGTAGAAAACTATTATAAAAATGGTGCAGTACCCATCGTCGGTAAACACTCTGTATTTTCGAAATTGCAAACATTTAATATTGAGAAGCTGCAATAATGATAAAAAATGTTCTAATGGAATCTGTTCCTTATAATGAGTTTTTATATAAGGTTCTTTACATTATTCTTGATAATGAGTAATTTTGCGTACTTTTTGCGTAGGCCTGCAATTGCAAATTCGAATTTTTGCTAAAGAGTGTCATGAGATATCAGGTCGCAATACGTTAATGGCACCGTCGCGACACGGCGCTTGGAAATTCTCAGAACTACTTTTCATTTTGAGCGATGTTTGTGGCTGTATGGAACACAGTCGAATTTGTGTTGATGTATTATCTTTAATAGAATTTGTTTTTGCACGTAATGCGCTATGGTTGGTAATGAGTTTTACTAGTGATCTCTGAAATATGTGAATATGAACAGGAATTGCAGTATTATAATGTTACGTAATAGTTACTAAGGTGAAAAAGTACGTGTTATTACAACAATGCTAATTATACGGTCGGTGGTAGTAATACGTATTGTACGATTACCTTTTATACGATGGTGGTGCTGCGTATTGAACGATACTCGGATGACAAAAAAATACCGGTTGTGGTTGAATATAAATATCATTGGCTAAATTTACTAAGTTCACCTACGTCCCTTATTTGCTCTGCATCACTGTAGTGACAGTAATAACTATTTTTTGCATGTACAAAGTTGGTCAGGCCGGATACGTTCAGTCTTTTAAACTTAAGCATCATTTCACATGGCTGTACTTGGTATATTGATTCATTTCTCTCTTGGGTTGCAGCGTGCCTCACAGTGGAATCTGCATCTGCAACTGGCACCTTCTCTGGAGCACCAGACAGCGGCCATGCTGAGCATCCTGGAGCGCTACAAGTGGCACCAGTTCTCTGTTGTCACTAGCCAGATCGCCGGCCACGACGACTTCATCCAGGCCGTGCGTGAACGCGCATTGCAGATGCAGAGTCGCTTCAAGTGAGTAAAGTGCGTTGAAAACGTCAAATTAGAAATTGTTATCGATACCGGCGCTTCCTGCTTCGCTGGGACGAGTAAAGCGAAATCGGTAGGTTTTGAACTCTGACTCTGAGTGTAATGTTCATACAATTGTTTCTTTCCATAATATCTTAAGCTCAATGAAGCTCTATGACTTAGACATTAACGTCTCTTGCATTGTCTCGGAGATGATAGCCGTCATTTTTATTTGTATAGATACTTGTCCCTATTTCCAACAATGCATTTTGAACGTTACAATAAATAACAGAAAAATACTATATATTTAGCTAATAAATCAATATCGGGAGAAACGCTTGTAAAACAGGTAAACACCGAATAATACATGAATGGCAGCCGGGCTGCGTGCCCTTTGAAGAATAGACGAACTTGGTTTTACCTACGAACTTGGTTTTCTACGATTATCATATCTATAGCCGACTATCAGAGTGAAGGAACCTACTTTGGGACGTCTAAAAAGAGTTAGTCAAATATATATCTACTTTTGTTCTGATTTATAGATGTATATAATAGTTTACAAACACATTTTGAAATGTGATACAGTAGTTATGTCAGATATATCTCATCTAGACATTCCGACGGTAGCTGCCTCAATACACGAGGCTTGTACTTGACAATTTGGAGGAAGTTTATTTGCCGCTCCTCTTCTCTCCGGGCAGGAGTGTATCGAAGTTTCAGTCAACCCTACCAGTAACTACTCGATTGTTTGTTCGTTCGTTCATTTGTTTTTAAAAAAAGTGTGTAGGACTTTATTCACTGATCTTTGAGAACAGACTTCACTTACGACAAAAAACTCTGCCTCAATATTGTACTAAGGCAATTTTGCAGTTTTCGAAAATAGATTTCGCTGAAAATAGGACCAGCACTATTTTTTACCGCCTTTTGCTACGAGGGGAAAATATGTATATTTTCACATCTGCATAAACTGACGCAAGCATATGTACTACATACCCAACGTACATACGTAACTAGTACGTAACGTAACTAGAAACCATCACACACGTCGTGTGCCCGATACGGCAATGGATTTCAGGCCGCACTGAATTTGTTATTTATGGGCCGCCAAGTGTATACGAGCCCGACTTCGGCGAAGATAACCTCAGAGATGAGGTCGAAGGGATGATATGCTTACTATGATTGATTCGTGTTTTCCGGGCGCGTCGACTAATTTGGTCATTAGTCCCGTAAGTGTAGTGCGTGTTTTTCTCGGGAGGTGGCAATGATCTTTTCCCCGCCGGATGGCGAGATCTGGCGCCGACCTACCGTCGACTAGCGAGGTTTTCCCCTCAACCAAGTATCTCCCACCAGCGGGGCACCGCCCCAGCCGGGACATGCTGTAAGCTCCCGACCGGTCTCCCGACACGTAGTAGTGTAGTGCATGTTAGTGTAAGTGTGTGTGTGTGTAAGAGGAGAGGATAAGACAAGGAAGATGAAGGAAAGATCGCGCGCGGTCCGTGGCCCGTTTGTTAGGATAATGCTCCGGCATTCGCGTGGTGTTGATCGGAGAAACCACGGAAAACTACCGATCAGAGCAGTCGGCCGCTAGAAGCTTACTATGCTATTGAAATCATAAACTTATGGATGTTTTAACTGTTACCCGTTAAAGCGGCTTGAATACAATTATTTAAATTGAATTGGACTTTACAAAAGAATTGCCACTAACTAATTAAAATCCCCATGCCCCAAAAATTTACAGTTCCTTGACTCCGGACAGGGCCTATAGTGATTGGTTTGATGTTACCTCACTTCGCAGGCTTGCATATTCGCAGGGCCCTACAAGGTGCTGTTCGGGTCGCTCAGTCCAGACGATGCCTCCGTAGAAATGGAAGAGCGCACTCGCCAGGAAGTAGAGACGCCCCCGCGTTAATGAGGTAAAGGCATCAGTCACCTGCACGCGACCATTCTCGTGGCGAGGTCCCTCTTTTGCAGCGAGGACGATATGTGAAGAAACGCGCCGGGTAAGGCCGTCAAACTTCACCTCCCCGCGTCGAAGTTACCAATGATAGCGAGCAGGGTGCCGATGATAGTGCCTTTTGGACGGCAATGTGACTTGCCGGCAAAACGGAATTAATTCCATTTAAAGTTTGTACGTGATCAGTTAATGATCTTGAAGTCGTAGGCTTCCGCGGCCGGAGTCATGTGGATGTCTTGGCTGTCCGGGTGACGCCGCGTCGAAGGCTGTGTTGCCGACGTATCGACCATCTTGTCGTGGTCTTCCAGCCCTGAGGAAGACCACGAAAAAGATGGTCGAAACGTCGGCAACACAACCTTCGACGCGGCGTCACCCGGACAGCCAAGATCATCCAGTTAATGATCTTGGCTGTCCAGGTGACGCCCGGTGATCTTGGCTGTCCGGCTGCAATTGGCAGATCAGCCTTGAGGAAGACAACGATAAAAAGGTCGAAACGTCGGCAACTGCCTTCGACGCGGCGTCACCCGGACAGCCAAGATCATTCACATGACTCCGGCCGCGGAAGCTTATGACTTCACGTGATCAGATAGTTCAGACGAGCAGATACAGACTTGTCGTATCCTGCCAAATGAGAGTTGATTAGTACTTGATGATTTCCGGAAATGTTACGGTGACTGAAGTCGGTCTTGGTGGAGCAAATGTTGACGAAGTGCCTGGGCGTAACAGAGACCAAAAGCGTCTCGGCGGCCTAATGACCTAGAGTTACCTCCGCTGCCTAGACACGTAAGTGTCAATTCTCTTCTCTCGGCCGCGGCTTGTTTGCCGTGCACTTCCCCGCCCCTTTCATGTGCCTATGCTCGATCACGTGTGTGCTATCAGGTACAATATTGGCTATGCTCACGTAGTTTCTATTGCTAGTAGTTCGTGGATTAGTCAGGGGCGATCTCCACCGTGGTGACCTATTTTTCGGGGGCTTTTAATTGATCGTTATTGCGCACTCACGGCTGTCGAGTAGAAAAATCGTGAGACGACCGCTGCCTGTTGTCACTGTGATCGAGTTATTGCACGACGTAAAAGATTAGGGAACTGAGAGCAATTGAATTATCTTAATTTGACTTGTCACGGTACTGTAAATGTCATTTACGGAGAACAAGGGATGTATGGGGTAGGTGACTTCCTTCGGCATTGACAAGCGGCTCTCGGGGGACCAACGGGAATCGTCTTCTATATTATTTCAGTAGTATACATTCCCTTTGCGGCTCTCACACGCAACCAATCCTTATATATGAGACCTCTAAAGAAAGAGAATTTCACGGAGACGTGACTAATTGCACTTTGACTTTAAAAATATGAAGGCTTTGTTGAAGAAAACGCATCTAAATATTAATGTAAATTGCAACCCGCAACGCATGTCAGGGTTTTTTAATCTATATTGTGGAATAACTCATAAACAAAGCGTTCTAGGGCCTTAAAAACTAAAATTTTGAGGCCAAAGACCTCAAAGAAACGTTCTTCACACCGTAATGTATAGGACGAGATCTTGACCATTCTATTACATTTTTTCAGGTTCGACGCTTCTTGATTCCACCCCACCTGTTCAGAACCTGAAGAATCTTCAACTGTATGTGAAATTACTAATTGATATTCTATGCGTCTGAATTACACGGGTGTACTTCTTTGCTCGATAATAATGTTAAATAAGAATAGTTTGTATTGGCAAGGGTGTATTACATTTTTATCAATTACAAGGTGACATATAGAACAAGTGACGGAGGATAAGAGGGTCGTGAAGAAAATAGATATTACAGGTTTAACCCTTTCACTGCTAACGACGCACCGGTGCGTCAAGCATTGCCGTGCCCGTAGTGCTAACGACGCACCGGTGCGTCAGAGCTCGCCGTGCCATCACTGCTATCGACGCACCGGTGCGTCGCGCTGCTCTTTCGGGTTCTCGTGTCCGTTGTTCGGTCGCGTTTGAAATTAGGCAGTTCCATGACGTGGGTCCTGTTCTGGACACTTTGAAGTTCATTTGGTGCTTACTAAATAGCGTTTCAATACTTCTGTTGCGAGATTTTCACGTGTTGTGGAAGGCATGGGCTGCTTGCACTGCGGGTCCTCCTGGTGTCCGCGCGCGTTTCCGGCCAGCACGCGCAGGTCAAAAGATTATTGCAGTACCAGAATAGAAAACCCTTTTGTCTATCCACCCTCCTTGTTTACTTCAACACATTTCCGGGGACTGTTTCTCACTAGTGATTTTGCTTTCCTGGTGTACGGTACGTATCTTGATTTTCGATTTATAAATTAGACGTTTGGCATTGTTTTTTGGTACGATCAGGTGCCGGTCCAAAGCCCGGATCTAAAAGAAAGATGGAAAGTGGGCGTTGTTTTGATAACTGAGAGCGCGCGCAAGACAAGACCGCACGAAAAAGTATTCAGCACACGGCGTGCGGCAGCCGCCGGATGGCTCAGCACAGCGCGGCGGCCGGCGCCCCTAACGCGTAGCAGTGAAAGGGTTAATATGGAAATGGAAAAATAAGGAAGGAATATGGAAATGGAAGAATAGCAGGCGAGACTTCTCGCACGGGTACGCTAGTTTCCTTTCTTACCATTAGAGCAAGATTACTCTAGAAAGGAGTCTGTCGAGTTGGCACTATAAACAATGGTCACGTGGCCTCCGACATTCGGCCGGCGATGCACTTGTACGTAGCGATTTGCCAGGAGGGGCGTCGGGCGCCTACTCGTGATAGGCGTGACAGCGCGGTTGTAGCGCACGAGGAAGCGATGTCTCTGCGAAGCACGTTACATCTCAGTACATACATAGTACTTACATAAATACTAACATTCGTATACATACATACACACACACGCATGCCTATTAATCCATAAGCATATGTAAATGTACAATGTAATTATTACATCTTCTGTCAAATGAGACTCTCTTCTATCCACGCGTATCAAAATAGCCTAGAAAAACACAAATTTAACCCTAGTAATAAAAAACAATGAGGGAAAGTATGAAAAGTGAAAACACTCACTTGCACTTCACTGGGCTCCACCGACATCGCAAACTATTTATATTTCCTTTCACATTTATTTCACTTCATGTTGTCACCTTATTGATTAATTTCGTCAATTTTCACCCACGACCTTCGAAAAACCTCTACACTCAGTAAGGAAAGAGCTTAAAAACTACCGCAGGCAAATTATACCAATCTATTATTGTTCGGTTTACAGAGAAGAACTTGAATACGTCCGTTCTGTGAATTCTCGTTCTAATTTTGTCTGTGATCAACTGTATTAAAAGCGCCCTGTTTATGTAGCCTTTCCCGGATTTACTGAAATACAGACCAACCAGTGTATGCTTTTTACAGTGTGTAATGTCCTCTTTTTTCTTCTGGACTCTAATAATACTCAACGCGCAGTACATTTCTCCGAAATATCTGTTTTGACACTTAATGTGGTGTTGTCTAAATTCTTTTTGATTCTTGTTCTGAATGGATCCCACAACTACCTCCATATTCTATGACCGGGGTCGTACGCACGAGGTATACGCGATTCTTTTATTTTCATATTGAATTTTTTAAGATTCCCCTGGCACAAAAAATCTCCAAATTTATTCGCTAAATAGCTCGTTTCTCCCATCTCAATTTGCTATCTAGCAGGATGTCACAATATTTAAAATGCGGGACTCCTAGAACCAGGTCACTACTTGCTTTTGTGATATTGTATGCAGTGTCTAATCCCAACAAAATGTATTTGCCTACCCTATTCTTGTCTTTTCTTTTCATTTATAGTCATTTTGTTAGCGCTAGCTCAACGAAATTTAGTTTAAACGGCCCGGTAGTCGGCACAAATCGAGCTGTTCTGCACAAATCGATTTTCCCGATATAACATGCAGTCGACGGCGAAAACTCGAATCATTGATGTTCTATTTTGTGGCAAATCATTTACAAAGACAAGAAACAATAGCATGCCTTTACACTTTCCTGAAGGACACCGAAAGTAACGTCGTTACCCTTCTATGGTAATTGCTGATCAATTCGAACATTTACCTTCTTTCGCGAAGAATCTGTATTATCCGTGCTATTACCTGCCTTTCAAGGTTGGATGCACTGATGTGAGTTTTGATTATCATCAAATCATATGCAGAACTATTTTCAAATCCTTCTGCAAATTTAAATACCAGAAGACTCTCTGAATCATACTATACTTGATCATAAATATACTGACGAGGGTTTGATGATTTTCTTTCCGTTTCCACACTCCTTTTTTGATACACACTCATCAAGTTGACAGAATCAGTAATAACTGGCGGTATGGCGTTATGAGGTATGTTCGTTATATTTAAAATGTGACCTGTAACAGTGCGTGCAAGGTACCAGCTCTTGAATAAATCAGCATTTAAAAAAGGTCCGCATCGCCACATTCTCGCGAAGATTAGTCGTCGTAGATTGAATAACTGGTACGTTTGATCGCGATTATTAGAACGTTTACGCAAAGTATTTGTGTATTTACTGTTTGTTTTCGGTATCAAGCTTATACTCGATAGTGAATAGCAATGTTACGTACGTGTAGACATTTATACACCAGTCCAACGGCTCTGTTTACAGCTGCTTTCGCGAAACTAGATAATGGAGGCATCACGTGTTACAAGATTTCTTTGTTGTTGGTTACACGACAGTCAAATTTTGGTGTAGAGTGATAAGTTTCACATCGATACGTGGACATTTATATTGATTATCGACATACAACATTCCATGGGACATTTACTTATTGTTTTCTACATACAAAAAAATCCAGGCTCTTTTAGAACACAGTCCATTAGTTTCTGCCCTTCAAAAGTTTTAGCATTGAGACGCAAAAGCTTAGTGTTTTGACGACATCTACGGGCTCCCAGTATTACCAGAAAATGTTTAATTCCATTTTAATCATATATTTTCTCCCCGCCAGAACAGTCCTCGTTTAATGTTAACTAGAGTCATCCCGCCACTATTTGATGGGGTATTGGAATCTGATTTACGGGTGAATTTTGGTCGGAGAATTTAATTTTCTGTGTATTTACCCGGGTTCCTGTGCATGCCACAAATGCATTTTGTGGTACTTCTGGATTTCCGTCTTTTGAAATGAGATTTTCATCTATCACTTTACGAACCCTGGTACCGAATCGGATCTGCCGCTGCCAGTAAGCTACCTGTTTTTAAGCCATGATGTGCGTTGCGTACGTAAACATTTGAAACAAAATTTGCCCGCCTCTACGCGTCAATTTTGAGAAATCGGTTAACAGGTCCAGTGCGTGTGCGTTCTCGGTATGGATAATAGTCAGAACACGTGAGCGATCGGCGGTAGACGGCATACATCGAAACGTGCGTTGCCGTGCTCGACAGTAACGTGACCGTAACGAGAGAAAATCAGAAGCCGCTAAGTATATCTCCACATGAGTTGATATTCTTCTTTTTTTATACAGTGACACACAATTCGCATCTTGTGTGTTTAGTGATTGTTGCCCCTAGTTGTCTGGTCTCGGCAAATGTGTCTGACTTTTCAACAGGTTCAGGTCTGAGATCTGGTCTCTGGTTATTGTTTTTTATCTTCTGAAAGTATATTTGTTATTACAAAAGCTGTGAAAAAAATAGCTGCTTTTTCGCACTGGTAGTTTGTGAAAAAAATACGAAATTCCACCCTTTTCACCACGCAAATGTCGTTCGGCGTGGAGATTGTGCAGCCGTGCCTACTGTGTGAGAAAGTTCGCCGAGCAAACAAGCGCTACCTTCGGAACACGAGCCCTAATCAAGGTCGCGAAAAACAACATTGCCTAACGCCCTTGGACCAAGCGCACAATGACGCAAGGTAAGGCGTCATTTCTTCCGGACACTAGTTCTTCGACATTGAGAAAATTGAAAAACCTGATGCAAATGATAACGTTTGCAAGCTATAGTTTAAACATTGCATGCAAGTGTAGTTACATTATTTACCAATCTTCGATTACTTTTGACACACTCACGTCAGAGCAATGATGGTTCAATAGAATGCGATTCTTTCCCCTTTCAGTTGATCAGTGACATCGGACGGCATTAGATTAACACAATAAATTTGGTCGTAGGAAAGAGGGCAAATCCTGTAAACTTACATCTTAATTATGATTAGAAATAAAATTTACGCTCAAAAAAGTACAGAACAGAAGTCACTATAATACAATATAAATTTATTCAGTGTAGTTTATGGCAGAAATGACCAGTGTCAATTTAATGTGCGAAACACAAGTGTGTCTTACGCCACCCACATCTAATCAGAGGAAATGTCGTTCTCCTCACAGACGAAGCTTGTAATATTTAAACAATATTGTCCTTTAGTTAAGAACCAGTCTGGACGTTCATCGGTAAATTGCGCAGTATACTAGGCGTATTTAATCGTACTTTTGAACCTAGGAGAAGAAAATTGAAAATGAATAAATTAATGCAATATTAAAATGCTATTGCGCTGATAGACTTGAAAAATCATGGATTCATCAGCTATAATTGTATCAGTAATTTCCTATACAAAGCCTTCCATTGCCGAAAGATTTCTCTCTAGGGGTTGAATTTGACTTGGTACCAGGAGTGATTCTTAAAACGTCTACATTCTTCTGTTGTTGGGATTCCAGTCGGCCGATATTAGTATGTACAGACCATGAATCGAGCAACAGTACAGACTTTTTCTCGCAAAAAGGTAAAAAGGCGTTCATTATAAAAATTTCCACACGACTGGTCACACCACTCTCTGCAGAAAGGGTTGTCCACGCTGTCACCAGAAACAGTGCGGCCGAAACCGTCCAGATTCGTAATTGTTTTCAGGAACTTCCAGTGCGAAAAGTCAGCTATTTTTTACAGCTGTTGTAAATAGTAAACATCTTTCAAAAGAAAAAAAGCAGGCCAAATTCCGACCTGAACCCGTTGAAAGGTTCCTTGTGAGACAAAATAAAAGACGCTATTTGATATGTTATTCTTAAAGTACCGTTTTCTGTTCATAGTTGACCTGCAGACTCTAACGACTCAGTTTTACCCCAGTTTCATTCTTTGTTCCACCAACGTCTTTATGGTTTCATTGGCATATACTCAAGATTCGAATGGTGATAAGAGTTTCATCAATTCCTTTTCCCTTCCTTTTCTTTTTTTCTTGTTAGTTATCTTTTGATAAATTTTAAATGTTTTATCGGATATTAGAAATTGAGTATAGATTACTGTAATATTGATTTATTATTGTTTTAACTGATACAATACAAGTTTACAAATTAAATAAAAATATATTGAATCAGTTAAAACAATAATAAATCAATATTACAGTAATCTATACTCAATTTCCAATATCCGATAAAAACATTAAATGTATCAAAAGATAACTAACAAGAAAAAAAGAAAAGGACGGGAAAAGGAATTGTATTGTATGTGTAACTTCTTCAAAACGTACTGACTATTGAATATTTATATACGCTTCAGATGGTTCGCTGACAATATATCAATAAATATTCGCGAGAACTACTTGTGTTCATGAATTTCAAGTGAGATAGCATTATATCCTCATAGATGGAATATCTGTAATATCTGTTCTCCCATAAAACCGACTTTACATGCGATGGCAACGTACGGAGTAGCGTACGATCAATACAACACTTCATAAATAACTCTTGTACCAAGTGAATGCAAATATTTATTGTAAACATTATATTAACTAAACGTGCACACTAGGGGACACACCTGGGAGCAGCTAATTGTTTTGAAATAATATTTACCAAGTTGACCGCAATTACCAGTATACCGTTCTGACCGCAATTAATATGTGCATTCCTGAAATTTTTTTAGTATTAGTGAATAGCCTAAAAGTACCACACGTACTAGTGTAATATGTATCGTAATTCACGGAAGGAATATCTTTCTAATTGATTTTATTGTCAGAAAATCGTAAATAATCGCTAGGAAATTATTAAGGTTTTTTAAAATTAGATCAAGTAACTACGTCTGGCGCTGTAGAAAGATCCTGCGTATTCACTTCCAATGGAACATTTCATTCCGTGTACATACACGTAATCAACGAGTACCAGTTGGCGTATACAGCAACTTAGTTAACTCATCTAGCTGACAAGCTAGGGTCGAAAATCCTGCCGCCGTCGGACTCGAACCTAGACCTTCCGGTCAGAGAGACTGCAGTGACATCAGTTGATGCACTGTGCCACCCCTCCTGGTAAGCCGATTGTTGCGAGGCGCAGTTCGATGGAACGGGTCTGCCGGTTATCGACAACCGATAGAGTCTTAGTTGGTCACCGGTAATCGGGAGTCACCAGTCATTTTGAAACAAAAGGAGGATTTACTAAAGTGGCGAGAGTTTGTAGAATTTAGCTGCCCTGCTATACACTGTAGATACTGAATTTGGTTTGTAAGCCATACTTCTATGACACGAGGCAGATAGCTTTACTTTCCTTCCAAAGAAGGTGTAATAGAGAATGTTCATCCTCGGCAGCGTTTGATTCCGATTCGCCTATAACAATAATCTCAATCACTCCATTGGCACTGTCATTTAGTTCTATTTTTCTTTCATTTATTTTATTATTCCTGTTTGTTTTTTTTTCGAGAGTCACATAGGGCCTCGGGGGAGTCGCACCCTGTCTTCGCTTTCCGTATCTCGGGCCCTTGTCAGGTTTTGTAATGTCGTGGGTCTACACTACAATACACTACAATGGAATAGACACGAGTGGGTATATACAATTTATTTTCGTGAATAATTACAATATTTACAGAACCTCACTCTAAGGTGTTTCGTCAAGGCTACCAACTGCAGCCCTCCTCTCTACACTCGCCTTGTGACTGCGCCTGCGAATAGCCAACTAGGCCGACTCGCTACTCGGCATCGGATGTACCTCGGCAGATATTCAATTTGCCCTAAAGTGTTAGAGAAACACTTCACTGTGTCCGTAAACATCGAAAACCTACTCGTGACTACAGCACTTCGCGCCAGCCTGGGCAGATAAAGTTTTGCGGACTGGCTGCGAGGGAACTCAGAATCGTTACCCAACGCGGGGCATCGCGACGCTTCCTTATAAAGGGCCGAATCACGTGACTTCCTACGCAATCTACCCCTACGCGCTGCTCTGAGACATGTCTAGCCGACGCTCTCTTTGCGCACGACACCTCACCAGCAACCTCCTCACTTAGAATTCCCTCTGGTGTGGTGTGGTGTGGCTCTCTTTTGTTCGGGTGGTATATTTAGCTCCCTCGTGACCTTGCAAGCCTGTCTCTCTGAACAGGAAGTGAAGCCTATGTTGCTACACTTTTCTGAATCAGTGGGGTGGAATGAGTAAACGGCCGTCCGCTCGGCTCTAATGCTACAAGTAGAAATAAAGACGGGATAGATCAGAAAAAGTCGCTCGCGGCCCGTGATTCGTATTCTAGTGTGCTGCTTCGACATTTCCGAAGGTGGTGTGGGAAACTTCGGCAACCACTGATCAGGGCAGTCCACCTTAGAATCCAATTCCAACAGGCGTCAAACTCCCGTATTACGCAGCGAAGACTGCGCAGTCTACGAAGATTTCGCCGCACAAAATATTTTATGTTCTTTATATCAGATCGAATGCTTTAATTCAGAAAAAAATACTTGTTATGGTATATCGCGTATATATTTTGCATTATATTTATTAATGCATTCTGAAACTCTACCTATATTTACAGACAATTGTTACAATGTATTTGGAGAGTTTTTTATAAAACCATTATGTATATAATGTTTCGACGTCACGGTCAATTGAAATGTTGGGTCCGTCCTCAGGAAATGTATATTATATACCTACAATTGAAGACTTCTTTTAGTAGTACCTACACAGTAACATTCACAACAATAATTTTATATTTAAGTTTAGAGCATTCTGACTAGAAGAGACGGGATAGTATCCTTGATATTAATAACAATGAAAATTGATAGATGGGTTTAAGTAAAAACTTAATTTTGTCATTTCTGATTTTCTTTGTAATTCACTAGAAATGACACAATATAAAGGAAACATATATTGATAAATGGGGTTTGTCATTAGTACTAGGGCTGGTAATATATTTACTCAAGCTACTATTTATGAATTTCTTAATACATTTGAGTGGATAACAGTTTCCAAATAGAATTAATTTGATGGTGTCAGAGGTAATGTAAGGTGTCAGAGATCTATGGATTCTTCAGTGAGGTTATGTATCATAGATCTTTTATTCTATGGAGTGATTTGAGTGAAAATTGAATTCTACGAGAATGTCTTTTCTACATCACTAATTTATTTACTATTTCTAATAATAAATAATAATCTATCAATAAAGTTAATTTTTTTTTCATTTCAAAAGTAAAATTTACTCGTAATTTTGTGTGGTTCTCATTAAAAATAATAAGTGTGAAATATACTTGATTGGGCGGGATAATGCAGAAAATGTCATAAACATATCAATAATAAAATGTGGATTGAAATCTAGTTTTTTATGGAGATTTCCAGAAGTTTCATAATAAACTCAGCAATAACAGGAGAGAGGGTAGCTCACATGAAACATGTTTCAACTATCGAAATAGAACATCATTGAAAGTGAAAATTGTTTAATGTAGTACAAGTTGTATAAAACGATGAACTTCCTGTATGGGATTTTAAAATGTGGAGAAATAAGTCTCTATCTTTTTTTAATACTATTGTGACGGATCAACCATTGTCTAGTCGTCCGCACAAAGCATCTTACGCTCTCGGGGAACCCCTGACGCTACGTGATACACATTTAAGGACTTCCCCAACGCTGACATTGACGGATGACTTTGGGATTCACCTCCCTGGACATAATGTATGGAAAGGGAAATTTCTAGTGATGCAACACTCGGGGACGCCCAGCGGCAAAGTTCACCTTTCAGCTGGATGCACCTTGCACCTGACCAAAGGGACGAATTACGATAACTTCACAAGACGAAGACCAATGAGACTGACGATACAGAACACGTGACGAGAGGGAGGAGGCGGGTGCAGGTGAATTTCGGCGAGACGCACAGACAGAAACTAAGAACGTGTGAGAGAAGACAGACGTGTATGAGGAGGCAGTAGGATACGAGAGACTGGAGACGCCTAAAAATGATATGTGAAAGAGGCAGTGTAACAAAAACACGCTGGAGACTTGAACCGTGTCCGCGGAACTAAACCCGCTACAGTTATCATTATTCCGGAAGTTAGAGGCACCGCTCGAGGATACGAACGGACTGCGCCGGTGCGATACGTCGTGAAACGACGGGAGAAGTAGAGTGCGGACCTCGGGGAGGGCGCTGGGCCACGTCGCCCACCCGCCTGCGACCGACCACATCTCGAGGGACTCCCACAGATGTGGAGGGCATTGACCAATGCATCGCCACCCGATCGACGCGTCGCATGACAGAGAGGTTTTGCCACCTCAAACGTTAAGCAGTATCGATCTTTTGCGCATGCGCAGATGCAATAAAGTGATGCGAAACTTGAACTGCGTATGAGCAGAAGATTGATATTGCTTAACGTTCAAGGTGGCAAATCTCTCTAACAACTCCATCGGAAAACAGTGTAACTTTGTGGTGTCCGCTCGCATAGCGAGCTACGCGAATTTTGCGAATAAATGTGCTCTCAATGCATTTTATGAAGTTATTTCAAAGCCAGGTATGCCCTTTGCATTTCCCTAGCGAAGCAACCATAAAAAGTAAACCCGTCCCTATTCGAGTTCGTCTCGAATGCTAGTGTGGGATTGCCTGTCCTGACGGGGTCTGTGCGGACTAATCGCGGTCGTTACCGCGATCGCATGGGAGCCGCTAACAGGTAGATCACCGAAAGCGGCGATCAACAGGCCAGCTTAGCGGTTCCCGCGACATTTGTCCGGAGACAGGAACCAGTGCCTCGATCGCATCCAGGGTGATCGAACTAGGACCTTATGTCGGCGGTCGCACTCTTTATAACTAATCTAGGTAGATGAGGTTTAGGAAGATCATTTGTTCCCAAATCGGAATGAATTATTCTCGTAAATTTACAATTTAAAATAATATATTTTGTCGAATGTCAAAGTGGAAACTTATAATGAAGATTGGTATCATTGCCATCTTTTACGTGTGCAAATTTCAAATTTGTATTTAATCAAAATTCATGCTGGTGTCACCTGGTGAATTAGCATAAAAAATACCTGTAACTATCATTGTTTTGTTCGACAAGACGGCTCTGGGCATCTTGGAAGCCAATGATGGATTCATTAAAATTATTATAATCCATAAGCCAATCATCGTTTTCGCGGTTGCTCAAACCGTCTTACCATATACACCGTATATTATACTAAATGGGTGTTTGCCTATGATGAGGCTCGATGTAAGCCGAAATAACGGCTTTTTTAAAATTAAATATAAATATGACATCAGAATGTTTAAAAATTAAAATTTAATTGAAATAATCAAACGGTATAATCGTAAATTGTTATTAAAGTATAAATTAACTGGACTACATATAATCAATTTAATTGTGTCGATTAATCGTGTAAAAAATCGATTGTCATACTAATTGCGATTAATCCCTTGTAACTAAATGATGAATACAGTAATACTCAGGTTTTGTATATTGGAACACAATGTTCCTTGAACTACAGTTTCTTCCCGCTGAGCCGTCAGATATAACCGGGAAGTAGAGGTTTTAGTGATCAGTGGTAGCACTACGTGAGTCGTTCACGGTCACAGTGTTCAGCGCAGCATGGGTTGACCATGACGTTGGTGAAAACAGCGCGGACTGTACTCACCAACTTTTTGTTTTATTAATAACTTCCAGTATGCGACTGCCGTTATTGTTTCACAACGTACATGAATAGCGAGTATCATTCACTATAAAAATTATCAGGCAGATTGCGACCGGCACTTTTTGAAAAGACCCTATTGAGACCAGTGCTGGACCACTTAAAATGGATTCATAATTTTACTATTTATAATTGAATTATAAATAATGGCACTAAGTACCTTTGTTTGCAACGTTTCAGAATTTAAAAATTCCGCTCTGCTGCAATAGAAAGTATATTTGCATCAGAAAACGAACCACAGAATGCATTATATGCGTATTATTGATGACAAAACAACCCCCACCGCCACCTCTGACCTCCTCCCTCCTCTAGCAAGAAGAGATTAACAAAATGTATAAACAAAATATGGATAAAGAACTCTGTCACACAACCTGAGTTTCTAACATTTGGCAATGGCGAAATCGCAACTACATTCTCAAGCACTCCTCCTGAAATAGTTATTTACGTAACCAATATTTGAAGGAGATTGTTAAAGTCGTGGAAAAGAGAAGAAAACATTGAGAAATGTGTTAAAGCGATGTGAAAGAAGAGTAGGGAGGATAGATTATAGATATAATACCAAAGAGAATAATAATGAAAGTTTAGAGAAAATATTAGGTACTCAAGTTGTGGATAAGATTCGGAAGGGTATTCTTAACAGAAAATAAAAGAAGATAAATTCCCATTATGAAAGCAAAGGGGAAGGGATACTTAAAAAAGACGAGTATGAATGGGGACTCTAAGAGTTTCAGTTAACTGAGTAGAATATTGTTAAATTGTATATTGCTGATAGGGAAGAAAGAAAAGATGGATGAGAGCAAGACTTCTTCGAATTCAGTTGTACTGCCATTTCATTTGTGTAAAGAATAATACACAAAGATCGTAATTGACTTTGGTCACTAAAAAACAACTTGTACAGAAAATGAGTCTTTCGAAGACGAATGATATGTTTACTGAATTTTGGTATGATTATGTCAAAAATAGTGCCTTTACACCTTGCGTATATAATTTTGTAATAATCGTAAGAATTCATAGAATTGCCATGAATACACTCTGGGATTATTCAGTGTGCGAGATGGCAGTCGTGTTGATTTATATCCACCCAGTGGTTTATTTACTCTGCGGTACGTGTCCCGCAAAGTGCTACTTTGCCGTACGCGTACCGCAAAATGTCATTTGCCAATCAATAAACAGTAAGGGATAGTAATGGTTCCTGTGAGAGCTTTAAATAAAATTACAGGTATTGTTAATTTTCCTCATGCACATAATGCAGCATGCCTGTTTTATGGTTATTAAAATATTTGAGTTTTCACGTAGCCTGATTACAGAACTACTTTATAACACTAGTTCACTTCATTTTATTAGTTTCTAACTACGCGTGCTCAAGGAATACAACATTTCAATAAATGAAAATGAAGGAGCAGTTAATCCCCACCAGGTGTTAAGTAAGTTATCATTCTCACGGTCTTGATGTAGACCGTCATTTATAAACCCAACGTGCATTTATAATACCAAAAATAGAATGTGAAAAAAAAAAATACCGGACAGCGCTAAACGAAACGCTTTAGGGCTCGAACATAACGGTGATTGGGAGGTAACGTGACCAAAACGTCGTGAAATGATTTTTTCGACGTGTGTTGTAATCATAAATATTTTATTACTTGAAAATATATTAAATCGACCATCTTTAACATTGCCCTGAAAATTGCTGATAACATCTTGAAGAGTGTCGGGGTTTATGTTTCCCGTCAGTAATTTTATTTGTAATGACAGCGTCCTTAATTAGTTGGCGAATAAGTAAGCAGTAGAAAATGCCTCCTTTTCGTTTGTTGCCACTGAACCACCTCAATAGGTAGTTACATACTAAAGTAGTACAGTCAAATCTGTTGAAAATGGAACCTAGTAATAACGGAATACTCTTGTAAATTGCGAGGAAACCGCGCTCTTCTACGTTGTATGTTTTACAAGGTGATTTAATTAAAATAATTATTAGTGACGAAGTGCATTTTATTTGCCTTAATATATTTGCAAACCTGGTAATAACATTAAACTGCCTTTAACGAAAATTTAATTAACCCCGTGCGCTTTCGTTATGAGCAGGTTTGACTATACCGCGAAATAAAAACCATTCCTGACGGTTCTGTTCTCACATAGCGAAGAGACAGCGTTCCATTTTTAACTGTCCGTCTCCTCTCCGCCTAACCGCACGTCAACGATGGTGGGCGAATGCAAGAACGAGTGAGATTAGGGAACGGTCAACTGATACCACGTGATTGGCGCCTTACGCGTGTGACACAGGCATGTTCGAAGTGCGTCAACTTTTGTCGGAAAAGAACACATGGCGACAGCGTGTTGAACGACGGAGGGGAAGTTGCTTGCTTTCAGACAATGGTTATGGAAAAGACATGACATGTGGGAATTGTTTTGAGCAAGCGAAGCAGTTTTTTCTGTGCGCTTTAATTGTACTATTCCAGTTGTATACAGGAATCTGTTATACAGGAACTGTAGCTTCTGCACCATTCATAAAGAACGAACCTTAAAAAAAGTGGTGTCGAAATAACTCCATGGAGTAATTAGTAATTCTACAATTCAGTATTTCAACAATTCTAATTCCCTTCTCCCTCCTCTCCCTCCCTCCCTCTCTCTCTCTCTCTCTCTCTCTCTCTCTCTCACTTCTCTCTTTGACCGCAGACTTCTGTGGTCAAAGCAGGAGGCAAAACTGTTCAGCTAATTTTCTCCAAAATTGAAATTCGTCGATCGTTTTAGAGGAAATCGAGCCCCTCTGAGTTTGAAACGGATCTCTTTGGTAATTCTTTAAGTGAAGCCTCAACATCTTCAATTTTTATAACTTAAAGAGTCCTCGGACGCCGTAAAATGTTTAAAAGAATAATTAAGGTCTCACATTCGTTAAAACTCCTGATTTTTCCAAATTTACCAATATTCAACATTTTTTTGGCGTCTTTCCACAACTACAATGTTGAGGATAAATATTTTTCATTCATTAAATTTGTATGTTCAAGAAAGATCTTGAAAAAAGTACACGTACAATTTTTCTAAAATAATTGTAATTTTCGCGAAATTTCCTGTGAAATACAGGTAATTTTTAAACAATTCTTTCTCAAAAAAGCTACTATAATTTTTCTCATTAAATGTTTTCCTAATATGCATCAAAAAATTGGAAAAGATCTGGCACTGGTACCATTTTCGGCGAACTCTCTGCAGTTTTGAAATTGCAAGAAGTTAACATCGCAAACCCACAATATTGAAGATATAGATTTTGGTCTGAAGGGAATTCTGTTCTAATAAACTGAGCCTCTTAAGACGGTCACGTACAAGTTCTAAAAAAACGAGTAGTTTTCGCTTAATTTCAGCTTCAATTGAATAATAATTACTAAAAAAATCGAAAAATTATTCAATATTTTTCTATCATGCTTTTTTTAATAATTGAACACGGGACGTCTAAAAGAATGGCGCAAGCCTCATTTTTCTTGAACTCTCTGAATTTTCGAAACATACAAAAGTATGAAATAATGAATAGTATGAAATAATAATATGAAAGTATGAAATAATAATACGTCTGTTGCATCTGGACTACTTTGTAATATACATTGTAATATAATAAGCGTTTATGAGAATGCAAAAAATAAATTGTCGTTGTGGGCGGAGGGGACTTTGTGATTTGGACCACTGTCCAATTGTGAGGCAGGGTGGGGTGAGGCGAGTTGGGGGTGGACTGAGGGGTGTTGAGTGGGTCGGCACGACGGGGAGCGGTGGCGGCGGCGGCGGCGTTGTTTGGCGCAGTGCAGCGCTAGGCGAGGCCTAGAGAGCGGAGCGGGCTGTCGACCGACCGTGTGGCAGCGCCGGCGTAGGGTACTCGCCCATAAATTGTTAAATGACAAACTGCATTTTGCGCGCGGTTGGGCCCGCCGGCACGCGCGCGCGCGCGCACGCCCGTGCGTATGCACGAGGTTTGCTCATCGCCGGCGATCGATCCCGCCGGCCCACGCCGCGCCGCCCCGCGCCGCGCACACGCGTCGCCCAAGTGCTTCTCAAACTGCGTGCTGCAGCGTAGCAATGTGGCTGCGATATCGTGACCTCAGAAACGTAACGTTCCGTTACGAGCAGCCTAAAACAAGGAGATGCGCTAACTAAATTTATGGGGTCCCTTTTCCATTAACCTCTTTTATGTACATATGACGTGTTTAATACAAAATAACAAATTTGGAGCAGTTTTTGAGAAAATTTTGAAAATGTCCGGGGGACTTCATGTAAAGTACCTCCAAATTTTTTAAGTCTTGGTTTAGGTGCTAGTGTTGTTCACAGACGGACGGTCGTTTTGAAAAAAACAACAACACATTTTCGGTTTCAGGATCCCAAACGTGTATTTGACGTAGATTTCATGTGATGAAATCTCGAAATCGATTTTCCGCGGGATTACATAACTCTCTCTATACTACGTTTATACCTACGTATACAATAAAGTAATAAATCATGTTACAACGATAATTAAATTATAAATTTAATGATCAATTATAAAGTCAATTGATTTTATGTTAAACCATTTTCTGAGTTGCAGATGGCTTGGAGGGTCACTTCCACAAACGTCATAAACCAATTACACAAATCAACTGGTTTAAAAAGAGGACAAACAAGTGGTTGAACCTATTTACAGAAATAAAATATTTTATTACACAACACTACGAGGCCCCTTTCAAATTTTTTAAGACGTCCCACCCTCCTCAC
>JAHLJT010008446.1:277456777-277550782 GCA_031308135.1 Acheta domesticus | reverse complement strand
GTAGCGTATAGGATGCTTAAGAGAATGGTTAGGTTACATGATCGTTCAATATTCTAATTTTGGAAAATTTCAAAAATTCAAACTTTTTCGGCGTCTTCCTACAACTTTAATTTATGAAGAGAAAAAACATTTTTTCTAATGAAATTGTGTTAATCAAAAACTGATCTTTAAATAATTATAAATGGTTTAATTTTTTCGAAAATAGAAATTTTGCCAGTTTGCGTCACAAATGGCAAGTTTATTTTCTTTAAACTATTTGTTGTTAAAAAGGCACACATTTTTTTCTTAAATTTTTGATCGTAGCACAAAGGATTGTTTAAGAAAATGGAGAAGTCGTGAAATCTTATTTTTCTAAAAATTGAAAAAAATTAAAAAAATGTTTCGGACATCTTCAACTGCCAATTGTGAAGATAACAAATTTGTGTAATGACATGTGTTCTCTTCATGTGACAAACATTTAAACAATGTGATGTTAAATTTTCTATAAGATAGTATTTTTGTGTAATTTGGCGTCAATCAAACTTCAGTCGCCGCTTCGAATTTCCTGCGCTTCGTAAAAGTAATTTGAAAAGGTGCATGGAGGCTGTTGGATTCTTTGTAAGTTATAATTTATATATATTATTTAATATTTATTTGTTTGTTTCTTACATTCAAACTTTTGTTATGCTTACAAATTAATCTTTTAGAAATTATTTAAAACCTATTTGATATTCCACAATGTTGGTCAGTGTTGCCAGGAACGTATTTGCCTTCTCAATGTATCTCAATTATCTTTCAAGCAATCCGCGTACCTTAATTGAAATATTCCAATTAGGTTTTCTCTTTTAAAAATACGATTGAAATGTAACATGAAAGAAAATTTGCTGGACTCCATATAATTCTAAAAATTAAAAGTGCTTGCAACAAGTATTGTATTCCAGCTTCTGGAACAGTAACCATCTTTCAATCAGGTTTAAGTCGTGACCTTTAAGAACTGTTTTGTTGTGGACTATAAATGTAGCTTCACTATCTATGCACTTTTTTTGCGCTCAATGGAGAATAGATGTACTCAAATAATGTTTCCCAATTTTCTTGCGTCATTCAATCGGTTTCTCCACGTAGGCATGATAAGAGATAGAGCAGAATTTTGTGGGTAATTTTCAATTGCAAGAAGTTTTTATTACACGGGGGCGAATATTTCTTTTATGAATTCTTGCCAGAAACGCTCCATGTACCTGTTATTCATTATTCAATATAATATGCATATGAATTAAGTAAGAAAACGTGCGCAGGTTGCACGTCTCCCAATTGTACACACAGTTTTCCCGCTTTTCACGTAAAATAACTCAACAAACAAATTAATTATTTAATTAATTAAAAGTAGGAATCGATCGTCTACAGGTGTTTTGAGTGTTAGGATAATAGGGTCCTTGACAACAGAAGTAGGAATCACTTATCTAGTTCTGATGAAAAAAACTTAATAATTACCAATTATAATCAGTTCAACAAACAGAGTCACAGGCAAACAGTCTAATCCCGAGAAGGGAAATTCCAAGAGCCACAAAATTTATTCTCACTTAAAGAGGTGTTTCAAATATCAAAATTTTTCATTATTCGAGTTCAAAAAGGGTTCATATCAGTTATAGAAGAATTTACATATGCGGATCGAATTGTATATCTTTTAATAAAAAAGATGAATAATACACAAAATTGCAATAGTTTATAAGAAAACTATTTATAAATAGCGTGTTATGTATTATATATTTTATTACTAAACGTAAACCGAAAGTCAAATATTGAAATAACAGGTGGTTTTGGCGCAATGAATTCTTTATAAGTTTTTTTTTTGTTTTACATTTATATTCAAGCAGTCCCTTCAATTTTGTACATGCTGGCAACGATTTTAACTATAGCTTTACAAATTGTGACGTGCGTACACAATGCACTGATTGTTTTTTGTGCGCCTTCTGCCTCTACACTTGACATGATTTTTCAGTACACATTAATAAGAAATGAAGTGGTGTACAGTCATCTATTATCAAAATGGAGATTGCTATCTTTTGAAGAAACCCAAGAATGTCAAATCCTCTGCTAAGAAACACAGAGAATAGGTTGGATGGAGAAGCAGTCTGACAATGAGTTAATCAGATTTTACATTTTCCCTAATGTTTATTTTCGTACAAAAACGTCAGTAATTCGTAATTAGTCTCAATAATAGAAGTTCCACTTCTGTTAGTGGGAGTTTGTTTAAGAGATTTAGACATATGAAGGTAGAATACACTGCTTTCTAGTTCATCATATAAACTGCAAAAGTTAAAGTAAAAATAAAACAAAATTGACAACTAAATCCTTCATATTGGTCAACTGATTTCAATCATATTTCAGATATAGTAATTAGAGCATGGCCCACTGGAGAATTTTACTATCACTTTGATGGACAGATACAAATATGAGGTGATACTCAAGGGAGAGTTTATTTCATTCATTTTTGGGGAGTTAAATCTCGTAAATGAATGCTCACACTTTAATATACAAATTAACAGATTAGTAATTACCGTAATAATCGTAATTAACCATAAAAAGATGATAACAAATCTTTTTCAGCACAAATCGCAAGAAACAAAATATTCATTAACATTTTACTCGGGAAATGTCTGGTATTTAACCTAGCCGTTTTCACCGTTTAGATAGATTTTATGCAATTCCCCAAACAAAACGAAGCGGACAAGTGGTGCTAGTCCGACTGCAAAAATAAATTAAATTAAGTGCATCGAATATTTTCTCATTTCGTATTCATTATATTCAATGAAAGACAGTTCCAGGATCTGTTCTTTGTTGACGCGTCCACAGTTTTCGTGATTTCTGATATTCTCCCAATAGGACTCCAATATCATTTCGATTATTTACGACCGTTCTCCCCTGTCGCTTCTCCGGGGAAATCACGGACGTTCGGCTCCGAGACTCATTGTGCAGAGGTAAATGACTGGTACGTAAAATTTTATTGAAATAGGGTTAGTAAATGTCTGCAGGGAGGTGAAAAACATGTCGAAAAATCAGATGGTAAAACAGGGAATTGAGTGGGAAAACCTGAAACCAAATACAAATGAATTAATAAGCTGAAGCTTACATATGAAAATAAACCAACCTTGATAACATGCTGTTCTAGATGACCGCTCCGCTTGCAACGCGATCGTTATAGACAATCTTATAATATCAGTAGTGACACAAAGCATACAAACTAGAACTTTTTCACTGGTCGTAATTATGCCTGAAAGTGACTAAAATTGGCCCCGGAATGCAGCACGCTTTACGAGTGTGGTGAAAAATGTGCAAAAGAATGAAGATTAAATAATATAAACTTTAAAAATATTACTTATATAGAAACTGAAACGGGTGGTTGTGTCTGGATTTCAAGACAATCTTAAAAATAAATAAGTTTCATTTTAACGAAAAGTATATGCTCTCATCATTAGCAAGAAATGCAATAACCAAACTAATGTTGGTTTTCCAAAATCGCCAATTGACTATACAGTCCAGTCCTAAACGAAATACTCTAAGCCCCGGTTATTTTGAAAGCTTAATTCCTCATCATTGTAGCAGTGTTCAATCGTGGTATCTATTTCAGAACAGCATTTGACGTCGCGAAAAATGAGGCTTTGAGTCAAAAACTCATATTTTGTCTTATGCAGGCTCTCTTAAGTAGACTTTCGTACATATTGTCAGCAATGAAGATAGTCTTGATCCATTCATCGGCGCTTCTGCAAGTCATAGTAAAATATGAATGAAATGTAAACAGCGCTGATAAAAGTAAACATAATCATTTGAAATTGCAAATTAAACGAGAATGGAGAAACGTGAAGGTAATTTACAGTCGAACTAAATTTCCCAATTTTTTAAGAGATCGATTGAAAAGTTATGTAGCCTGAAAATGTATTTTTTGGGTCTTGAGTAGAATTGATAAGCAATTTAGACACTAAACATTTGGTGATGTTATGAGCTAAATAAACGCCTGTTCTTGTATTATTTTTATCTAAGAATACAAGAAAAAATAAAGAGAATTTTTAAACATTTATTACATTGACAACTGAGTTCTACTACTTACAATTAACATTACCCATTTACAATGATACAAATAATTTTAATATAATTTCATTTGCACACTTTCAAAAATAGGACTTTGTAACACAATTTGGAAACTAAATAAGTTACTACACTTTCTAAGAAAATTATATTATCTGCTATGAGTAAAAAAATTATCTTATCACATGACTGTAACCATATTCTCTCTCTGGGTCATATGTTTTTAATGAAATCCACACGCATATTTTGAAATTGACCAAATTCACTGCCTATGAACTGGTGAAAACTTAAGGATCTCCACACTGCGGTTAATATGTAAACACAAAGCATTGAATGCCCTAGGCCATACACTACACTTACAGTATCCCTGTCTATCACTTCAAAAATCAGATTATGAGCACGTGACACTTTAGAGAAGAGGAAGAGGAAGACGAAGAGGAAGACGAAGAGGAAGACGAAGAGGAAGACGAAGAGGAAGACGAAGAGGAAGACGAAGAGGATGACGAAGAGGATGACGAAGAGGATGACGAAGAGGATGACGAAGAGGATGACGAAGAGGATGACGAAGAGGATGACGAAGAGGATGACGAAGACGTACAGGAAGGCGAAGACGTAGTAGAAGCCTTAGAAGACAAATACGAAAATTCAAAATTGAAGAATTTCCTTTCAGAAAAGTGAACTAAATAATGAAGGGCCACTTGACTAGCACGGATCGGACAGCCATGGGTGCACGTCTCCGAGAAGTACGTAGCTGTCATCGAGCCGATCGCTGCGTCTTGGCTGCGGGGTTCAGTGTTATGTCTTCGAAGAAGATTGAGAAGATAATTTTATATGAGAAATCAAGATTAGCCAAGTGACTTGGAAGTGCAATAGATCAATGCGTGTTTGCGGAAGTCATATGGTTTTCAAGTTGATTTCAAAAGTATGTACTACGACAAATTGAAAGACAAACAATGACTCTTGACTCTTGCCGAAGTCAATTTCATGAAACCATTACGTACATTACGTGTGTTCAAGAAAGTCAAAGGAAGAAATCGTGCTCAATATCACAAAATAATTGCAAACTTTAAGTGGTTAGTTCGCAACGCTGACAAAACATCTAAATTGAACAAAGATCTCACTGTAGAAAGAAAAAAGAAAATTCGAATAACAGAAGGTAGTTGAAAATGTGTCGGCGACGTCACGTTAAGCTATATCTCTCTATATAAAACTGGATGTGTGTATTACATATATAATTGACCGATCTCCTTGAAAGTTGGCACTTCCACGTGTTTTTTTTTTTCGCCAAAAAGGTTTAGATGCTGTTATTTCTTTTGTTACTCCACTACATGGCGCTGTAGAACAAAACTAAATATTCACGTCAAATGCAACCCCCAACACACTCGGCAACATTTCAAATGTATATCGTTTCATAACTCCTAAATGACGCGTTCTAGGGCCTTAAAAACTACAATTACAAAGTACTAAGTTTCTCATATACAATGAGCTCTTCTTGAACATTCTATTATATTTTTGCTGGTCCGGCGCTTCCCGATATTACCACACCTGCTCAGAGACGTGCAGAATCTGTAAGTAAATGTAAATAAGAGGGACAGAGAGCGGCAGAGAAAGTTACACAGAGATAGACAGACAGGGACAGGGTGAGGGAAGGAGGGAGAGACAGTCAAAAAGGGTGGTGGGAGGGGTAAGAGGGAGATGAAGGGCAGAAGAACGTCTGCTGGGCTTTCCTAGTCAATAATATACTCCTAGATTAGCGTTAACTGTTCATCTCTATCGAATAGACATTCATTTCTGAAGCGATGCATATACAAAGAAACTAGTGGATCTACAGCACTAGATCTATTTTTATAACGGCTAAGCAATATAATACCACCACATGAAACTGCAAAATCTATTTTCCGCGCCGAGACTCAAACTCAGGTCTACCGAGATGACTTGTCAAGGGCAATACCACTTAAACGAATAGTGTTTGCGCAATTTCTGCTTAAAGTTACTGCAAATTATAAATAAAAATTCTTTCTCAATATCCACTCCAATTCTTTCCTTCAATTTTTTCCACGAAGAAAACAAGAGACTGTGAAGAGAATGGCGCAAGTCTCATTTTCACTGAACACTCTGAATTTTCGAAAATTGCGAAAGTTAGAAATGATGCAAGGAAAGATGTGTTGTAGTAGCGCCGCTTTAAAAAATGTTATTAAATAAATTTACAGACAAGGATGTTGTAGCGATTTTAGAAACTGCGAGTTGAATTGATCATTAAAACTAATTGCTACAAAAGTACATTCCAGAAGAAGAATTGCTCTTTTCAAAGAAAAAATGCAACACACTGCACGCTCTTACAGTTCGCCTTGGCTCGACGCTTCATACCGACCGAATGGGAAAGCACCAGCTTGAAAAACGTGCCTCGAAATAAGGGGAGACTACTATCAACAAAGCTGATGCAGAACAGTGAACTTTAAAGTGTTCAGTTTACATTATAGTGCACAGAGGGTTCATTTATGAAAACTGAGAAATAGAATTTTGATAACAGAATCATAGAAAATATATGACTTCGTTTTAAAAAGCTCTGTAAGAAAATAAACAAGATGATTTGGATATCTGCTGAATTCTATTTGAATGTGTTTTTATTTCAATGGTCCTAAAAATGAACTTAAAATACAATAATTTTATTGAAAATCAACAATCAATAGTTTGAAAGGATTCACAAACAGCTAAAATGACGATTACTTGTAAAGTGTAACCATTATACATTATCATTAATGTAATGCGCAATTGCATAATTGTACCATAATAGTTAAATCACTGTAGTTTAAGAAAACGACAATAGGCAATTTAATTATTCTTGTTAAAATAATACTGAAATTAATTCATCACCATTTGTATCATGTAACATGTTAATAACGAAGTTAAGTTATTTGAAGAAGTGGAGAGTACATGATTGTTAACTGTTTTTAGATTATTAAGGTTTAATTACAATGACTGCGCATTCGAAAAATTATTGAAAAGCTGCAAGAAGCGGCGAAAGACTCTCGTTAGTTACATTAGATGGGACTGAAAATTAGATGTTCTAGTGATAAATATTTATTTTCATACTGGTTCACGGAATAAAAAGAATGCAGTTTTGCATTGTGTCGTAACGGAAAAATATAAATTATGTAAAATATACGATATACTTCGTATATACACCGAAATACAATTTCAATACCGTGACCAATTGAACAAACCCCTGAAACATTTAATTCACCGTTCTAGATTGAACGTTTAGTTACAGCCTATGGTCAGTAATAGAGAAAATATTTAATAGATCGAGATTTTAATTCCAAATGTTTAATCACAGAGTTCAATGCAACGAATATCCTTCTACGCTACACGTTCCAAATTATGTTCAAAATAGTGTTATGCCCAATATCAGAACCTATACACAAAAAATATTACAAAATACAGCAATCACTATTAAAATTGTGTTGAATTTCATCATCAAAAGTAATTATAATCAATTAAAAGCACAAAACAAGATTATGCACGAATTGTGGAGCCGTTTAATTGAAACCCCTTACACGAACAGCAGTTTGAAATGCTTCAGTTCAGGCCTCTTTAATTCCTTGACGTCTAGTGGTATTTGGAGCATTCCTTTATCCTAACGACCTTAGGAATGAATGTGATTTTTAACCACATTTTAACACCGCACTTCACTCTTTTATACGCCGTACTTAATAGAGACTCAACTATATTATGGCTCCATAATCCGACCCATTACCGCACTCTATGGATTACAAGGGAGAGGGGTCGCAGTACGCCTGTTTGTGAAAAGCAATTATTCCGCTTCGCTCCTCCAACAAAGTTCTTCAAATTTCTTTAGTCCCCCCCTCCACACACACAAGGGCAGTGGAGCCCATATCCAATCGGATGGCGATTCGAGCACAAGGGCCGCCGCAGCGTCGCGACGTTGCACACGTGACCAATCCCGTTTGCGCCAGCCCTGCGACCGCTCTGTCCGCGATCTCACCCCCTTTCTACCCCGTCCCCGTGTCCCGTTCGCCGTCCCGCGCCTGCAACTCGTCCCCGTGAAAGGGGACAAATTAACCTCCTGGAGCACCCGGGGCCTCGGCCGGCCGGGAGCAGCCAGGCGAAAGGGAGGTGATAGACGGACCGTCCACTCGCAATGGGCCGAAACGGGCCAAAATGTGACCATGGGAAATAAACAAGAGGAATATACCACGCATAAAGTGTGAATCTGCTAATTACCGAATTAGGTTAATATACAAATGCTCCTCTGTGGGTGGATACAGTCCGAAATAGTAACATCATTCAAGTGTGAGGCACGTCCGCAAATACTTTGGTCCGGGAGTGTGTTGCACGTTATACCCGGGAGGTGCCGGTGTCCCTCCCTGGTCAGAGCCTGAGATCCGACGTAGATATACACGTTGGCTTGCGCGTTTTTTCCACCTTTCAGGTATGCCTTTCAGCGGGGCACCACTCCAGTTGCAACGGCTCTAAGCTCCAGTCTGGTCTCCCTACATCTGCAGTAGTGCATAATAATGCGATAAAGTGCATGTGCGTTTGTGCGTGTGTGCGTGCGCCTATGCGTGCGCCTATGCGTGCGCGTGGTGCGCGTGTGTGCGCGCGTGTGTGCTCGTGTGTGTGCTCGTGTGTGCACGTGGTGTGCTCGTGTGTGCACGTGGTGTGCACGTGTGTGTGTGCGTGCGTGCGCGCGTCGTGCGTGCGCACGTGAGTGGGCGTAAGAGATCGTACAAGAATGTGGAAGGGAAGGAAAGATCGCGCGCAATCTATGGATTGTTTGTTGAGGTTCTGTTACGGCATTCGCTTGGTATTGATAGGAGAAACATCTCAAAATAACGGAGTTTGACAGGTTGAATGGCTCATCTAACACGAGGGGACTAGGGTAGGTGACGTACGTTACGTTAAGGAGGAATTGTAGAAAAATGATAAATAAGGGTCACACTGCGGGTAGATTGTTTCTAACGCTAGTACGAGACAAGTCGCGTAGTTGCGAGTTTCAGTCAGCCAGTCGTAAATTTCTATTTACACGATACTACCAAACCAAATTCACGCTGCACTTCGGTTGGCGCTTCGCTACGCATTTCAGTGTTGGCGACTTGGGGAAGCTTCGCTGCGAGATAGAGCGGAGCAGGTCCGAGCCAAGCAGAGCGCAGCAGGTTGGTGTGCAGCGGAGCGGGACGGAGCAGAGCGTGGTGTAGCGTGAATAGCGAGCTGGAAAATACAATTACTTGCACTTCACACTGCAAATATAATTTATTCTTACCACGTCTAATAGATGACTAGTGGTCTGAACAGCAAAAATGCTCGTGAACAAAACCACACAAAATAGTTTCCACAAAACAAACGTCCATTGCTCAAGAACAACAAATAAAACTCTCGTATAACACTGCAATAAATTAAATATTTTAAGCCTTCCCGAAAACTGCAAAGTAAAATAGTTCTTTAAATGTCAAGCTTATCAAAAAAAAGTTGCTGTTATTTAAAATAAAACTTGAATGACCATTATTTAATGACGGGTGGCATCTTCCTTGGAACCTTGCTGCCACAAGTCAGCTGTGTTGTAAGAAATAATGTACTGAGTTTGAGAATTACGTCCTTACGCGCAGTACGAGAATATGCGGAATAAACCGTCAAAGACATTCATTTTTCAGTCGAACTCGAAACTGTTTGTTTTCTTGATTTTTGCCTAGTTCCTGGGATCTAACGAAACCATAGACACCTTCCACGTGGCCGGAAGTTGCATAGATTTCTCTCGATTTCTGAGCGCATTGGGAATATATATAATGATTAGTTAGGAGAATGCTATGCTGCTTCAGCTAGTTGTTTGATATTGAACCATGTACCCGACAGCTTTACAGAACATTGCTATGCGAGGCGAAGCTGAACTGAAGTTTTATTAGAGCATCCGCGTAAAAGCTTTTATAAACTTCGATACAAAACGAAAGCTTACAGCGAGCGAGAGAGAGAGAGAGAGAGGGAGGGAGGGAGAAAGTGGTCCTCAGGATTATAAAAATAAAAAGCTAAAGAAGTGCTGAAATGTACTAAACAAAATATGGAAATTTTTTCATTTACCGGGAAAATTTTGTGTGCAACTTGAGAAAAAAGTAATTATGTCCTATTACGACAGAATAGACGAGTACACACACTTTAGGAATGAAGATATGAAACTTACATGATGGCCTGCCGATGACGTTTTTTGCTTTGCTGTATTTACAACGCGTTTCCCCTGCCTTAGATTTTTTTATACTATTTTTTCGTCTTATTCTTGAATAAGGCCAGTTAAAAACCATAAGCTAATTTTATTTATTTTTACATTATCCCTCCTTTTCCTTTCTACCCGTTTCTATTATTACTATTATTAAAATTTACTACTACTACTACTACTACTACTACTACTACTACTACTAATAATAATAATAATAATAATAATAAACCCTAAATACACGCACAAGACGGTAGGGGCCAATTAAATAATGCAATGTATGGGTTGTTTCCAAAATGCTGTCTTGTATATATCATGTATATCTTTTGAATGACCTGAGAGTTTGGACAATTCCTACATACATTATGAGGGACAAAATTATAGATTTTTGTATTTAAGACGTTTCTCCGCCTCCTGGATTACAACGTTATGATCGCATGACACAAAAACATCCCAGTAGACACGCTATTTTCTTTGAGTCGGGAATAACAATACCCTGTTTGTTTGCTGATATACGATCAGGATGAATTTCTTAATTTTCCGATATTATGCAGGATACAATTGGAGTCACACGGTTTTGTTCCGCTTGAAATACTAACACATGATTTTAAAAGTGCTCGGACTTGGCAAGTATTAGACAACCTGAAAGAGTACGACCAGCTGTATCTTGCAGTTCCAGATAAATGCGGCATATATATTCTTCGACAATTTTGAGAACTTGTTAAACATAACGAGTTCTCAATAACTTGGGTAGCTATTAGAACTGCAACCGATTCTTGTTTTGATTATGGCACAGAATCTGGCTTCATTCTTTCACTTTACGCAACGTAAATGTATCTTTGACACATAATACAACTAGTAATATTATTGTTGCTACTATTATTATTATTAAAGCAACTGCATTACAAGAATTTAACTGCAAATATTTACTAAAATTCTGGAGAGAAATATTTGTAAGAAACAGATTCAGAAAAAATCTTTTATTCTCTATAATAGAAATTGTTTATCATTACCGTGCCCATTCTAATGCCATTTCGACCCACTCGCGCAACGGCGAAGACGACGCCCGCCCGTTCTCTATAGTGTTCCTCACGAGGGACCTCGCCAGAATATTAATTCCAAGCTTGTCTTTCATCGTCTCTCCCTGCGAAACACGCGACCAGGGCGGGGGGCGGTGCGGCGACTTGCTTTTCAGGCAGCGGCGCGGCTCGGCTGCATGGGCGGCGGCGACGAGGGCGGCAGGGGTGGCGAAAGAGGCGGGGCTGGTGACATGGTGAGGGCGAGGCGGGGGCAGCGGGAGTGACGGTGGTGAGACGGTGGTGGGGACCGGTGGTGGGGACGGTGGTGGGGACGGTGGTGGGGACGGTGGTGGGGACGGTGGTGGGGACGGTGTCAGGACGGTGTCAGGGACGGTGGTGGGGACGGGGGTGGCGACGGTGGTGGCGACCGTGGTGGGGACGGTGGCGGAGACGGCGGCGGAGACGGTCTCGGGGACGGTGGTGGGGACGGTGTCGGGGACGGTGTCGGGGTTGGTGGTGGGGACGGGGGTGAGGACAGTGGCGGCTATGGTGGCGGGGACGGTGGCGGGGGCGGAGACGGTCGCGGGGACGGAGGCGCTGACGACAGCGTGGGCGGTGGTGAGAGCGGCGAGTGTGACAAGACGTGGCTGTAAGGCAGGCAGCGGGGGTGGGTCGGGGGTAGTGTTGCGGGTGGCGGCGGGGCGGTAGGTCTGAGGCCGTCGAAGCAATCGTAGTGCCGGAAGGGAAGGCAAGGCGGACGAGGCACGAGGTTTCTAAGCTAACGTGGCAACGAGCGGCGGTGCAGTTCACGATCATATCTATCCAGGGCATTGAAAGGGGCGGCCGCGAAAGGAAATGAGGGCGAGGTCTTCGGGAAGGGCCACCGGCCTGGAAATGCACCTTCAGCAAGTTGAATGTTCAGTGCGCTCAAATTGACAAGTTTAGGGCTTACGTTTCGGCTCAAGAGATAGAATAAATCGAACACGTAGTATTTTAATTATTCATTATCGACACTATTATTTGCATGATGAACATTGGATTGGTTGGCTGGCCTACGTGAGGATTGGTTGGCTGGCTTGCTTACGTGGACTGACGTGCTGTGGCTGTGCTCCAATATTTTACTAATTTTCAGCTACTTTTCTACATATTTCAGGTGACTTTTGCTGTTAAACTGTCTTCTTTACTTGTTTACTTGTTACAGATAAGCTGAAAGAGATTTATATTGTCCGAAGCAGTGAAAAAGAAGTAATCCAAATATTTGGTTAAAAGACGGCGTAACGGACAAACGTTTATCTGAACAGTGTAAAGACCATTAATATTAATTTTTATCTGTAAATTAATTGAAATTTGCGTAAAGTTTTAAAGTATTAGTGAAAGTGTGTGAAAATTGTGAAAACATTAAATTCAAAGTTTCGTCTACCACAGAAACGGAAAGACTTGAACTTTATATTTAAATTTGTGGAAGTGGTGAATTTCGTGGTCTTTCAATAGGTAAAGTATAGAAATCTAATTGTATTTATTAGTTTGCAGCTTCAATCTATTACATTAAACACACTGAACGCTTTTTGAATTGAATTAATCACATTTAAATAATAATTAGAATCAGATCACCGTTATTTTTAAATAAATACGTAACGTAATTTAAATAAGTTAACACAATTAAATTTAAAAGATAATTTAGGGAGTAGTTTTTTTGTAGTATTCGGAATTATCTATTTACTTATTTTCATATTTACCACGCACTTGACACGCATTCGTGACATGGCTACTAATCATTATACACTCTCTACTTTCTACGCTCTTAAAGCCGATCTTCTGAAAGCCTTCACACACATCAACAGTAATTTAGATGAACATATCCGAAGTCTCGAAGAGGTCGTTCAAAACACAGACGGTTGGACAACAATAGGCAACACCGCAAAAACCTCCACCGTCCATTCGCGGAAGCAAAAAACACAATCACCACCACCAATCACGACTCAAAACAGATTTTGTGTATTAGACTACTACAATGAGTTTCCTTGCCTTCCAATCCTCACCACCCCCACCCATCATCGACACGTCCATTCACAAACCAACGCAAACAGGCTAGCAAGCGCAAAGTAACAAAGACACGTAGAGTTGCGCAAACTGGCTCACAAGAAAACAAGGACATTCCCACTGAGCCCATCAAAAAGGTACTCATTTTAGCAGATAGCCATGGGCGACAAATCTCCTCCCTGCTCAGTGAGAAACTCCCAACCAATTTCTCTGCCATGTGTGTGTTTAAACCTAACGGAAGGTTTGCCGACGTGACCAGTGAGTTGGACACGCACACAAAAACCCTCACCAAACGGGATACGGTCATCATCATAGGAGGGCAGAATGACATTAATTTGGGTGGTCACTTTACGCCTGAAGAACATGTTGACAAATTACAACGTGCCGCCCAAAACACGAACATTGTAGTCTCGACTCTGCCCTTCTGGTACGACAAGCCCACACTATGCAAAGAAATTAGTCACGCAAACAACCAATTGAAACTGCATCTGAGAGGCACACATGTTAAATTGTTTGAGCTAAACATTCTCTCAGAAAAACACTTCACCCGACATGGTCTTCACCTGAACCTTGTCGGAAAAACATGCACTCGGTAGTGAGCTTGCAAAACACATCATTTCACAAACTTGGCAGTGTCTTGCCCAAGACCCATTCCCACCCACATCTCCTAGTTCTCTCCTATCCTCTGGGACCCCTTTGGACCCAATTACCTTATCCCCTGAACCTAATCCGTGTATTACCTCTCCCACTATTCATTCCTCTACATCTGTCACCCCTCCTTCCTCACCTCTTGTCACTGCTGGGACACGATACTTCCTTCGACCACGCACTCGAGGTAAAAATGAAATAAATAAATAGCAACTACAGTCAGATGCAGCAGAAAAAACATCCGTGTAGGTACATGCAAAAGATTCGAATAATGCATCATAATGTGCAATCTCTTTCAAATAAAATTGAATTTATCGAGGCAGCATTACAATGTGATCTAAGACAAATAGATGTTTTTTTGCTTTACAGAACATTGGCTGTCTCAAACATGATATAAACACACTCCAAATTCCTAGCTTTTACCTTGCAGGATCGTATTGTAGGGCGAGGGAATCAAATAAGAGCCCTGCTTACGGAGGTTCGTGTATTTACATAAGAAATTATATTGATTCTACCTTCCTGTCAGGATTCAATTTATATGCAGTTGAAAACGTTTTTGAAACAACAGTAGTACATCTTACTACGCTCAAAATTATCTTACTTTGCATTTACAGACCTCCAACCAAGCGAGCTTCAGATTATTTCACTTTCTTGGAAAATCTAGAGATAATTCTGAGCAAAATAGTAAACTCTCTTTTAAATCCATTGTTGTATGTGGAGATTTTCAATATAAGATTTTCTGAGCGAATCCCACGAAAAAGAGCAGTTTCTCAATTTACTTCATTCTTTTAATTTAGACATTACAGTGAATATATGAATATCTCCACACCCGCTTGAACCCACACAAACGTGAGAGACAACAAAGAAATACAAGTGTCAAGAAACATTTTCTGTGTCGGCTGTACGAGAAGATACGAGACAGTTCAGACGACAACGCTTCTCTGGTCTTTAATTAATTCCGAATGTTCGCGTTTCATTGTCAAGGAGGGGAATCATGAGATATTGCATTTTTTCAACTATACTTATATAATACGAGATACGTAATTTGCTGTAAATACACGCATATTCCACCTTAGAAGAAAAAAATTGTATTATTTTGATATCTAGTACATCGCGTTTTATTTTTTACTTGTGTTTTATGCACTCTTATTTTTCAATTCAGAAAACAAGTCTAGGGACCGATGATTAATTATAATCTTTCAATATTATATTGTGTGCATGATCACCGACTACTAAGTCCATAAATCTGCATGGTTTCCTTATTTTCAGATAAAACAACTCAAAACAGTTTAAGTTATTTTCTCTTAGCCGTGTGTGTTTACTACGTTCTCGGAGCAGATTAAATGGCTCATTAATGTATCCTGTATAATTAAGAATCCCGCCATAAATTGGCTAATTATTTTTGAATACGATAATTCGTGTTGCTGAAGTCTATTCACCTTTAATTACACACGTACACACGAATCATAGTTACAAACGTCTAGGACATGTACAGTGTCGAAAATGATCACGTTTTAACAGTGACCATTAGTTGGAAGTTTCATATAATACACCTGTCACATTTGCCCGCGATTTTTAGAAATCCCCTCTGCACAAATATTTTAGAGGTTCATGAGATTTCTGTTACTGCGTCAGGACGTGACCTGACGAACATTGGTGCATAAGTAGATGCATGGAAATAAACTCTGTTTTATGAAATTTCCCACGAAGTGGTCATTTTTGATCCCTCTTCATGTCCTAGAAATTTGTTATATTTATTCTGAACTACTTGTATGTATATGATTGTCCGTGTCAATTAGTAACAATCAAATGTTCCTTTAGGGTGCGGCGACCTTTTGAATCAGCCGTACGCGTGCCATGGGCAAGGAGAGCTCTACGAGCCGCTAGCAGCGGCGGCACGGCCGGGCCACGCGCTGCCGGTCCCTTGGGGCGGCGGCGTGAGTGCCTACCAGCGAAGCGCTTTGTGCATAAAGGGTCTGACTGCGTCAGTCAGACAGCAGAGAGTTCAGAGAGTTTAGCAGTTCAGGCAGTTCAGTAGATTACTGAAGAATACCCCGCCAGTTTTTACAAACCAACGACCGATTGGTTTTAATAAGTAGTAGACCAAAGTTACCAGCTAAAGTCTTTTCTTCTAATAGCTCATTTTTTAAATAACATTTGATTCGTTTCAAAATAATGTATATTTTCATTAAATGAAGCCAATATATTACAATATATCAGCTTTGTTTAGGTGTGACAAAATAAATATGTATGGTCTCGTAAGAACAGAAACAAAATGTGACAAATCAACAACTTTTTTCCGTTACAAAACTATGATTGTCACTTTTTCGTTGCTATGAAGGAAAGGAAGATACACAAATACCAGAATACAATTATTAATACAATAATTGAAACCTATACAGCTCCTCATTAAAACTATTTTCCTTTAATGCATGATTGCTTTCCAACAAGTTCCGTTCAGTGCAGTTCCAGGCAGCGAAGAGTAGGGTTTCCTGCGCTTCACAAGAGAAAAGAGGCGGAGGCCGGCCAGCAGAAGCGAGTCGTCAGTGAGGAGGGCTGCGAGCGCATCGGAAGCTGCGGTCCTAAGGGAGGCCCACGCACTGACCGGGCCAGGGAGCGCTCCGAGGCGACGACGACTGCGTGCGAGTGGGAGAGTTACCCTCCCACGGCGGAGAACGGCCCAACTGGGGCCGTAGCCTTCGCAAAGACAGCCGGAGGAGACGGCCGAGCAAGGGGGTGATGCAATTAGGGGCTTCCGCTCTCCACGGCCGGAGGTGACGGCCGGGCGTGACAAGAGACGCGCCAAGCCACTGAGAGTTTCAAGATTGTTTTCGGAGAGGCATTTGTGTTGTGTAAAGAGTCTTAGCAAATGTAACGAAAGTGGACTGAATAAAGTAATGTTAAGTCGATCTTCAACATTAATTTACTGAACATAACAATTCCTTTAATATTAAGGACAATCAAGGATTCAATTATATTTAATAATTTATAATTTCATATTTTATATTTATTACAATGTATATTTCAGTATTCCATAATGTGTGCGAATAGTTTCATCCCGTAAGTATGCATATCGGATTACTTTTTTGTCTATACGCAACATATCTTATTCTAGTAAATTTGTTTGAAGATGGTAATACATCTATTCGCGATACATGACACAAAAGTTACGACTCAAAGTCCTACAGAACTCAACTTCCAATATTGGATTTGATTATCGCACTGACATCTTTGAGACTACATCTTATACATCGTCTAGAATCGTAAACAAGATCTGAGCCCCCCGCACTAACAGCAGCGGCAGCTGCACCCGTGACACAGGTCCTACACGCAGCAGCAGTGAGTGGTCGATAAATGTGTAATGTGTTCGTGTTCCAATGCAAAGAGATCCTGCGCCTAAATGTAACGTATCCTTACGCAAACTTCGTAAAGAGTGAGTTATGCGTTTCAGTGTGTAATAGGCTAGCACCATGGTTCTTTGCTATGTTTTTGCCGTTTCTGTTCTTATGAATGCTTTATTTCTTGTTATACCTCTTAATGTTTAAATATCTTTTTGTGTCCCCTAATGGCTAATGCCTTGTCTATAATAATGTTTTAACGCCCTACTCAATTCTTTAACGATTAATAATTTAACACTTAATGCCCACAAATTTATGTTTTGTTTTTACACAGATTAACGCCTTAATGTCCTGATTACCGATAAGATTTGTAATTATTTCATTGATACTCGTTTACACTTAATGCTTCAATACCTTGTAATTACTTATATGTTCTTGCCTGGATTTAATGTTTCAATATCTTCATTAGCGATAGGATTTGCTCTGATTAAATGATTTATCTTTTTATTAGTGATAACATTCACATCTAAATGTTCAATGCCTCGTATGTCAATATTTAAATGTCCCATTCAATTCTTTAGTGACTTCGTTAGGTTCTTATTGCATTGTATAGTAGTAGAACTAGTATCGCAATGTTTAATGCCCTGTGTAGGTCAAAGCCTTAAATGCCTCGTTCAAGGCTGTAGTGCCTTCATTAGAATCGTGTTCAAACTCAATACCAATTTGTGAGTGTACAAAGAGCAATACGTGAATATACAAATATGCGAATACACAAGAAGAGCACAAGACGAACAATAGACTATGAACTGGCAATGAAGATGAGAAAACATGCTGAGAGAAGGAAGTAGCTGTGCAACACTAAAATGGTAGAATTTGTGAAGTAAAATATTCATAAATGTAATTAATTATTTGTGTCATAGAACATTTTTTTTCTTTTTAACAAGAAAATAATTTAATGCTTATAAATAAAAAATCGACCATTAACCATCGTTCGTTAAACTTCAGAATAATTTCATTCTCCTCGGCGCTCATGAAAGGAGACACTTGTGAAGTAAGTGGCGTGTTTGCGAAGCTTAATAGAAGGTTTGAGAGTCTATTCTAAGCCCTAAACTACGTGGTCTTTGTTGTCAATGCCAGTTGGCGGACAAGTAGCACAAGTTCAATCCCCCACCACAAACAGCTCAATGAGCTGGTTTACTGAAATCATAGCTGATGTAGTTGTGGGAAGTTAGGAACGTTTACACGTTAACACAAAGGAGAAGGTTTGTGGCTAAGAACCCTACCGTGAATACTTGTCTTTTGATATGACACGTGCAATTTCAATAAACGAGATACTAGTGTAATTGTTTATTCAAAGTGCAAAATTATGTTTATATTTGTACATATACTTTCTAATACAATGCACTGCAAATTTAAATCAATACTTTTATTATATGTTTTGAATCGAAGGACAAGTTTAGGAAAAAACCTAATTATTTTGGTATTAAACAACAATTTGGCAGGAATGTATCCAAACTGCAATGCATCCACCATTCCTGCACTTCATTTTAATCCTTCGAAATATTTCTAGAATATTCTACAAATACAAAATGAAACGTTTGGGTATAAATGTAGTACCTGACCTTTCTCGTTTTGAGAGAGGAAGATTTGGAAATACAACAAGAAAAACTGTTTTTCCCATTTCTTCAGAACACACATGTATGATTAAATGCAAATGAAAGTATACATATTTCAAACATAATTATTTTCAGTGCTCTTGGAAAACTCGATCACGACATTGTTATCGCTGCATATATCACACTTTCAACAAATAGTACATTCAATATTGCGTTTTAATGTGATGTAATAATGTAAAATATGGTCTAATCTTTATCACATTCAACAGGTGGCCATTGCCGTGACGAAAGGGAAAGTATCCTTCCTTTAGAGAGACGAGAATTTGACACCGCTTCACGTATCCGTTGAAAGAAATGGTTCATAGAGATGGGTGAGCAAGGATTGATATATTCGAAACAATTTGACAGAGTAATTTGATTTCATTATTCAAAAATAAGCATCAACACGCAAACGCGTTTCATGTATATGAACAATCAATACGTATTTTGAAATAATGTGAATAATCAGTAATTAATATGTAATCACTAGGATGCTAATGGTTGCGTACGATACCTCAGCTCTACCTTTCCTATAAACAACGCAAATAACCTCTTTTCCATATATTTGCGAAAAACAAAGAATTACTTCTGTGCTAAAATTCTGCATACTTTTCTGAGACTCAATTGGAGGAATCACCTTTTTAACGTCGATAAAAAGTGCAGAATTGTTCCCTTTAGCCTCAGTAAGGGTTTCGAGATACTTCCAAGACGCTTTGTACTACACATCTGGGTAGCATCGTGGAAAGCACGGTCGCTTGGACTTCTCGGTAATCAACACTTTTATAGTTTTCAAGGTCAATATTTCAATATTTCAAACACAGAATCTCGGCAAAGACAATTTCTGGGTAATCATATATTTCTATATTATAGCTTCTTTTCTCAGTTTTCACACATAAAAAATCGTAAAAAAATCAGATGACGAAAGACGTTCACAAAGAGAACCTCACTTAACTTCATAAATATTCACACTTCGTTGAAAAAGTTTAAATCTGGCAGGAAAAAATGCAATCAGAAACACGCAGCTAGCGTACGTCACAGCTTGTTACTGACATACCGATCATGCATAACTCAAAAACCACGAGTCGTAATGGCCTTAATATCTACATTTTGAAGCACATGGCCTCAAAATGTGATCTTCATAGCGTAATCTACTAAATGAGATTTTTTGGAAAATTTTTAAACATTTTGGGGGTTCGGCTTTTACCCCCATTTCGTGAGAAAGGATCTAAAGGATCCCGAATTCTATGCGAAATTAAATATAACTTTTGATATGATATGTAATTTCATTTCGCAGTTGTATCTCTGCACGTTAACTGCCGCCTTAGAAAACAAGATTAGGTCCCTAGGACAGTTTTTTTTCAATTATAATTTTGAATTGGTATTATTATGATTCTTAATGAAATGACTGAAATATTATCTGTATGTTTCTCATTTCATGCGCAAGTTGTACACATTTCACCTGGCGTCTGGGGCAATATTCGCCTTTGAGCTCTGAGCGTTTCCATTTTGTAATCCAGACTGGAGTTTACAGGTTTGCAAAATCTTACATTTTGTCAGACTTCATACCCACGAAATTATGCTTCCATTTCTAACCGTGTTTCTTGGAAGTGACTAACTGAATATGGTGCTACTAAGGACACAGAAATGTCACGAGGGAGTTGCGAAAAATATGACGTATGCCGACGACATACTCCCGAAATACTTCCATAAATTTCCCTCCCATGCATCGCGATGGATGAAATTTGAACATCCTTTCTTAGAAATTACATACATTATGGTTGAAAACAATGTTATATGCATACGTCAGTGTTCTTTTTAGTATATCCAAATACATCAACAAATTGTAATAAACACACACAATTCACACAGATTTGCAATAATTTAATTATGTGCCAATAAAATAGTAATGTACGCAAAAGTATAGCGTTTACAGAATTGTTTTCAACTTATTTCATAATTATTACTCATAAATGAATGTTTCTCTGCGTAAAAATGATTTGTTAAACGCGAGAAAATAATGGTTTACATATTCCCAGTTTTGTGAGGTTGATTTCCTTGATACCTGCAGCTAACAATAAGGATTTATTCATAGGGCCATCTTCCAAATAAGCTCTATTTACAGCATACTGCTGGGAATTCAATGCATGGTGCGGCTCCAAAGCAAAAGCTGCACGTGATTTGTATTAACTTTACACAACACCCTTGCAAAATTATGAGTTGTATACAAAAAATTCACATGAATGTTACTGTATCAACAATGAACAACAGGATGCCGTAGGCTTCCGCGGCCACAGTCATGATCTGGGCTGTATGGGTAACGCCGCAGACTGAAGTGGCGACGTTTCGACCGCCATGTCGCTTTCTTTGGGGGCGTAGCCGAAGGTCAGTGTGAATTTGATCGTTGGATCGTTTTGCAGTGTGCACGCATGTTGCGTTTTACTGCTAAGTGTAATAAGTTAGTGTAGGTTCGCGACGGGCCTTAGACATTTGCCAGTTTGGCGATTTGTTAAGTCCCTGTTGTGCCAATGTCATTTAAGCAGGAATGCTCGCTCTATGCTCTCAATATATCCGAGGGGAGGGCTTGTCGTCTTCGTCCTATAGTAAGGACATGTCGTTAGAATTATTTTAACCTTGCCGGAGTTTCGTTTGATTGAAAGGCTTAATAGGCTTCATTGAATGATAGCCATCTCAAGTATTGAGTGAAGGACTCGGTGTCAACTTCCTTCCTCGGTATGATTGCGTAGGCTTCTGCGGCCGGAATTCATGTGATCCAGGCGATCCGGGATGAGCCGCGTCGTCGATTTGGTGGCTGACGTTTCGGCCAACATATTGCGGCCTTCCGCAGAGCGTACTGCTGCCAAATGGCTAGCGAGGCCGCCTAATATAGGGGAGAAAGGGTGAACGTGGTAGGTCACGGGAACGCCCAATAGGAAGCGTGTAGGTGGTATGGTATTGGTGAAGGAAAGAGCTATAGCAATGCAGGGGGGGGCGAGTGGGACGCAAGAGAATGTGGCAAAGGGAAGAGGAAAACCATGTGGGGAGAAAATTTGAGAAAGGAAGAGTAAAAGTGTAAAAAGTGTAAAAAGCTGCGCCTGAGGGGCAAAATAGGATTCCTTTCTCTGTACTTTCAGTCGTTTCCGAAACGGAGGGCGTGCAATGAACCACAGAAATCCATTCTGGACTAGCTCAAGTGTGTCCTTGTACTTACGTGCTGTACTCCACCACGTCGCTGCGGCGTAGGTGGATACAGGCCGGCAACACGTTTTATAGAGTGCCAGGCGAATTTGCAAAGGTAGTGAAGGTTCCTTCAAAAGAAGTTTTAGGAGGCGAACTCTGCTGAAGTTTTGATATGATTCGCCTGACATGTAAGTGCCAGCGCATCGTCCGATCAAAAGTGATACTCAGGGAAGTTGCCTTAGTCGTCCATTTGAGTTTTTGGGTTCCGATGGTGATTTGTTTGGGCGGCGTAAACAGCTTTGTGCGGTTATGCATGCGGCGAGAGTAGCAGATTACCTGAGACTTTTCCGCTGAGAAAGTCAAGTGATTTGTTTTGCCCACTTCAGCGTCAGGTCTGTTTTTGTAGTATTTTGAGTTTATGGTCTAGGTTCATTCCACTTGTTAGGACGGCTATAACTGTACTACGGCAGGAATAACTGTATTCGTGGTATCTGTGGTAAGACAACACACAGCGAGAACAGCAGTGGGTAGAGCACGAAGCCATCAGAGACTTCGGCGAAAATCCCGCGCTTTGAGGATCTCGCTTTCACTTTGACTACGAACGTGCGGTTTGCGAGGAAAGATGTAATCATGTCCGTTACATCTTGTGGGAGGCAGCGCCTAAGTTTCGAGATCAGTGTTCTGTGTCGCACTTTGTCGAAGGCTTGTACCATGTCGACTTGTACATCCTGTGAAAATATGAGGTCAGCGGAGATCTGCTGAGCCATACATAAAGCCTGTAATGAGGCTGAATGTCCCGGACGAAGGCAAATTCTTCGTCTTGTATGAGGTTTTGCGAGATGACAGCTGGTTGAATTCGCGCGAGGATTGATCTCTCAAACACTTTTCCCATGATAGGGAGAAGGCTGATAGGCCTATGACTCGTCGTGAGCGTCAGGTCTTTTCCGAGTTTCGGGAGCATTGAAATACTCGCGTGTTTCCAGCTTTCCGGGAAGTACCTTAGTGTGATACAGCTGGTATAAAGGTGTGGGAGTTCCGAGCTGATGATCGGCAATGTCTCCTTGAGGATTGGGGTCCGATTTGGTCGGGGCCCTTTTGCCTTGCGACTGCGCATGCTTGTGATCATTTTCGAAATTTCTTCTGCAATGCAATGTGTGAGAATGGTGTAGCTGTCCTCTGCATTTTCCTCGACATCTGTTTGTGACGTGTTGTTTGTAAACCTTTCTTCGAGCATATCAGCGAAGAATTCCGCCTTTGCTTGGCAGGAGAAAAGGTATGTTGGTTTTCTTTCCGCGTTGTCGGGTCCGCGAATGGCAGTGTTAGTGTTTGCTACGGGCCTCAGAGCCTTTTGGAGTTTTAAAAGGCCGTTTCCTGAGTGCAGCCGGGGTAGTTTCCAGAGCGGTTACCCTTGCAGTTACAGCAAAACGCTGGTGAACTGCGGTTCCCGCAGCACTCGGTGAGATGGCCTTAGCCGCAGTGTATGCACAGCGGCCTGACCTGGCAGTAAGTCCGTGTGTGTGAGACCACCTACAGCAACATTTGCAAAACGGACCGCAGTCAGTCTGTCGTGCGACTTCAACGTGCGCAGAGCAGTTACAAATTATTTCTGGGCTAAAGCCCACTTGCCGTCGTCACCCGGAGGTAGGTTGACGAAGTAGGCGCCCAATGGATTGAGAACTCCGTTCCGGCGCCTCTTAAACTGGTGGACAGCGGGCCGGGGTTTCCCCGGCCGCTCCGAGTCATCCGCCACCTCTTCCACCTACACTTGGGGAGGCGGGCACGTAAAGTTTGAGCCCCCGGTCTTCCTTACTGGCGTGCTTGAAGCGAGCCAACTTGTTTGACTTGAGGTTCGCGGAGATCTTTACGTGATCTTCCGTAATCCGCGCCTGCAGGGAGAAAAACCCCCCACAGTGCTTTACCGTGCCCGGAAGCTCGCATCCGCGCGTGATACCCTTGAACCACACTGCAAAACTGCAGTTGGAGGGCACCTCTTCGGTCGCCACCATGACGGGTGAAACGCGCTTGCATGCGTTCTTGTGTTCAATGCTGGAGGTAGGTGCCCCGCGCATTGCCGCGAGGAGGCGAGGGTGGCAGTGGGGACACGACCTGGGGTGTCGCTTGCACCTCCGCGACGGCTCCCGACTCGCCATTGCTTGCTGCCGGGATTTCTGACGCGTCGGTCTCGCAGCTCCCCTCGGTCGCGCCGTCCACCTACAAATCGGTCTCGCAAACTGCTGGCAGCGCGAGAAAGCTAGTAGGGGCTACCTGGATGGAAGGTATCTTCTCAGCTGCGGCGTCCGGCTCATCGCTCGAGAGATGGTGCTTTTTGCCTTTGCCGGCACTTGGTAAAAGGTAAAGGATCCGCTCTAGCTGTCAGGGCGATGTAAGCCCTGATGCCGCTTTTGTCCGCTGCCTTCGAGACAACCTGCTTTCGGCAGGCGTCAGGCGGGAAGCAAATAGCGAAAAGAGGTCCAGTGGGAGATCTGCAACGCACCCGTCGGAGTCGGCTTGCATCGGAGCCTTGAGTGCATTTGCGATGCGGGTCGGTTTCGACATTGTATACGTTTTTCCCTTCTTCTTCCCTCCACGTCCAGGGTCAGTCTCGCGAGGGGGCTCGCTCTGTGATGTCGAGCCGTTGCGGGATTCCCGTAGCGAGCTGACCTCAGGGATTTCTCCCTGCGCGGTGAGAGAGCGAGGGCCGGGGTATCGGTAGAAGTGGTGCGCGACACAGCGACGTACTCAGGATCAACCGACACTTTAGTGCCGCCAGTTGAGAAAACCAGACAGCCTCGATCCGAAAGCGTGCAAGACCACTCGCGCTTCCCGCTTGCCTCTTCAACACTGCCGTTTATTACTTAAGGTAGTCCGGGCAACACTTATTCATGACATTCTTAGTTCTTTTTAGGAAAGAACTGTATCAAGAGAAGGTGATGAGTTCTTTCCTTTGAAAGAACTGTATCAAGTGACAGTTACGGAAATAAGGAAAGAATTTTAAGACCCACATATACCGTCCGGTGTATCAGTACTAGTCCAGTGGTCGTCCGCTACCAGGGCGTATCCCTCCGCAGGACTGGGAACCAGCCGCAGTGGCGTGGATTCCGGCCGGTCCCTCCTCGCCTTGGTCGGAGCTCTTTCCGGACCGCCATGTCGCGATCTTCTTCATCTTCTTCAGGGCTGTAATGCGCCAGGATGTTGGAGCTCCGGTTTTGTATAGTGGATAGGCCAGCGTGTGATTGGTTGGGTGTCCGGCCAATTAGGCGAAGCCGGGTCGAGCGGTGATAGGCCGAGGTGTTAGCCAATCGGGCGCGACCGGGCGGAAGCTCAGGTATCGTACGGCATGTGGTGGTCTGGCGGACCACTTCCCGCGACTTCGCACTTCGCAGAGGGGCGAGCCACGCGTCGTGGAGACGTAACCCCGCGTCCGCGGTGATGTTCTGGGATGTTTCGCGATCTCCAATGCTTCTTTTATCCGTCTGGACCACCATCTATTCTCCCTGGCGAGTACTTTGGACTTGTCGAAAAGGAAGTCACGGTCGGTTTCCAATGCGTGGAGAGCTATGGCGGCGCAATGCACATTTTTAAATTTAAAGTCACAAATGTGCTCGCATAGTCTCTCTACTATCGTTCTTCCTGTCTCCCCGATGTAAATGTGACCGCAGCTACACGAGATGGAATATACTCTGGCGGCTTCAACCGGCGGAAGCTGGTCCTTGAAGAGCATCAATGTTTGGGCGAGCTTCTGGTGTGCCTTGAAAACTGTCTTCATCTGGAAACGTCTCAAGAGTTTCTCTATTTTGTCAGTGACACCTTGGATGTACGGGAGTATGGCAATTTTCTTGGTGTCCTGGGGTTCCCTTGAAGTAGACGAGTCGTGTGTTTCAGAGTCTAGTTGGCGGAAGATTTGCTGTATCCATTCGGGGCTAAGGTAGCTTTTAGTACTTTGCGTTCAGCGGGGAGACTCCTGGTCTAATGCTTGGAACTAATTAAGCTATCAACAGACGGCGCGAATCGTCGACGCAGACGTGACTCACACTCGTCCGCGGCCATCGCTGTACCACAAATAAAAGCATTGCAGTACTCCAAAGTCAAGCCAACACTGTGGGCGAAGCGGTTTCTGTCTGTTAAGGCCATGCGGACAAGATGCCAGTCATCTCGCGCTGTGATCACGTTGTGTGGTCTAGTACCCGCTCGTCGCTGTGTACGGCCCTCCTCTATCCACGCGCGCTCCGTTCGAGTCGAAATGTCATGGTACGACAAACCCTCTTTCCGGAGACCGATCATTCTACCCCGTTTGAACTCACAGAGATGCTGATATTGCGCCCTTTGGCGTCGACGAGACATACCGGCACTTGCTCACACGTTTCCACGTCTTTTGTCGGATCTACATCGACTGAGAGTGGCATAGCATTGATCTCACCTGTCACACAAAGTAGGGCGCTGCTAGGCCAATGTGCACGCCACCTTCATGCAAATTTAATCACTTCTTACGGATACACTGTTATACATCTCCACTGATTTTAAGAGATTCCAGCCATTCCTTGCGGGTGTTGTAATTTTCACAAGCAGCAGTGTATAATGAAGTTGAAACTTAGTTCATACATATTTTTACACATAAACATAGCTAGATAACATCATTTTAAATTTTTAAGAGATAAAAAGTTTTACGAGAGGGAAAACGAGAGGCTGGCTTCCACATGCGAGAATTTCGCAAGAGTGCGCTAGTTTTGTTCAAGTTTAAATAAATTTTGCAATTACAAAAAGGGTCAGAAACGTTCTACGGTCACTCCGTGATGAAGTGGAACCGATACAAGAAAAGTGTTCTTTTCTCCAAAAAAATTCGGCAACGTTTAATATATCTCAGAAAGAATAACATTATATTTTTTTAAAGTTAACTAAACCATAGAAATTGCAATATTCATATTGAGGATTAATATTGTAAAAAAATCAATTGAAGGCAACGGATTAAGTAATGTCCAATACTGCATTGAATTTACGTAAGTGACATGAAAACATGTTTAAAAAGTGCAAATAGTTTGCTTTCGTTGATATACTGAAAATATCAATACATAAAAATTATAATGTAACAGTAATAACAATTCAAAAGGAATTTACCAAATTTTAATATCTGTACCATTATAAAGAATTAAGAATAAACGATAAAAAAACAAAAAACACTATATTACTACTCATTCTCTCAGAATTGCATCCAAAATCTTATTTCATAATATTGTGTTAACGAAAAGTGTAATATACGTAAATGTAGTAAAACAACGTAAGTTGCAGATTTAAGTAAAAGGTCATACTACCTACCTAAACCTAGTCTGTGTGTACCGGCAAACTATTGGCTATCATGAGAAACAGTCGACGGTAGTCGGCGAGCTCGCGATCGCGGACGACAGAACACGGCGGCACGCGCCGGCCGGCGTTATTCAATGTTCTCACGGCCCGGAACAGCTTAGCCGGACGGAAAGCTCCAGGAAAGCGACCGAGCGGTGAAGAAGCTAAAGTCAAAGGAGGTCGCTCTACTCGGCGTAAATTTCCTTTCTGCCAAACTCCTATCCACGCGTTGTAGGGATCTTTGCAGCCGATCGGAGACTTTGAATTGGTGAGTGAGGTCGAGATAACGGACCGACGAGAGAGATCACTTCAAACCATAGTCAAATCATATTCACCGCCAGCGCCCGGGGGTTAAACTTTCATTTACGTATTCCTAATTTTTTTCTGCTGAACTATTGATAGTAGCAGCCAGGCGGCGCTCCATTCAATTAAGCCGGATTTAAGATGATAAACGCCGCATTTGCCAGGAGCAAGTAGAAACCATTGATCATATTGTCTCAGCTTGTCCAATCCTAGCAAAGACCGAATACCTGAAAAGACATGACAGGGTGTGTAGGTACTTTCGACTGGCAGATCTGTACCGCACTCGAAGTTCCATACACATGCCCCAAGTGGGGGTGGAGCCGTGCTGCACCCTCCCAAAGCATCACTGACAACGAGAAATACGCAGTGAAGGGTGGCGCCGGCGCTCCGCCACATCAATCGTGACATCAATCGTGATTGTGATGTCACGATTGATGATTGTGAATGATGATTGATTGTTTCGATGAATGATGAATTGATGAAAGATGATTTTGTGTGATGATTGTGAATCGTGATTGGGATTGGCGCTCCGCCACATCACATCAATCGTGATTGTGAACAAAACGCAATGCAGGCCTGTCGGGCAATGCAGCGTTCTGTTTCACCACAGTGGATTGTACAAAATTATCATTTTAATGTTCTGTCCCCTTCAGTTTGGCATTTATCTGTCTGACAAGTCTCCAATCTCGCCAAGAATCCCTCGATTCTCAATTTCTTCAGCTTACTTTCAGATCAATGCTCAGTGATACCATACCACCAACGAACACATTCCTGTTTTTAAATTTATTTAAGCATCAAAAGGAAACCATGGACGTATCGTACAAATGACACTACGCCTTTATTTAAAGTACTAGAAGTGCGGTGAATGATGATAGAAAATGTTCCACGAGACTTTCGACTTGAAATTGAATTCTAATATTCCACACAAATACGAGTGAGTGACGTAAGAACGCAAACAGTGACTACAGACGTTCTAAACTCGCTGACTGTGCACTCAACTCTACGATTCGGGGAGCCAGCTCGAGTTGTTTCCAGTAAACGCCGCCCAACCGCGGTCCACTGTCGATGGCTGCACATCAAAGGGGCTCAGGGCTTTTTGAGCGGGAGGTGGGGGGGGGCGGGGGCGGCGGGGACTGTGGAGGTGGGGGGCGGGGCGGCGGGGGCGACGTAGGCGGCGGGGGCGGCGGGGGTGGCGGGGCGGCGGGGGCGGGGGGGCGGGGGGGCGGCGGGGGCGGCGGGGGGCGGCGGGGCGGCGGGGATTGTGGAGGTGGCGGGGGTCGACCGCGCCCACGAGAACGGCAACGGTCGCGGGAAAGGGGTCGGGGGTGGAGCTGCGAGGGGTGCGAGGGAAGCGGAAAAGTGTGAGTGGGGCGAAGGGTAGTCGGCGGCGGCGGGAGGGAGCGGGAAGCGATGAGCAGCGTTGGCGGAGTCGAAGGGGAGGTCAACGTGACCAGATTCAGAGGAAAGCGAGGGTGACGAAAAGGGAGAAGACAGTGAAAAGAAAAATGAAATTGACAGGGAGGGGAAAGGAGTGAGGGGAGGAGGACGGGAGGAGGAGAGAGAGGAGAGCGGGAGGAGTTGGTGGGTAACAGGCAGCAACTAATAATAGTAAGGAGAGAGGAAGAACAGGGCAGTGAGGTAGTGGGGGCAGCAGGGTTGTGGTGGCATCGGGGTTGTGATGGCATCGGGGTTGTGGTGGCAGCGGAGTTGTGGTGGTAGCGGGGGTGTGGGGGCAGTGGGTACGTGGTGGCCGTGAGGTAGCGGGGAGTGGGGGCAGCGAGGTAGCAGGCAACGGAAGCGGGATTGCTGGGAGGGCGGAGGTAGGGGGCAAAGGACAGAGGTGGTGGCGGAGAAGACGGGGGAAAAGAAAAGGATAAGATCAGTAACAAATGCAGGAGAGGTAGCGGAGATACGGGTGGCCGCGGGAGGGAGGGCGGCGAGCCGACGGAGGCCACCGCTCAAGCCGCATAGAAAGAAGAACGAACCAGAAAGAGAACACTCGAACGGCGAATTCAAATGCTCTTTTGACGAGCGACGAAAAGACTGAGGTCCCCGCTTATTATAGAGGCCGACCACGAGTAATTAGTCCCTGGAATTGACATTTTCTGCTAATAACCTTTGAAAGAACTGGCCTATGCTGGTGTCGAAGCGGGAAGACGAAGTGTCGCACTTTCTACTGTAGTAGCTGCTTCGGATAGGAGACATCGTGGTGCATCAGCTTTTTAAAAAGCATTTAGACTTTGCACACGCAAAACCCACAAAAAATACTTAGCACTATTTTTTTTTGCAAATTATTCTTTTTTGTCTAGTGTTCATGGTTTCTTACCATGAGAGTAGTCAGAATATGAAATGCGACTAAACTGACTAGAGAGGGAAAGAGCAAGATGGGGAAGCGGTAGGAGAGAAAAATAAGCAACAAGAAGGGAGCAGAGTCAAAGAAAGAGACTGAGACAGCAAGAATCAAGGAAGGGGGAGTGGTGAGGAAGAGCAGAGACAGAGACTATAGGTTTATAAATTAAAAGTTAAGTTATTTTCTAAGAAGCGGAAGGCATAATTTTCCATTGAGTGCACCTACATCCTGTAATTTTTAGAATTAATAGATCCTTAAATTGTTCTTTGCTCGGAGAGGTCTGTCGCTTCGCTCACCAGGAGTGAAAGCTTCGCTCACTATTCAATACTCCTTTGTATTTCGCACTAAACCTGATATATTTTGGAACTGTACAAAAAGGATAGCCATATCTCTTCTAAACAGGTTTACAGCTTAAATCCCGACCACGACGACACGATGGTGTGTTGTTGACAACAATATTGAAACCGTTCTTCTTTATCCCAGAATGAAGCGTCTCCATTCGGTAGTCCAGATCGGTAAAACATACCTGCACGTCCGGATAACAGAAAAGTGCCGTGCTCAGTCGGGTATCAGTGGGATCAAATATTCCAGATCTACAGAGTGAAGCTTACTTACACAGTAATTGGATATGAACGTTAAACTTGTTTCAACATCCCTGGAAATGTACCAAAAGCACTTTTCGTTCTAGTACTGAAAGTATTTTCGATACCCTAGCCAACAAAAAACGCATTTGAAGGTTATATTCCTAACTCTGCGTTCAACTGTTCTATCAATGAGCAGAGCACGTAACCACCGAAATCATTTAAGTACCTCTGTCTTTGATATTATTTTGAATCAAGGATAATTTAAAAACGTTGATTTCACATCTTGAACAATAGTTCTATATTCAACATACGTACTTTTATTATCATTGACTTCGGATCTTTAGGCTTTTATCTATTGTTTTCCTTTACGCCTATTGAACCTAACATAGATAATTACTTACAAAATTGACCTACAAAGATATTAACCAACATTAATAGTGCCTATAGGCAACTATTTCAACGTAAATGCCTATTTCTGCCTTTTGGTGCCTATAAATGCCTTTTTTTAAATGTCCAAGTCAATATATTCACTACACTGTTGTATTCAATAAATAAGTATTTATTCAACAACAAATCTTTTTCATTAACTGGATACCTTATTTGATTTCTGTTTGATAAAATGCGGCGTGGTGTTGTTTAGACTAAGTGCAACAAATAAAGCAATTAGTGAAAGCTTAAGGTGCCGCATGCGAAATCGGAACTTCGAGTCCACCCATCAAGATGACCCACTAACGAGGCAGGTCATGAAATCTGACCGAAGAATGGGAAACAAAGGCATTGTAAGTGTAGCAAGAAGCATTGCAAACAGACTATGCAAGACACCCAGAATGACAGACACTGGGGGGGGAGAGAACTTTTGTGCTACTTAACATGAAATTTAGGCACAAAAAATGTTAAAGAAATCGTGGAGAGACGAACCACTCCACGGACAATATTTGAAACGATGGACAAGGTGCAGATCAATAATGATCAATAAATTTATGTGGCTTAAAAGGGGAAGGATGAAGCCAGAATCGGAAGCACTTGTATAGCTGCCCAAGATCAGGCCTGAGAACACGACATTATGATAAAGCGGTTCTCAAAATTTCCCAAGATGATAAATGCCGCATTTGCCAGGAGCAAGTAGAAACCATTGATCATATTGTCTCAGCTTGGCCAATCCTAGCAAAGACCGAATACCTGAAAAGACATGACAGGGTGTGTAGCTACCTCCACTGGCAGATCTGTACCGCACTCGAAGTTCCAAACACATGCCCTAAGTGGTACGAACACTCACCAAAATCGGTGACGTCTGTTGGATTGTGTACGATATTGTACGACCAACAAATTCAAACTGATCGCACGATAGCGGCAAACAAACCGGATATAGTTATCCGGGATTTGGCGAAAAAATAGTGTTTACTTATCGATGTTGCTGTACCTTGCGATCAAAACGTCGTTACCAAGGAGGCAGAGAAACGTCTTAAATACAAGAGTTTGGAAATCGAGATCAGCCGAATGTGGGGCGTAAATGCACAGGTCGTCCCGATAGTTATCGAAGCGCTGGGATTTTGTTCCGCAAAATTTGAGTAAGAAACTTGTCTAAACTCCCAGGTAATTCAAAGGACTGGGAAGTGCAAGGAAACGCTTTATTTGGAACAGCCCACATTTTGCGCAAAGTATTGTAGAAGCACCGACAGTCCCTAGATCTACTCCTTAGGTAGCTGGCTGCAACCTGGATTAGATTTTATATACAGCCGACAAATAACATCGTAAGTCGTGATTTAGAGGAATAATAATAATAATAATAATAATAATAGATTAAGTATATTAAGAATGAGAGTTATGCAACCATACCAGTCATTCGAATATCTTTAATGGGGAGTAAGAACGGGCACAATCAAATACAACCTATAATTCAATGCACATTTTTCAGTAATTTGTTTCCCAATAATTAAACTTATTACTGTTGCCGTTTATTAATTACATTTTGTTATGTCGGAATGAAAGTTATGCAGTCATGCCAGACTTTCAATTGTGAATAACAGAGAGTACGAACTGGCACAATGAAATAAAACTAATTAGATAAATTAATTAATACTCATTACCGATTTATTACCAATAATTTAACATACACATTTACTACACACATTTATTGCCAATTTTGTTCAAAATAATTACATTTATTAGACTACTGTTGCCTTTTATACAATAAATTTTGTTATGCCGGAATGACAGTTGTTAATTTATTTTAGAATAATTAAATTTATTAAACTAGTGTTGCCTTTATTATCCATATCTTTATCTATATTATCCATTTAAAATATATGTAAACACTGATGGAAACCAAGCAACCTCTGACTATATGAAAGGTGTCATAGGTTCCATCAGATACCTAGAAGACTGGAAAAATCCAATCATTTTCAATTACGACTGAAGAATTGATATATGATTATGTTCATTCAATATATTTGTATATGCAATATATAATTTTGCTGACAAGCGAAAAAGAAGGAAATTTTTTTTTCACGCGTGTCGTTTCAGAACAGCAAATTTTTGCTGCTCCAGATCTCAAGTCGAGTGCGTGTCTGGACACCAACCCCTTTCCTCACAAATGGGACCAGAGAGCCGATCGAGGCGGGCAGTGTACATTGGGTCTCACGACCGCGCGGGCGCTTGCGTGAAGTGCGAAATGCGCTTTTATCGGACTCGGTCCACCCGCCGCAGCGGCGGCGTGGGCGGCGAGGATGGTTGCAGCGCGGGTGGAATAGCCATTAGAGTTAATTAACGCCGGTAAGTGCAATGGGCGCCTCCGGGGCAAATGACATTATAGACGGCACGTGGGCAACCGGCTCAAAGGTGGGGGTGGGGCGGCGGTGGGCACCGGAGGAACGTGGGACATGCTTTCAGGGCAATGCCCGAACCCGCGCAACGGCGAGCCCTGTGAGCCGGGCGCCAAGCAGTCGCATCTGGGAACGATCTCATCGTCTCTCATATTGCTAGATGCGAGAGGTTTTGGAAGTTGTGATTTCGTCGCCAATATTTTCATAATAAATCTGTTGCACATTATATTTATTTATAAGTGTTTTCGGGTGCGTCAATTGCTAAGGTCATTAGACCCGTAAGTGTAATGCACGTGTTTTTTCTCGGAAAGTTGGGCGATCTTCCTCCACTTCGATGGTGAGATTCGGCGCCGATCTACACGTCGGCTAGCGGGGTTTTCCCTAACCGAGTATCTCCCTCCAGCGGGGTACAAGCCCCAGCCGGAACAAGCTCTAAGCGAACACGTGAGATGCTGGAGGTGTGTGATTGCAAAGGCCTGTAACATGTATCGGCGACTTGAAACTAAATATAATATATCGGCTCGGGTGGCTCAGGGCACAACTGATGTCACTGAACTGCCTATGACTGGGAGGATTACGGGGTCGATTTCCGATGGCGGCAGGATTTTTTAACACTAGCTAGATCGCTAGGACGAATTCAGCTAGTCCGGTGGGGAATTCTAGCGGCCATCTGCTCTGATCGGTCTTCCGTGATTTCTCCGAACAACTCCAGGGGAATGCCGTAGCAAGTCCTCCAACAAATGGGCCAAGGACGTGCGCGATCTTCCTTGTCCTATTCTCACCCCTTGTATACACTTACACATACATGCACTACACAACGACAAATGTCGAGAGACGAGTATGGAGATTAGAGCTGGTTCCGGCTGGGAAGGTGCCGGAGCTAAAGGGATAAATGTGGGAAATTCCCCGCCAGCCGTACGTCGGCGACGGATCTTACCATACATTAGGGGAGGAAACCGCTTCCTCCCAGGATAAAATATTCATTACACTGTAAAAAAAATTGAAAAGTACGGTGACTGCTTGATACGGTGACGATCATGCGATATCTAGCGGCATGACTGAGAAATACCGTGACATATTTCATCGTGAAGACGGGCCTTGAGGGGCAAAGTTAAAAAACTCGCACTACGTGACGAACCACCGTAGTAGTGGCATTCGCGGAATCAAGCATTCGATCTATACTCGGCTAATGCCGAAGTTATATTCACGAGCCATGGACATCACGCAATTTTTCCATGTTTATCGTTGTCCTATCCTCTGTCCTTACATACACATGCACACACATTGATGCTAGCAAACATCAATTAATCTATCAAGCAATATCCGGTAAATGCCGGATACCCCTTGCATACACACACACATGCACTGCACTATCACACATATCGGGGAGATCAGTCGGCTGACAAATTTGAAAGAATTCTGAAGGCGCAACCAAATGAACTTATTAAGTGTTCAGATCATTTACATGGATATTCCCTCTGAGATTAGAAGAAGTTATTTCTTTGAGAGACTTAGAAATCTTGTTACCTTAACTTGAGCGAATTCCATATGTTCATTTAAAAAGCACATGCCATAGCCTATTTAAATGGAAAACTGCACTGAAAACGTTTTTCCTTCCTTTACTCCTATTAGTTTTGAAAATTCTAGGAAAACGCATTTTATGTTGAAAGCGTCATAAGCTTTCCAACGTCTAAAAATATTCCAAAAGAAGCTTAATTTCATTCCAAGGATGTAGCAACGTCTTTAAGATAATATAAAAAGGACCGATTCTTTAGATTTTTCTTTTCTAAATCCACGATAAGTGATTGACATTGCTTCGTTTTTCGTGAGAAAAATTGCGATTAATTTATCGAAAAAGCCTCTCCCAGAATCACACACAAAAATTCAATTAAGTCCAAAACTACCGGGATTTGGACCGAGTGGCCATTGAGACTTTTGATCGACTTGCTGAGAACAACAATACATTAAAAAATCAGCCAATTTAACGGAAGCCGGTTTCACATAAGAACTGTGCGGAGTCCTTTAGAGATTTTTAATTATGTTATTTTAGAATCTAACTTTTAGAAAATTAGTGGTGGTACACTTACTTTTGCAATTTTTGAAACTTCAGTTAAACGAAAATCGGAGCGACGATATTTTTCTAAGCGTACTGTCTATTTGTACTCTATCAGATAAAAATAAATGAAACATTTAGAGCAGTTTTTGAGAAAATATTTTTTTCAAATTACCTTATTTCACGCACACTTACGCAAAAAACTACTTATACTTTGAAAAAAATGTGTCCAAACACGACAACCGATATCATTTAAAAACCTTTAATATTGAATGTTGTAGTTGTAGGATACGCCCCAAAAATATAAACTTTCGAGTTTCAAATTTTTGGTGAGTTTCAAAAATTAAAACCTGCCCAGTTTTTATAAGAATACATTGTTATATCTTGTAGAAAAAATTAAGAAAAATTTGAAGCCATTTTTGAGCAAATTTTAAAAATGTACCTTGTGTTTTAAGTAAACTCCAAAAATCAAACTATCCCTTTCGAATTCAAGAAACCGCGACATCACACAGATCGATAGAGAATTTCGATTTTGGTGAAAATCTTACTTACGGTTTAACCACAAGCACTGTTGACAGACACGAAGACGGACAGACGTACTGCCGTAAATCAATTCTTCGGTAACAGGTATCTGAAGGTAACAGGTATTCTGATCGGTAACAGGTATTCAGAATGCAGATTCTGAATACTCTGCGTTTCAGAGGAAGTTATTACCACATATAACAACAATAAGTATCCACTTTTTGGTTACCAGGGACCCAAAGGAGTTTTTTCTGTAAATACTGTCTCTTGCTGCAAAATTAGGATACTTTCATTATACAAGGTAAGTAGTATGCGAGAATGTATAAATCATTGATATTGTCAACTTTGGAGATTTTGAAAGTACAGAGAGTTTAAGTAAAGTTAGACCTGGGGATTTTTATATGTGTACTTTGCTCTATAAGAGGAAAAATAAAGAAAGACTTTGGAGCTATTGTAGGAGGTTATTTCAATGTCTAACGGGAGGATCCCCCTCGCCAATTCATTCCCTGGTTCAACAGCCGTTTGGGGATTTTGATGTTTCTCGGGGAAAATAATGTAAGATTCTTGTCCCGTAAGGAGTCCGGGAGATTTTTAATTTTTGGAAAGGAGGTGAATATTTTGGGAGGAACTGGCATCGCCAAAGGGTAGAATGAATATATTGCATCTGCGAGTTGTTAGATTCTGTCCAAGGATGCTTAGGCAACGCACTTTACTACTAATGGGTAAATGAATTCTGCGAATAATTTCTGTCGTCGTATCCTTCTTTGATGGAATACCTAGTCATTCGGAGCTTCAAAGACCTTCTCCTGGAAATACGCCCATCTCTTCTGGAAGAGAATCAACACAAAACTTAGAGAGATAGCTGGAGCTTGTGCAATCCGTCCTAGACGTATGATGATTTTCGGAAACCTACTCTGAGTTAGAATGTATAAGTTAGTGGAATCCATTTTGCATCTTGCCTTCCTCGGAATATTGGATCAGAATCACGTATAAAGGGAATACTTCTGAAACAACTGACATGATAGAAGATGTAGGTGATGTGTGTGTGTGGTGACAAAGGATGTAGGTGACAGAGACACAGAGAGAGACAGGCAGACAGAAAGAGAGAGACAGGGTGTCACAGAAAGGGACAGAGGGACACACAAAGAGAGAGGCAGAGTGTGTGGGAAGCCAATTCATTCTATATGTTCCCTAGAATAGGGCCGCCAGACAAAGGAGCAAGTAAATGACTTTCAGTTATGTTTAGCGCCCACCGCCCGCTCTACGGGTCGTTGGTAAGTTTCCAAAGAGAGGAAGGAGAGGTAAACAAACATTATTCTGAAGAAATTAAAAAATGATTCTCATACAATATAAAACTAAATGCTACACCACTTATTTTCACGCGTTAGAAACGGTTACATAATAATATAATACCGTAATGTTTGTTCAAACTAACACCTCAGTCATCACTGGTACAGTTCGTCACCTAGCGTAACGCATGCGTTGCTAACCTGTAATATTATTAGCAGCCAGAACAATTGCCTTTTTATCTATGTATTAATCAAAGAAGTATTATTAACTCACAATTGTAACTATTCGCAGAATATTATACTGACAAGTAAGAATAATTTCCACAAGGAAAGTTACAAACATTTCATCAGCTTCATTTTCAACAGATGGCACACTAAGCAGACATGATGGTTATTCGTATAATCCTAGTATTTATAGTAGTGTGTTAGGCACTTTTTGCCTTGTGGCAAAATTTCTGTATGAGTCCCTCATGTTTGCTTTGCACGATAAACATGATTACATTATATGAATAATATAAATAGTAAATAAAAAATAATTAAAAATAAATAAATAATCAATCAGTATTGTATTAGCTCTCCTGGATTTTATCATATATTTTTGTTTCTTAACATAGCTGCTTCCATCACCATCCTTTCCTTCTATCCATTGTGTTATTAACTTTCTGGCCCTTTTATTGTTTTATTTCTACGTTCATAACTTTCGTGACATGAACTACAGAAACTTCAAGAAAATTTCATAATTATGTGGTAGCAACTTAGGCATAATGAAAACGCAACATAGCGAATACCGAAACACAGTTTTTCAGTATTTCAAGGTCATCACCATTAATAAACTGAAATATCAGCGGACTCAATAATTATGTAGAAACCTATTCTATCAGGAAAATTTCAGGCGTAAAAAAAAAGTAAAGTATAATTTAGAAGTACAACGTTGAGATAACGACATTATAGAAATAATTTTCTTGATTCCGACAGAAACTAGTAGAGCATCAATATGCTATTTTGGCAAGGCCCACAATTTGCCTTCGAACTACAGAGAAGTAAGTTAACTACCTAATACAGGAGAACTGAAAAATTAATTCATAAAAGATTAAATACTACATCCTAAGAGAAAACAATATTGCTTCAATAGAACAATTCCTCGAACATTACTACTCAACAGCTTATAAAACTAACTGAAAATATAGAAAACGCATTTCACCAGCATAAACACACGTTATCTATTTCCCTTGATGTAGAAAAGGCTTTGGATAAAATTTGGCATGCAGGTCTACAGTATAAAATGGGAATGAGAATTTCCCATTATCTATGTGAAATAATTAAATGCTTTCTGCAAAATCACAGTGAAAGTGAATAATAATTTGCCCTGATCAAAAAAATCATGTAAGCAGGAGTGCCGAAAGGGTCCACCGCTCTCACCAATCCTCTTTAACATTTACGTTGCAGACTACCCGCATATGGAAAGAACAGAAATTGCATATTTCGCGGATGGCACAGTGCTGTTCACAAAACAAAGATGCTGATCAAGGTGGAGAAATTTTACAAAATCATTAGATACATTTATAAATTGGTGCTCAAACTGTCCTCAGATAAAAATAAACCCTACAAAATCACAATCCAAGATATTTACGCTACGAACACCAAAAATGCCCAACTCACTAATAATTAAAAATATCATTTAAAATGGATAAAAATATCAACCAGTGAGATATTTAGGAGTACTTATAAATAAAAAACTAACGTGGAAATTTCATATTAAAGAAATAGTCAATAAAACATACGTGAAAATAGCAAAACTACATCTACTCATAAATAGCCACTCTAGACTAAGCAAAGAATGTCGTATAAATTTATTCAAATCAATTCCATCTTTTACTTGTGCTTGCTCTGTCTGGGGTGGAGCCTTCAAAGGTACGAGTAACGTACAGAAAATTGAAGAATTTCAAAATAAATTTTTTAAGTGGCATAATTAAAGCACCATGGTACGTGTCAAATAGCCAAATTAGAAACGAACTGAAAATAGAAAACTTCAACACTTACATTAGAAGACTATAAGTAAAACATTTTGAAGACTTACCAAAGGTAGAATATGCTAAAAACATTAATCTACGACCATTAGTAGAAGCCATTAAAATTATTTCACGATACCCGAAGGATGAACTACACCCACCATAGGTGAACTCTTCAATAAGAATGCAAATTCAATATAAAGGATTATAAAACACACAAACAACATTAAACAATAAAATGTTACAAATTCAAGTTTAAAAAACATTCCTAACACTAAATTCAGACAAATCTACCAAAATTAGAAGGAACTTCGAATAAATGAACTCCCCGCCTGCCTTTGCCCTAACCCAGTTCTGTTTTTGATATCCAAATCTCTGTAAAATCAGTGGATTGAACAGATAGAAAATAAAGACGTTTAAAACTAGTAAGCTGATTCATTTGTTAATTATTGAGTACGTAATGTATAACCTGATTAATTGATCCTGGAGTTTCAACTGTTATTTTTACAAAAAATAATTGATTTGCTTTTATATATAATTTTGTCCATTCGTGCTAGGCTTCATGAGAGCTGTAAAAATGTTCATAGTAACAAGAACTAAGAGAAATACTAGAATCAGAAAAATACGAAAGAAGAAAGTTGTGTAGGATTTAAACAACAACAATAGTCATTAAAGAGTTTCAATCGTACAGTACAAGCAAACAATGGTTTGCTATTTGGTAGATAGAAGTCAAAACCCCCAGTCTCTTCAAATAGAAGAAAATAGATGCACTGAGTGACGCAAAAAGGAAAGTGGAGAATCGCCAGCTAATTGTAGGCGAAGGTAGATGTCTGGTGCGACTGTTATTGAGCCCAACGGTATGCCGTGCCTCCGTAACATCAGGCGCCAAAGCTAATTTTCTCTTCGCACAGCTGCCTTTAATGAGACGAGAAGCGAACAAATATCGCAGACATCAACTCGACGAAGCGACCGCGGCGCGGTGCAAAGCAGAGTGTGGGAGCGGGGACTGAGAAGGGCGGGGCTGCACCGCGCGTTGCGGGATCCATAGTGGGAGGGAGCAGGCGCGAGGGTGAGGGCGACGGCGGAGATGGGGGCGAGAGCGGAGGCGGGGCGTGAGCAAAGGCGTGGCGAGAGCAGAAGCGGGGCGAGAGCAGAGGCGGGGCGAGAGCGGAGGTGGGGGCAAGAGCGGTGGCCGGGCGAGAGCGGAGGCGGGGCGAGAGCGGAGGCGGGGCGAGAGCGGAGGCGGGGCGAGAGCGGAGGCGGGGCGAGAGCGGAGGCGGGGCGAGAGCGGAGGCGGGGCGAGAGCGGTGGCGGGGCGAGGGCGGTGGCGGGGCGAGAGCGGTGGCGGGGCGAGAGCGGTGGCGGGGCGAGAGCGGAGGCGGGAGCGGCAAAGGTGGCGGGGCCGAGGTCGGGGGCCCGGAACGAGGGCGCAGGCGGGGGCGAGGGTCGAGGCAATTGGGGGCGGAGACCTAGGCAGGGACGAGGGCAAGGGAGAGGGAGAGAGCAAGGGCGAGTGTCGAGGCGAGTGGGGGCAGGGACGAGCGCGAGGGCGGGGTCGAGGACGAGGCAGGGGCGAGAGTGGAGGCGATGGTGAGGGCGAGGGTTTGGAAAGGGATGGGAGTAGTGGTGAAGGTAGTGGTGATGGAAGGAGCGTGGCGCGGGTGTGAAAGGGCGGCATCAAGTGGCGTCTCGCAGTCGACGCGGAAACGCAGAAGCGCGTCACTCGAAGAGGCTGGCACACAGTGGTTCGAGATATGAACTTGAGTGTCAAAAGCTCTCTTTTTTATGTTTAAAAATGTTTTGGAGGCGCATTAAAAAGAAAGGAAGATCATTTAATCTATTTAACGAATGGGAAGCTCACATATTGAAATAAAGCAGGCTCAACTATTAGAAAATGTGATAAGAAACAATTGAAAATGTAATGGCAATAACGTGTAACTCAGAAATTATGAAAATTGAGTTAACTTATAAGACTTATAACTCACGGATTTTGAATATTCTATTTAGGTACGAACCTGTTGAATCCTTTCATCAAAAACATATTTGCATTTATTGACCGAATAAGACCGGTTCAACTTCAGGGACAATTAATAGCCCCGAAATGGCTGCTTTATCGTAAGTGTACAAAATATTGTTTTACATTAGAAATACACAACCTAGTGCATAAGAAAACGTTTGAAAATTACAACTTTACTTATTCCCTTTCAAGAATGATTGAATATTTTTCTCAAGTGTATGTTCTTCAAATATTTGACGAGCTAGTCGCATGAGAGAGTGAAGGAATGGCGGGATGAAAACCGGCAATAGAATGAGGAGGGGCGATGTGTAGCGGTGAAAAGGACAAGCGAGAATTTGTGGGGAGAAGAGCGGAGTGCTTGCTGTGGGAGGGTTGACAAATGTCTGGAGAAGCGCTTTGCGGTAAGACTGAGGTACTCCTAGCTCCTAGAGACACGAGGGGACGCCCTTTATTGTCAGTACGGCGGAGAACTTTAGGGAAAGAACAGAAATGAGGGCTAAAGAAATGACGTAGGCAGTTGTATTCATGGCATTCAGCCGGAAATCTGAGAGTCGCTTCTGTAATGATGTGAAGAGGGAAACGCGCAACACCTCGGGCAATTTTTTAAATAACAAGTACATAAATAATTACATTCTTATATACATTATTTCTCACTTTAATTTTATGCTAAAGTTACTGCAAAACTACCCTCTTGCTGGAATGGATCTGAGAATTTAATACAAATTTAACTTCCCTTCACAAAAAGGGATGGATTCTTACCTTTCTGAGTAAAATATTCAAAACAATTTTTTTCTTGTGATCACTGTTTTAAATGGGATTTCATTTAATTTTTTTTACAATCATGATTTTTCCTTAATATTATATTGAAATCCCAGAACTTGTAAGACACAAATATTCCCAACCAATTAATACTTTCATGAGAATCACCATACAATGATTGCTGATCATCAATAGGGATTGGGAGAGGGAGAAACCAAGCTATACGCCAGTGTTGCCATATCCAGTATCCCCATATCAGTGTTGCCAGATCCCAATTGCAGTCTTGGGAACCTTATTTTACGGACAACCTTCGTAGCACGGATTATGGGTCAGTTGTAACAAGTGAACAGAAAATAACTCGAAAACAACTAGCATTTCGAAAAAAGGATACACAAAATAATTTAATAATCTAATACTGAGGATTATATTAAGAAAAAAATTTCGAGCTTTAACACTGGCGATGTACAACAAGTTAAAAAAACGTACCTGCAATTTTCGAAATTTCAATAATAATCAAAATCGGACATAGGTTTGAAAAAAAATCAACGACCCCAAAAATGTGCTTATCTGTCAAAATCTCGATGTAGATTATTTACAGTGTTACATTACTTTCCTTATACTACTTTCATAAGAAAGTAAAAATAGCAGCCGTTATGTATTATAATACACAGCGTGATTCGCTTCACCCGTATAAACTCTTTATCTAACTACAGGTTGGTAACTAGAAGACAAAATATTTCCGGACCGTTTTTCTGCAGGGTTACTTCTCAAAATGTATTTTATGAATATTTAATTGAGGAGCACACTGAACCTCAGAAACATAAAATAAACTTCTCGCCGAGCACAACTAATTTGCGCTCTGCCTACAGAACGATGCCGAAACAGAGTCCTTGTTTTTCTGTACCGTAAGGTACAGGTTTCCTAAAGGTTTCCTAAATTAACAGATAACTCTGAAAAATCTTAAGTAAAAACGTAATCTTCAGTAAAACGTTCAACATAACGCATAAGAGATTTTTTATCTGTAGTGGATGCAGCGCGGTGTGAGGTCCGTGCTGCGAAGCGACTACATACAGGCTCAGATCAGGTTTCAGGGGATTGTTTCTAAAGGCATATGAAAGGCAATGCACTTGTGAATGAATTTAATTTAATTCTTGAAATATTGGTTAGTTTTACAAGTAAGTAGTTAGGCAGTAAGCCGGAGGACCAATGAATGTTTATAGTTTAAGTTTCTTCTTTCTTGAAGTTTACACTTACAGATTGACGAAAGTACAGCAAACACCAACCCAGGTCAGACGGCTGAGTGTGTGTGCGCCGTCGGTGAAATGGGCTGCGGATGATACGGCTGGTAGCTGGATATCACCATGGGCGCGTACTCGACTGCTGGAGCGGCTCGTACTGTTGACTTGGCCAGGTGAAGGCTGATTCACGGATGGCCCGAATGTAGATCGCGGTCTGCTGGCCGCGCTGATTGATTGCCGGAGCCTTGATAGGCAGAGCAAGGACAGCTAACTCGTTCGCAGGCTGTCTGACGAGTAGAGCGAGCATTGACACTCGTTTGTCTCGTAGAAGTTGACTGAAGTGACTGAGTGGTAATGACTGTTAGAAGTCGACTGAAGAGATGACTGAATAGTTTTCAGTAGCAGCTTAGAAGCGACTGAGTTGGACTAAGAGTGACTGAAGAGTGAGTAGTTTTGACAGAGTAGCAATAGTTTGACATAGTAGTGGTAGTAGTAGTAGCAGTGGCGCGTGGGAGCGAAGTTGCCGTATTTATTTGAACGTATGTTTCCGAGTGCAGAGGAGGAGGAGTCACGTGATATTTGCAGCTAGCCTATGACATGCAGTGAGACGCAGTGTGCCGCGAGAGATTCTCGCTATTTGTTGTTGTTTTCTGAAGTGTGTCACGTGACTTTGGCGCGGCACTGGCGGTGCAAAGTTTGATATTTTCTCACGGGAACCGCGGAGCCGACTGAGAGGCGGGGGCGGAAAGGCGGGCGCGGGCGCGGCTGCCATGCAGATGCGTTCGTGGTCGGCGAATACTAACGCCAATATTGATGCGGGAGGCACGTAGCGATATTTATGAATGTTTGTAAACACATCTGGCCGCCGAAGGCTGAGTAGAGCAGGTAAACGGCTAATGGCTTGAGGAAGCGGCCCCGCGCGTCGGCGGAGGCCTAGCTAATGACCTGTCGCCCCTTCGCGGCTTACAGTACAATACGCGGTACGCGGCGTTTTCGGCGCTCGGGGCCGAGAGGGTTTGACGAGAATTGTTTTGTTGCCTGAACATCTGTGTTTCATTTCTTATATTTTGTATAGACTTGCTAGTGCCGTGAGAAACTTTGAAGGTGGGGCAGCCGAAGAATGTTGGCCGCGCGGGGGAGAGACAATTTTCAGGCTGCTCCCTGCTAGCGAATTTCCTCGTGATTGTTCGCGAGATTGAACAATATCTAAAAGGCAATAAATTTATGTGGCTTCAGGTTTATACTTGCATTTCAACCAATTGTTCTTCCGTCAATATTCGGATAGATTGAAACAACATTCGTCTTCTAATATTAGAACTACGGTTGTTGCCAGTGGTAATGATATCCCAAGATGATAATTGTGCCGTTGAGAGAAAAAGTTGTGTAAGTCAAAGAACATACTTTCCGGAAAATGACGTGCAAACGAAAATCGCTCAAAAACTATAATGCTTAGAAATAAATGACAAAGTTTATGAACGTGTTGAGAAGATAATCGTCTAACTTACTACAGACACTTTCAGCACTTTTGCACACACCATTTCTGAAAACTATGACTTTCATTTAAATAATTGGCATGTGCGATTTTCGTCTGAGATACTAATGAATACTAAAGAAAAACAGGGCTTTGGCACGATTTTCAACCAAGTGAGAGCAATTTCGAAGTTGCGTTTTTGACCTTTGCAGGTATCACTAAAAGCGATTAAATGTTGTTTCTTTCTTTCGAGATGATTCTTCTGCGATGGATGCAGATAAACAAGAAGCTTTTTCTTGCGAGCCCTTGTTTCGTCCCACCTGTGACGCACACCTCAATTGCATGCAGCGGTATGAGCAACTTGTTGGCTACTTCTGCATTTTGCTGGCCTTATAGCTACGAAATATAGAAGTTTGACTCACACCATTTTAGCCCATGATAGAACAAAGTTCAAACTACTAGTGCATCTAACTCAAATCTTCCAAAATTTGACTTACACCACTTTCGCTCTCAACGACTCAGTTAGATTAATTTATAAACAAAAACAAATGCGTTCCAAGTGGGACTTGAAATCACTACTTTTCGCAGCACGGTATTTCGGCGCTTTCGTTGAAGGGATTCTAGACTCTTCATTTACTGTTTTCCAATTTTATCACTGCTGGTTTATGCTACAGATAAGCGCTAACATTGAGGATTTTATAATTATATAATTTTAATAGAAAAGTAAGTCCCAATGTCGCGTTAACGCAACATTCAATTTATTTTTTTCGATAAAATTATTCGATATTGTTCTGTATTACGACTCCGCTAAGAAGAAATGCTACTTTATCAGATTTGCTCTTTTCATTTATATCTGAGCATAAACTTGTCTTCCTTGAATTTTGAAACTTGAAGATAATGTAATGGATTGTGGTATTAATACTCAATTTTTAATTTAATTATTACACGATACTTTTATTTTACTAAATATTACTTCACAAATTTGCTCGAACCTTCTATTAACGTTTTAGAATATTTATTATGTAGATAAGTCCTAATATCGCTTGTTATAGATAATTTTTAGATTTATTATTAATTCTGCAATTAATGCAATTTACAATTGTGCAATTTACAACAATGTTGCAATAAACCATTTTGTAAACATAAATATAAACAATCTTGCGGGAGAAAAGTTGACGCGCCCGGAATCACTATCAATGAATCGATCAAACGAGAGTAATTATTTATCATCTATAAAAATTCTGCTTACTTTGGGAATGATGGACGAATATAAAGGACTCTATCAACTGTTGAATTTATTTCAAGTTGAAGGACAACGAAACACTATCACTGCAAAAATTACTAATGCTGAGTACATTCCTCCTATGATGTCAACTCGACTGTACAATGTGTTGTAGACTTGACAGATGAGAAAAATTGATCTTCTGGAAGGAAAAGAAGAAGAAAAATTGAATGCCAACAGCAAATGTCAACTCTTGGAAATATTACGAATAAAGAAAAGCAATCGCAACTATAATTTCCCACTTATTTAGCCATGGTCCTACTGAATCTGAAGACTGTGCAACAGAAAGTAAATGCAATAATGAATCAGTGAGATTGAAAAATCACAATTTGGTCGACCTACAAATAATTCCCTACCTAAAGATGTAAGTTATGATAATGAAAGGATACCGGCTTAGGTGGCTCAGGGAATCAATTGATGTCACTGCAATGCCTCTGTCCAGAAGGTTCTAGGGTTCGAGTCCCGACGGTGGCAGGATATTCGACTAGATACACAGCTAGGACGAATTCATCTGCTGTTTTTATCCATTATAGTGGGTAAATACAAAATATATTTGAGTAAATACAAAATAGTTAAAATATATTATTTTGTCAATGCTTGGTCCTTAATGAGTTAAGTTTCAAGCCTGCGTTAATTTCAAATTTATAAAGTTTATATTGAATTTTAGTGACTTTAAGGATAATTTAACTTATTAGTAGGCAGAACTTTGTTTTCCGCCCAAAGGCTGTAAGATAGCTTTGATGATGATAGCTAAGCTATCGAAAATGATCTTTCAGCTGTAAATAAAACATTGATACCAGACAACATCAGTGTCTCATTCTTTATAATTTAACTTGCATTAACGTATAGTCGAATTTTAAATACCATTGTCACTGAACATCCCGAAAAGCAATTTATGCAGGTCCTGTTTATTTGGAGAATACAGACTTCCATAGTGTTCGTTTATAGTGATAAAAACGTTGAATCTACCACATGATGAATCCTTCGGCCACATTTAGTCATATACGTCAGCTTGTGCTAAAACAGTACATCCGAGAACCCCTAGTTTAGTAAGCCATATTTCACACTCTCCCTGGTTAAAAATTTTTTCTTATACATTTTCTCCGTTAAAATGACAGTAAAAATTCTGTGATTTTAAACGCACAAATGTTTCCGAAGCACAAATAACAAAAGATGATGACCTCTACAAATGCTTTCATTGTCTATCAGATTGCGTGCATTTAACTTTCGCACAATTTAGAATAATTTAAGAAAAAGAGCAAAAAGTTTGGTGATTTTAATGAATCGTTTAAAAAAAGAACATTTACACGAAAATCTCTGTTTAAAGCAACGATTTGAATGAATCGATTTGAATCAACGTCACCCTATTAAGATAAAAAGGTACATTTATGCTCCAGGGTATACAACTATAAATCAAGTATGTTTAAGAGAAAACAACGTTCCTTATTGGCTCCTAGGAGAAAATTATTCGGTTCAATTATCCCTCTATACGAGTCTCGGTGATTGCAGTGTAGACGCTCCTTGTGATATTCATCGTACTTGTCATTTCTTGTTCAACAGTTTCTAATTGAAGTGCTGAGAAACTTTGAAGATAATTTTATTTTAAAACACAATAACGGAGATACGAAGAATCTGGTTAGTGGTTTGTCTCTTCAACAAATATGTTTCGAGAATTGTGGTTGATCTAAAGAAGTATACAATGCTACAAAATTTAATAATTGACGTATTCGCAAGAATTATCTATAAGTCGTTTGTTCTTCCAATGTATTTCTCAAAATAATCGGTAAAATAAATATTCCGCTAGTTCAAATGAATTTCCCGACTGTTTGTTAAAAACTTGTCCGCTGCCATTAAACACTCGGTGACTCATATTTTAATGTCACGTCGTCATATTTACAACAAGAACACACGTTGTTGCGACCATTTATGTGATAATACCATCTTGAGCTTAATAATTGGAGCAGAGGCTCAGCACATAGGTGGGGGTTGAATGTGCTTTACAGTTCAGGCCTGGCCCGAAATAATGCCGGCTCTAATGGCCTCAGGGAGATTGGATGGTGTTGGCTCGAGGCATGATGCAAATCCTACACTAGCAATCAAACATACACATTGCCAACAATTGCATCCCGAAAGTGAATAATTCGTGTTTATTTAAAACAAAACGAAATCTTAATAGAACTGTTGTATATTCAAATACGTCCTAATTTAAATATTACAAGCTAATTATGACCGACAGACGTAATTTAATTAAAGTTCAATTATCGGGAGAAGTTTTGACAAATGATTTTGGCACATTACATTGCCGTTGATCTGACTCTTCGGCAATTGAACGGGCGCGACCTTTATGGCTGAACTTGTTCCATATGAGAGCCTCGTTGCAAGCGGCCTCTTGGGGTAAGTTTCTGCAGCAACTGAAGGGTTTCTCAAAAAACAGCATTAGGCGAAAAATTATAAAATGGAGTTAGTGATGCCACCTTATAGTGCCAAAATTTATGCAGAGGATAATACCGACTCGGCCTGTAGTGCATTAGTCCCCCCCCCCCAAAAAAAAACGAGCGAAGGAAAGTAGAACATTCTGGAAGAACATTATATATCCAAAGGGTTTCCGGTAAAACAGCATTAATCATGGACAAAAACAGCATTAATCAAGACAACAGATTCGCTTTTTGTTTTCTTGTAACTCGTTAAACATATTGTTTTATTTACTCACAACTGCATTTTATATTCCATGCTTTGTAAAAGTATTCCCGTACATATAAAATTCCATATATCTAGCTGAGTTAGGAAGGTGGACGGCTTTTTCTCATTTCCCACAAATTGGATTTTTGGCCTAATGCTTTTTTTTTTCGAGAAGCCCTTCAATTGATGAAGGACGATTTCACTGTGCGTAAATGCCGCATTTCAAAGTCAATGTCACTCAGCAGAGGCCAGGCACAAACAGTGGGGATACTTTTGATGCGAGGCCCGAGAACGTGATTTCTCGCCAACACGTATCTCGGGTGGCTCTTGTACGCTTCCGTCCGTACACGGCGACACCGGAGTGTATGTGCGATAAGTGTCGCTAAATGCGAGCCGTGTTTGTTAGTAATTGTACCAATCAGTGCACAGTAGACTCGCGCGCATTATCGCACGACAAAACATGCCAAGTGATCAATATAGCAATAAAAACTAATTAGACTCGGCGTGAATTTCACTCAATGTCTGCTTGCAACTCTTTCAAAGCCTGCCTCAATCTGTGCGTCGATCCTCGTGCTAGTACACCCTTCCACTATCTCATCCTTTTTCGCCGCTCTCCGACCACCTCGTGATCGTATAGAGAGGTTCACATGTCTTATTTTAACCTTCTAGCTGCTAGAACATTCTAGTGTAAGACTCGTAAGATTATGGGACTGCCATGTCCTGATCTCCATACGAGAACATCTCATTGGATTGCTATATTGTTTTCTCAGCGCAGTTGAGCAAGAGGTTTGTCGGGTTGCAAACTTGCGCACGACAAATCTCTTTGAAATGTAAAACTCAGTGTGTTCTGGCTACTATCGGCTACTGTGCAAATGCATACGTTAATCAAGCATTGTTTTACGTTGAATGCAATGTCCTTCATTGTGAGGAAGAGTGCCTGTGGATGGAGGTGGCTGGTGGGTGCGGACGGATTCATTCACGGCGAAGGACGAAGCGGGCTCACCTCTTTACTTTCCCGCTACGGAGAAGAGAGAAAGTAATGTCAAACTGCGCGAAAAAAGGGTGAATTTTCGGCAGAAAAACTTGTTGAGCCCTGGTAACGAAAAAGTGGATAAATCCAGTTGCTAAATTTAGAAAAAAACTCATCAACCACGTGGTGTAGCCAGAAACCATATTTTGTGGGTCCTTGATACCCAAAATTGAATAATGGCAAAATGTCGGTCCGTCTCTGAAAAACGCTAGGGACTAAACCGTTCAGCTGATTTTCTTCAAAATTGATATTCCCCAAACGACCTGGCTGCTGCGCGGCCTCTTGAATTTGAAACCGATATTTTAATATTCGGGGTACTTTACTTGAAGCCCCTTGGATATTTTCCAACTTAAAATAGGCTCCGTCGTTTGTGCTATTTTTTGTTGGAGAGTGTTAAGGACGTTTAAGAGAATGGTGCAGGTCTCATTTTCATTTAGTCTGATTTTTCGAAAACTGCAAAGTTCAAAAGTTTTTCGGCGTATTCCTACAACTATAATACTAAAGAGAGAGATTTTTTTCCTTAATGAAATCTGTTCCTTAATGACAGATTTTTGAAAGAAGAGCATGTAGAATGTTTCGAAATTTTGAGTACTTTTCGGGTAATTTAGCGCGAAAATATAAGCGAGAAAGCACGTGCTGTTTTGGCACTACTAGCTTGGGATTCACGAGAAGCAGGGTTGGCTCCCAAGTTCCCTGACGCAATGGGGCGTAACAATTTGGAGCGAGGGGACGCGAGGATAGGCGAGGCTGCGCAATAAAGCAGCATTCTGCTCCGGAACGTTTCCAGATATTTTCAAGACAGCTAATATTAAAGAGCTCTTAAAAAAAGAAAACAGCAGCAAAAATGAAATTCAAAATTATCGGCCAATTTCTCAGTTGTCAAATTTCTCAAATACGTTAGAGAGTCTCTGCTACGTATAAATGAAAACCTCTCTGTAAATACGAAGCGTTTTCATATTGCCAACATGGATTTAGACAGTCAAAATCTACGGATACAAATCATATTTTCTTTTCTTGAAGATGTCGCACCTAAATGAAACACTAACTGGGAATTTTTAGATCATTCAAAATCATTATTAATACACAAGAAGTGAGGGGAGCTTAAAAAAGAATATTGAAATTGTTAATGTTTGTTGGAAGTGGTTAAATTGTTATTAATAGAATTTCGTTCTTTAAATATCTTGAATGAACATACTGGATTTTGTACTTTCGTTTTTTCTTTTTGTAACGTAGTGGTAAAATAACAATAATATCTGATTGATAGGTATTAACATTTAACAACGAATTCAGCAGCAACAAACAAGAATACATATAGTCTTTGAAGAATGTCCTTTAATTTATTTTTCTTAAATTTATTTATAGTCGTATCGACAGCTAGGTCATTAGCGACTTTTACATTGTACATTTTACATTTAACATTTACATTTTACATTTTACGTTTCACATTTTACATTTACAGAGTTTACATCCTATATACTGTTAAGTACACCAATTTGTTTTAAAAAGTTCATAACTTTGTACACACAGTCAACATTGTCTAAACAATTCTTCATGTTATTAGGCAATCCATTTCTATCACAATGGTAATCTTTTCATTCTATTAAAATATGGAAAATTGAGATTGTAGTCTCACATTTAGGGCATCTGTTCACTGGTGTTTTGGTCATGATATAAGAATGAGTCAAGTTGGAGTGACCTATTGGTAATCTAGTCATTATACATCGCATTTTCCTATTCTTGATATATGGTTGATGCTCCCACACATTGTTACGGATTAAATGTAATTTTGTCCTTGAATTTTCCAGATGCTATTCCATTTTTTCCAGATTCACTTATTAATAGCCCTTTTTTTGTTCTTCTACAGTAATTGGTACTTTTCTTTTTTTTTCTTTTTTTTCTTTTTTTTTTAAATTTATTTTCTTCCTGTTCGGCATAATATGCCTTTCAGGGGTTTTAATGTACAATCTTATAATACAACATAATTTTTGGCCCTTTGGCTAACAGTATTTGAGGAAGGCCACACGGCTACCTCGAAAAACAAAGTCTGCAGAGCAGTAATTCAGATGAGATTGTTTTACGTTTTATTAGCTTTTAAGTTAACATCTTAAGTTGTTTAACGTTTTGGCAGCAGGGGTGGTTAAGGGGGAGGATTCATTCTAATTTACGGTGGTTTAAGAGAATCTTTGGGGTATCGGGAGATAATGCGGTTTGGAATAGAAGCATTTTTGCCTAGATTAAATATTTGTGCACTTGTACAAGACGGAAGAAGGGTAAAATATCTGTTGCTCACCTGTTGAATGTACTCATTGATAGGAGGAATATTTAGCTCTCTGTGTATTTGCTTATTTGGAATAAACCATGGGGCTTGTACGGCTTTTTGTAAGTACTTGTTTTGGATAATTTGAAGTTTCTTTAGATGTGTGTTTGCTATATTGTTCCAAATTTGGCAGGCATAAGTTAATGAAGGACGTATTACACTTTTAAATACGGATAATGCGCATTCCAGACTAAGTGAAGACTTGTTATTTATTACGGGATAAAGTTTGTTAATTTTTGCATATGTTTTGTTTGAGATCTCTTGAATGTGGTTTTTTCCATGTTAATTTTTGATCTAGTAATACACCTGGTACTTTTCTACAATCAATTCCTTGGTAAATAGCTGTTTTTGCTGCTGCGTCTGTTTTTCATTGCCTATTATCCCTTGATGAGCCGGGACTCATGCCAAAACTATTTTAATATTGCTACCCATCAAATTTTGTAGTTTTTCTTTGCATTAACTGTATTCTTGAATTTTTGTTCCCATGGTTCTTTAATGCATCTAAAGTTGATTTCGAATCTGTAAAAATTATAGCTCTGTTTAATTCCGAATTGGTGATTAGATATATGACTTTATCTATAGCAAAAGCTTCACAGGAAAATATTGAAAATGAATCTGGTAATTTGAAGAGAAGTTCTTGGTCTTCAAAGATGATGGCACAACCTTTTTTCCCATCTATCATTGATCCATCTGTATATATGTAGGGGTAGTTTATGTAGTATGTCCTTTAATGTTTGTTGGTAGTTTACATCTTTTTATTTCAAGCATACATTTTTTTAACTTGGTTCCAATTGAAATTGGCCGCACCTGAGATACTTCCTGGATGTTCAACTCCCACTCAACGTTTACTCAGTGCTCCGTACTAGGCCCTCTGGACGTTTCACTAACGCCTCTTGCTTGCCGAACTACACACTACAACACGTCTCCACTACTACATTCCTTCTCTAGCTCGTCTTGGCTCACCTGACGCCCTTTCTGATGCCTGTTTGTAAATCCATTTACTGTTTACTCCAACAGTTGAATGACGATCCCACCCTCCGATGCTCCGATAGTCCCTGCGATGCTTATCTCATATACTTGCACTGCTACCGTTATGTATCAGTTTCCTCCGTATCCTGCGTGATGCCTCCTCGCATCCTGATGGCCCTTGAGATTAAAGACATGTCCGACACCCCCAACGCCCTTATAACTCGATGAGGTTTTCCTTTCAGTTTCCTGCGATACATATTTATTATTCATTTCGAATATTCGCATAAATTGATAGAAAACAAAGTACTTTTGACTGAAAACTGCAAATATTTGATTATGTTAATCCGTAATTTCAGTTACTTGATGGCAAGACTTTATTCTCACACTAAGTGCGTTACTGTTTACAATACAGCAAACATAATGCAATGAAGTACAAAGAAGCTTCAGTAATCACATGTGGCGTTTCAGAAGAGCCACTTTTTGCTGCTCCAAGACTCCATTATTTTCAGTAACTGGACAGCAGCATTTTTGCCGATGCACTGGTTGAGAATATTTTGAGATGGTCTTGTGTGTTGTTTCTGAACACGAAATGTGCGCGCATTTTCTGGACCTCTGTGGGGGTGTTAGTGGGGAATATAACTATTTTATCAGCAGAACCATCTAACAGTTTCCATGTTCTAGTGGTAGTGAGTCGATTTCTGTTCGTGAAACCCGATACGAATAAGAGAGAAAAACTGCACTTCATTGGCTGACACAGATATTTTCTACAACACGTGAACGACTTTTTTAATACAATTTTGCTAATGATTCACATCTTTTTTTATGATTGAATTAAAAAGTAATGGAGCGCGGGTAGGGTTTCCGAATTTCAAGAAAACTAAGATTATATTTCCCCACAGGTTACATCAAGATTTTAACGGTTATACGATAAAACAATAAATATACTTTAATATGTTCCAATGATCTCCGACGATTTCAGTCACCATTTCTCTCACGGTCACCGCTACGTCCAGTTAATTCCCAACTCTGTAGCTGTCGGATCACCACTACCAAGCCGACACCCCCAAAGGCCATCCTCCAGACAGCTTCCACGTTCCCCCACCCGACGATTCCCACATCGCTCCGACTCCGTAGCTTTCCCTCGCCCCCCCACACCCCCCACACCACCCCCTTCCGCGGCCTCTACGGCGTGGCAAGGCCGCCCTGCTTCCACGCCCTTATCTGCGAGAGTCCCGCGATGCGTGACAGAATAATGAGAATGGAGAAGCCGGATTCGCCTTTCTGGATAGGATCATGGGATTGAGAAGGGCGAGCCAGCGCCGCGGGGCGGAGCAGCGGGGACTGCGCGAGAGGCGGTGGGGGTGAGGTGGGGTGGGTGGGGGTGAAGGCTCAAGGGTTGGGGGCGGCGCGGCGGCTGGGAAGGCATCGGATAAAATGCTGAAGTCGGGAAGCGGAACAGCAAAGATGGATTACCTATGGATAGCAAGGAGCGGAAAGTTGCACTCGAGAATGCCTTACGAGATGACAACGCTTGAAGGAGAGGAGCTCACACAAGCAAGAGGAAACGGCTAACTTTTGCAACGTGTTGATGATGATTTATATTAGCTTTCGAGAGCTAGTATACACATCCTCAGTCCGACTGAAACTTAACTCCAGTTTCAACGACGTGGTTGCATTTCACCAGTATTGTCAAGGTCGATACCATTATCGGGAGTCCATGGCAGGACTGCGACGACGAAATCGCTTCTCCAGTTCATAACCCCGCCGCAAGACACAGCGTCATCACTATTGTAAAACGGCGGGGTAACTAATAGTTTTCTCTCCCGACGCTAGTGGCGCAGAGAAGCTCGGTGGTGTAGCACGATGCAGCGAGGCGTGCCACTGCCACCAGTAGCAGACCTTGTCACCCCTGCATTACAGGGTTGCCCCGAAAATCGCCCCGATAGTGCTAGTATCTATTTTCCTAGATCAGCGCATCTCGTGAGCGCATCAATGCTTGGATCAGGATGGTGGTAGGAAGTCTAGGCAGCACCTAGTTAGCAGTGACAGCACTGGTCCTGAAGACAATTGCGTGGCAACAATTGCGTATACGCACTCACACTCCCTCGACCGGGATAGGAAAAGGTATTACGGAAATGAATCGGATTCACAGGAAATACACGGTGTGCTGGCAGTGCCACATTACTAAAAATCTTCATACTTGCAATTGAATAAAATCTTGGGGTAATGGTACTAGAGCTCAATGTCCCAAGTTCCTATGTAACAAGGCCGGGTGCAACTTTTGTGACTTCATAATTGGTTGAAAAACAGCATATTTCAAGAAGAAATAAGTTAAAAAATCATCACCTCCAAGAACACCGTTTCTAATATGCGGAGCAGATGAAACAACATACAGTATGAGTCACGTAACTTTAGCGCCTCCTGCAAGGAAAGTGACTTACCCTGTATAACAAAGGATAAATAAACCAGTCATACCACCTTGGATCATGTAAGTTACAAAACCCACTTCATGAAAATACAATTCTTGGAACGGCTTTCGGTAAATCTCTCTTCTCTCATGTTTTGTTTATTGATAAAGCTGGCTTTACAAGAGATGGAATTATTTATTTCGACAATGGACCTATTTGGCCAGATGAAAATCCTCATGTAAAATGAGCATTCAGTCTCATTCTCATGAGAAGTATTTAGAAGAATTATTCTTAATATGTTATACAGCATAATCTTTATATTTTTGGCTATTATCGTACTATCAGTAACGTACTATTTGTTAACTTTTTACCACTTCATACTCAACAAATTTCCTTACATTCTGAACTAAAAACACCGAAGAATGCAGTAGTAATTCTTGAGCGAGACACTAGAATACTTGGTTTCTTCATATTCCATTTTTAATACTTTGGTTAAAAATTACCTACCTTCAAAACTATTGCATATATCGAATCTTTTGTATTAGTGCTAACTATCCATATGGTTGCATGGTTTAGATTGAAGAAAATAGTGACGCAAGTTATCATTGACATTATTGTTACTCAATAATCGATCGTAGGACGAGGGACGAGTTCAGCCCAGGTTCAAATTACACTAGCCATTACTCCACATTTAACTATTGTGTTTAATCCAAAGCTACGATTTTTTGTTTTATGGTTATGTGCATAAGTACCAAACATTTTAAAACCACTGATTTTAAAGTGTAGCGCTGATGCAGTATGAAAGTCATCTGAATTTGAAAGAATTCTGAACGCGTAGCCTAATGAATCCAATTTTGTGTTCAATCTATTTAAAGGAACTTTCCATTTGATGTTTGACTTAACTGAGAGACAACCCTAGTATTTACCTAAACGTCATTCAATGGCACATCATTCATATTCATTAGAGTGCATATTTTTTTATTTGCAATGGAGAAATGCATTAAAACCGTATTCGCTCCCTGACTATTAATTTGTAAGCACAGTATAGGTATTTTATAATTTTAAATGGGAAAACTTCAATGGACGTGAATGGGGTCAACGTGTGGTAATTCTTTAAAATATATTCCTGTCCTACGAAGTGTCTTTCGCGTTGTCCGCCACACATCCTGTCGACTCTCCGTCAGCTAGCTGGCCTCATGTAAAGGACACGCCAATGACACTGCAGACGTCGGAGAGTGGACTAAAGCCTGTTAGAGGATATCAGAGGGGTGGTGGGTAAATGCGTCACAGAGAGGAAGGTGGCGCCGGAAGCTCTTCGGATGTTTGCGATGGCCGCGATCGTCGCCGTTCCACCATCGACGCTTCCCCCTCTGCCGACTCCGCCGTCGCCTCCGCTAACGTCGCTGAGCCTACTGTCACCAATGCGTCCATTGCCAGGGTCCCCACCGCCGCCGCCGCTGCTCCACGTCATTCCCCACACCGACCCACGTCACTACTCTACATTGTCAGGGATGGTCCACTTCGTCAGGGATGTCAGGGATGGTCCACTTCGGCTGATCCCAACACCAACACCAGCACCAGTATCGCCACTGCACCCCACTGCCGCCGACACAACCTCGCCGCTCCTTCACTGCTGCCGCCGCCCCCATCACTACCGCCGATGCGTCCACTGCCGCTCTCCACACCGCCTCCGCTACCACCGTCGCTGCCTCCACTGCCGCTGTTCCAATCACCAGCACCGCCGCTGCACCCACTGCCGCACCCACCATCACTGCCCTCACTGCCACCGATGCGTCCACTGCCACTCTCCCCCACCGCCGCCGCTACCACCGTCGCTGCCTCCACTACCGCTGTTCCAATCACCAGCGCCGCCACTGCACCCACTGCCGCCGCCACCATCACAGCCCTCACTACCACCGATGCGTCGACAGCCGCTCTCCCCCACCGCCACCGCTGCCACCGTCGCTGCTTCCACGATCGTCGCCACCCTCCAGATCCGCGTGACGAGCGTAGCAAATCTCTGCTCATTACTATGGGTGCCGGAGCATCTTTTTCCCGGCTGCGAGACGATCGTTTACTAAGAGGCCGCGATGCGAAGTGAACCGCGCCAGTTACTGAAGGAAGTTTGCGAGAGGCAAAACGGTACTGAAACGGTCATTGAAGCCAATTTCTTCATGTAACTCAAGGAAGGGAGGTAACAGATTAGCCACTAATGTTGACCAGAGTCGGAAGAAATGTGTTGCTGTAAATCAATGTTTCGTTATCAATGATCCACAAAACGTGGTTTCTGACTACAGAACGTGTTAGGAGGGAGTAATTTACTATATGTAGAAGCATGATTTATCCACTCTCTCGATTACATGGACCCACAATATAAGTTTTTTGTCGAAAAATCGCCACTATACGCTCCAGTATTACGATAATTTTTCTTCGTTAGGTTAATAAGTAGCAGAAAATATAAGGTTAGTACGTAGTATTGAGGAATATCAGTTTTGGAGAAAATCGGCTGTACGGTTTATCCGCTAGTGTAGTTCACAAACGGAAGGACAGACGTTTCTCCATCATTCGATTTTTCGGTATCAATGACCCACAAAACGGTTTCTGGCTACACCACGTATAAAGAGGATTCTTTTCAGAAATTTAGCGACTGGATTTATCCACTTTTTCGTTACCAGGGGTCTGTAATAGGAGCTTTTCTGCCGACAATACGCAGTTCTTTGTACAGAATCACATAACTTTCTCTCTACTCCGTAGTGAGAAAGTAAAATGTTCAAAATATACGAGCCCTTACCAAACCTTACAATTTGGAAATATTTAAACAACGTGCAGAAAACGATTGGACCATGTTGTTAAATGCATGAAGGATTAATATTTTAATATAAACATTTTCTTAAATTATATTGCAATTTATTTTTGGAAAAAAATTAAAATCTCCAGTTCCTTTATAGACGCAAATCAGTTTTCTATAACTCAGGAGCGAAAATGTCTAGTTTTCAAAAGTTGCCAACTCCGCTTTTTAGAAACATATTCATCGTTCAACTATTTATAGTTAAAATGTCTGTAATAATGTCTGTAAAATGTCTGATTCTGGAGCTCAAGAAAACGTGCATACATAGTACTATTACCCCATACGTCATATAGTATCGTAATGACATATGTCATAACATATCCTAATGATATACGTCATAATATAATATCATAACGACATACGTCAATTTTTATTGTTTGTTGACTAAATAAATCAAATCTAAATAAAAACTAATCAATATCTAGAACACGCGTAGACATCATGTTTAACGACGGAAGGAGCCGGACGGAAGTTGGCCGGTGGCAGGAAACGGGTGCACTCAGACACAATTCTCAATGAAATATGCACTCGGGAAGCTGCTGAATGCTGGCGCCGTCCAGTATGAAAAGAATATTATTGAGAGTGCTAAGAAATGAAAAAAATATAGTCCTAATATATTCATTTTCTGTTCATAATACACGCTGACTCAAATCACTCTCTCTCTCTCTCTCTCTCTCTCTCTCTCTCTATATATATATATATATATATATATATATATATATATATATATATATTGAGACGAGTCGTAGATTGACTCACACAAGATTTATGATAAAATGAGGGAGACAGGAATTCTTATTCGGGAATGGGCTCCGGATCCAATCACGTGCGCACTGGAAACTTGTGGGTAACAAGAACTTTTTTATTACATAAACAATCACCATACAAAATTGGTTGCCTTTGGTGCTCACAGGAGTATTTACTCTGTTTCTTCCCCGTGCTAGATTACATCCCATTTACAATTTCCCTGTTGTCCTGGGGCATCACTACTTTATTCTGATTCCAACATTTGGGGGGGGGCCTCAACTCGAGATCACTGTTAGTTACTGGCTAATTAATTCCCCTCCCAACCTCCCGACCGCTTTTTACTCACGACACTCCAGTCTGAATCACGTCGTTTCATGCTCGCCCCTCCGCCGTCGGGCGACGCCACGCGTCGCAGGAAGCCAACGCGTGGAGGGGAGCCCCGCAGTGCCGTTCCTGCCACTTGTTCTATGCGTTGTCTTCAGACGTGTCTTGTCGCGCCACCTCGCCCTTCGGGTAGTTCCGCTTCCTTCAGCTGCGCTCGGAAGGGCGGCTGACGTTTCGCCGCCGTCGGTCGCTTCTCACCCCACTCGTGGTCGCAGTGGTCTACTTCGAAACGTTACCAGAACGTTTCGACTGCATCGGTACGTTGTCCTCCCCGACTACTGTTTTCTCGTTCTCTTAGATCACAGTTTCTAGCTTTTATTGTAATTGTCGTCGACTGCTCACCTTAATTGCACTAAATGATGTCGAATACTTGTATATCGTGTTCCATTCCTCTACACTGTTCTGCTCACTCCACGTGTTGACCATTCACCGCTGGTGATAATACACCACTCTCTTGTGCCTGTTTTGTCTCGTCTCACTTTTCAACTGACGCTGCCACTTTTATAACACACGTCCTTTCTCACAACGCCTTTCCAGATCTATTGCACAACGCTCACTTTCATTGTTCTCTCTGGTAGATGTTCCGTACTACCCCGCACGTCTGCACTCCATGAATCTCTCTCCGCCACTGTTCACTCTTCCTTCCGCACGTTACGCAAACGTCCGTCCTCTACCTCCGCCATTGCTCTACTCCGATCCCGTGCTCGTGATTCGTGGCCTCCGGTTCTTCGCTCTGAACCGGCTCTGGCCCCCTCTTCCGCCGGCGTGCCGGCCTCTGCCGCGCAGTTCAAACGTACGATATGCATCGGAACGCATTGTTATCGTATTAGTGATAACAATTCGTTTCAATATATATATATATATATATATATTTAACCGTATGGTCAAAACACCAGCATTAGGCAAATCACAACATTTGAAAGTGGCGCGCAGAAAATGAATCGACCGCGGGGTGAATCAAACAAGACCGGTGAACGAGTGCCCGGAACGAAGGATTCGTGGCGACACATCGAGCGGAAGGAGTCGAGAGAGAATGGCGGACAGGTAACGAGTAGAGAAGACGACAGAGGAGCGATGTGAGGATGTTATGGAAGAAATCGGGACTAATCGAGGCAATGTGTGGTCAAAGGGATGAGAAGTGTGACAAACTCAGTGAGGAAAATGATTAAGGATTGTCATAAGTGTGTTTGAAAAGATATAATCACGAAATTTAGTTATAGAAGTGCAATATTGAATAGACACGTGGGCGATACTGCATTTGTGACAAGTCGGCGTAGCTGTGCGGGTGCGGAACCGAATTGTGGGGGGCCTGTAAGCCGAAACTGGAATTCCGATGTGTGGGAAGAGAAATTGGTGGCGAATACAACGCCGGTGTGCTAGAACGGACCGTTAGCGACACGTGTGCAGACGCAGAGCGACGGCGCCGCCAAGGCCATCTCGCGGCAGCGGCCACGGGGGACAGCACGTGGCGTGGCTTCGCGAGGAAGGCAGCTAGTGGAAAGTTCAGATAAGTAACGATAGTTATAAATAAGAATGGATGGGGTCGGATATAGGGGACATGCCGGTTCAGGATGCTCATTGGAGTGATAAAGAAAAGTAACAGTGTCTGTGATGAGAGTGGAAGGCATGTAGTTTCAGAGATGGAAATATTATGAACGGGAATAATGAATGTAAACAATAGGAATAATCAGACATATAATATAAAAGTGTTTAATTAGTGGTCATTAATGATCTACGATCATCTTGGTAATGTTACTTGTGTTATTAATGTAAATTGTTATTCTCAATAAATCCTTGTCTGTGTAATAATAGAATTATCGAATTCAGACATGCTGATTAAAGTATCCCCCTAAAAGAATTCCTGTACCCTAATGAACCAAAAATTTTATGATATGTGCATCCCGAGAGACCGACAGGGGTAAGTACGGTCACAATATATATATATATATATATATATATATACACACACACATATACAACATAATCTCCTCTCCCATGGTACAAACGCCTACAGCATTTCGAGTGCCCAACTGCACCATCTACCACCTAGAAGTATGTTCACAAGCATCCCTCTCCAACGCAGGGAGTCATGGACGGGAAACGTCACTGGTTAGAGATGAGTAGGGACTACCCGGAACGGTTATACCCGTATTGTATTATATTATGTTATACTAGCGGAGACCGGCGGACGTTCTGCTCTTTAGCTCCTCTTCCCCTTCCCTCACCCTTTCTCTCCCCGTCTCTCTCTCTCTCTTCGACTTTCTCTCCGTCTCAGTCTGTCTGACTGTGGGTATGTACGTCTTTGTCTGTGTCTTTTTCTGTAACTCTCATTCATATTCAGTTGCAGATTTCGCACGTCTTTTGGCAGGTGAGGTAATATCGATAAACGCCGGACCAGCAAAAATGTTGAAGAATGTTCTTGTTCACACTGTAATCTACAGGATGATAATTGTCGTGAGAAACGTTTCTTTGGAGCCTCAAAATTTTAGTTTTTAATGCCATAGAACACCTCGTTTACGAGTTATTTAACGATATAGATTAAAAATTCTACCGAGTGTACTGGTTTGCATTTGACATGAATATTTAGTTTTTTATTCTACAGCGCCATCTAGCGTCATTTTCCCGATATTTTAATAGTTATTCTGTTGTTCCTTGCGGAGAAGATAAATCCAACAAAACAAAAATAATTAAAACTGGTCCAGCTGTTCCTGAATTACGCAGGTGTGACTGTTTCCTTCCATTGATTTTGATCCCAAAATTATTTTCCCCATTTAAATTCCGGAACACTTCTTCCAAACCCGCAGAAAACAATTTTGCTGGCATAGGATCTCCTTGTTTAAGTCCTCTGGATATTCTAAATGTATCTCCCAGTTTTCCTACCTTCATCTTTGCCCAGTTGTGATTGTAAATTTTGGTTAAAATTTTAAGATACTTAGTTTGAATTACTTGACGCTGTAGTGCATAGGTAGTAGGACACTGTAGTTGGACATTATGGTGTTCAACTGAATCGAATGCTTTGCTGTAGTCGACGGAGATGTAAAGGTTTAAATTGAATAGTTTGTTTTTCTATTATTTGATTGATGACGTGTAGGTGATCTATTGTCAAGAATACTAATCTAAATCCGGCTTTGTTCTACTGATTGGTTGTTGTCTAAAATGGTGGTGATTCTTCTGGTTAGAATTTTGGAAAAATGTCTGTATATGTTTGAGATTAGGCTAATAAGTCTATAGTTATTCAACTTGTCCTTAGGGAGCCGTCCATAAATTATGTAACACAAATTTCGAGTATTTTCAATCCCCCGTCCTCCTTATAACAAGAGACCGGAAAAATATGTAGTATTAAACATCAAAATATATACATAAATATGTAATGAAAATAGTAAGAATATGTAATAAATATGTAAAATCGGATATAATATGTAATATTAAAATTCTGTAATTAAAAACCATTTACATAGCAATAAATTACATTTAGAAAAACTGCTCACTTTACTCGTCAGTAGTAAAAGCTTAATATATTGTAATCCAGAACAGTACTTTAGCAGCCAGACATGTCGCAATAGAAGCTATCGCACTAACTGGCGAGATCTACGATCAGCAAACATACACTAACATAGCATCTTCATCGTGTTACACGTCGGCGATCGCAAATTTTTCTCGGAAATTGATGTTACAGGTCACAAAATGCGGTGTCAGTGATATTTTCGACACCTACATTTCCCCAATAATGTAGAAATAATTCTGATTGAAAAAAACATCTTTTCATAAAAAATATGGAATTAAAGTACAGAAAATTGAAAAAATAAGAAAATTTATTGTGAAAACAGCAAAATATGTAAAATATGTAATCTAGTACTAAATATGTAAAAATATGTAACGAAAAAATTGGATATTGTGTTAGGAGGGCAATGATTCGCCAAGATTACAATTTTGAGAACGGTAAGTAGAAAGACAAAAAATATGTAGTTACATAAAAATCCGGTCTCTACTTATAACGCCCTTCCCTATCTCTATGTAAAGCAGCGTAACGCTGCCTCAGACCCCCTCCCTCCCCCTTTGGCGTTACGTAATGTATGGATAAGCCCAAGAGCTTTTTTATGTATAAGTGTAATAATGCTAACTGTCCGCTAATGTGGCATTTCTTCTTCGATAATTATATTAAATATATCCATTAGTGGTTTAGTTAATTCTTTAACATCCTGTTTGAGCATTTCGTTGACCCTGTTTGATCCAAAAGCAGAGCGGCAGGTTGGGAGTGTTGAGGGGCAGGGGGAAAATAGTCGGATGGTGCGGCCGCCCCTGTCCGCCTCGCCGCCCGCAGAGGCGGCGGAAATGCGGCCGCTGAAAAGGAGAGACAGTCGCAAAACCTACAGGCGCATTTTTCCGGATCACGCGCTCGGGAGAATCCACCGCGCGCGCGATGCGGCAGGGCCCGCGGAAGGGAAGAGGACCAGAGGGAGGGGAGGGGGAGGAAGGACAGTGGAGGGAGGAGGGTGGGGAGGGGAATAACGAATGAAGTGGGAGTGTGCGGAAATGGAGAGAAGCAGAGAGTGGGGGAACTAAAAGGATGAAGGGCGCAACAGGGAAGGTGCGGAGCGGGCGGGAACCGAAGGAAAGGAAGTGGAGGAGGTGGGGGGGTGATCCTGGAAAAAGGGGGTGGGAACGAGCAGAAAGAGCGGAGAGGGCGGGGAAGTAGATGGTGGTCAGCTGCGGGGGCGCGGGGAAGGGGGAGCGATGGAGGCGGACAGCACTGCGGATGAGGTCAGGTCAGCAGGCTGCCTCCGAAATATGATGAGACAGGATGCGAGGGGAGCAGGCAAAGTCTTGGCCGGAAAATGAAGGAACACAGTGGAGGAGACACAGAGGGATGAAGGGGAAAGGACGGACTGCAAAAAGCACTGATTGGGTTGTGGAATATGAATGGGAAGAAATGAAAGGGAAACAAGTATTATCCTACGAAACGTAATGCACATGCATTATGCAATCTGTTTTACTATTCTTCTGTATTTTTTAAACTTCTCAGGGTCAACAGCACAGAAATGAAGAAAGGAAGAGAAGCCACTTCATTAAAGGTTCTTCTTCAGTCTGTCAAGATTAGCAAACGTGAAGAACCGGAGAACCTGACGGTAAGGCAACTTGAGGAGTGGAGACATTATCTTGACTATCTCTCTCTCTTTCTTCCTTTCTTTCATAGACTAATAGTACCTCATATTGATCATACAGCTCCTACTCTTAGGTTCAAATGGGGATCTTTATTCTTTCTTTAATGGAGTAAAAAGGAATGGACAATTTGTGGTAAAAATTTCGCACGTATTCCAAAATAAAAACACATCCACTTAGGACAGTCGATTGTATAAACAGGGACTACTTGATAATAGCATACTTCGCTTTTGCACTATTTTTTCTACGAAAATACAAGGTCAATTTGGTTTCTAAATGGAACCATATGCTAAATTGTCAAGATTAGCAAATATGAAGAACCCGAGAACCTAGCGTATCGTAATGGCTTAAAAAGATTTCAAATGTGTGTACATCTCCGTATTTAAGCGAAAGTTTTTTTTAGAAATTGCTGTGTTTTTATTGCTTTTTCTATCCGATTTTTCTTACCGCTCCTCCCTACTGGCCAATAATAAGTTGAGACTCATCTATCTTAGAAGGCGGTATGTATCGATAGCTATGTAATAAATTTCATGCGTAGAACATAATTTTATTAAATTTAATATGATTTCAGTTATTTTCAATATATGGCGCAGTTTGGAACTGTTAGGCGTAATTTCATTCGTGGAATAGTCTTATTAAATACTACTCGTGCTTTGGAAATTCTCAGATAAATCCACGATTTGCGAGTCGTGGATTTATCGACAATTTCCAAAGCACTCGTGGTATCATGTATGATACACACAAGAAAAACATTCTAACAAATTCGCGAGCCTATCTTTTATCATCCACGAATACTAGATCGAATCGCCTGTTTCGTGCACTAGTTACAAAATACATGCATTAGTTATTTCGTGCACTACATATTTTATTTATTTTGTCAAAGAACATTAAAAACTGTAGAAGAAACGCTAGCGGCTAAACCGTTCAACGGATATTCTCCAGAACTGAAATATTCCAATCGATCTGGCTGATGTTGTGGCCACCAATTTTTTAAACCGATTTAATTATAATTTTAAATTCTAGGGTGTACTTTAAATGAATACCCTGGGACATTTTCCCAATTTAAAATAAAGGCTCTATCATTTTTAATTTAATTTTGTTGTTGAATAGTGTGAAGGACGTTTAAGAGAATGGTGCAGATTTAATGTTTGTTCACATCCCAGATTTTTCGAAAATTGCAAAAATTCAAAATTTTTTCGGAGTCTTCCTACAACTAAAGTATTATGACAGATTTTTTCCCTTAATGAAATCTGTGCCTTAAAAATAGATTTTGAAATACGGTCATGTACAATTTTTCGAAAATTTGAGTTTTCTCGTAACAGCGTGAAAATACGTGCTGTCTTAGCACCACTAGTTAGTATTGGTAACAAAATATTAAAACATACCCCCGGTTGTATTTCTACCACAAAATCCAAGAGAGCTTAACTCATTAAGTACAAGCGTCCTCATTTGAAGACAGTGAATTTTTTCATTATTTCATTACATTATAAATTGTGTTCACCATCACATTGTTGTTTGGCAACACCGCAAAGGTTCATTCAACAGATATAAACGTTTGTTATCGCTCAGGTTTATATTCTTGTAGTTTTTCTAGCTTCCTAAGTTGGTGCATTTTATTCTTTGGTTGTGTTGATAAAAAATTTGATTATATCTACTTTTCAAAATTTCGGTGAGTTGCTAAACTCACTATGTCGTGTTAGTTTGTGCTCATACTTTACGAAGAATATAAAATTGTGCAGTTATATGATTCAACGTTTTCGAGACGTTGATATTTTAGTGCCGTCCGCATATGAGGACGCTGGGACTTTGTTATACAATTTTGTCGTGAAGTGAAAAACTTGTAAAAGAGTTAGAATTTCATTTCATGTTGGTTTTTTTCTCTTTTTTCCGAGGAATGATCGTGCCGCTAGATGTCGCATGATTGATCATGCCACTGCTTGATCATGCACTGCTTGTTCATGCGACATCTACCGGCACGACCGAGAAAGACGCGATTTTTATGAAGCTGCTTCTCCAAGACCGTCTTCACGATGGAATACATAACGGCATTTCGCGGTTTTCTCGGTCGTTCCGGTAGATGTCGCATGATCGCGACCGTATCAAGCAAGGCTTGATCATGCAACACCTTGCGGCACGACCGAGAAAGACGCGAAATGCCGGGACAGTTTTCATCGTGAAAATGGGCCTTGAGGGGCAAGAAAGGAAGTATCTACAAGAAAGGAAGTATCAGTTTTGTCTTCTCCAGCAAGCGTGCTGCCTAACGTAAGATTCGACAGAAAAAGACTCATTATCACGAGAATTGCTTATGTACAATATCAGCAGCCATCATGCATAAGCAAGCCTCGCAAATATTTTGCTAAATGCAATATTACTCTCTGTGTGGAATGTTTTGTTCTATTCCACTTCAGAAAGTAAAGTAGCTTTTTCTGAAATTACTTTTGTACTATAATCTTAGCTGAGTACAATATCATTTTCGCAAATATGTTAGTAGTAAAAGTCTGTTCAATAAAGTTCTTTTTTGAAAATAAACTTCTAATGTAATCGTATTTGCTTTGTTGATACATTACAATAACTTATGTAATTAGGTTGTTTAATCATTTTCTTTTTTTTGTTTTAAATTTCAAACAATAGTTACAAAAATTCGAATCCAGAGGGCATAAACATTTGTTATGAAGACATATTTTTATTATTGCGGAAAACTTCATACCAAGTCCCAGCGTCCTCATATGAGGACGGTCCTCCACACCTACCCAAATGAATATTTTTAATTAATTTTGATAAAATTAAATAACTAGCACTCAATTATGATGATTTTTTGAATTTCACTAAAAAAACTGCAGTAAAAATAATTTGGGACTTAATGGGTTAATAAATGTGCACAAAATGTGCGTTACACGAGTCGTTAGTACTCCGGAGAACTCGTTGTTTTTGAGATAATCCACTTTGGCGTCTCAAAGTCACCCACAAAAAAGGGAGAGGGAAGGAAGTCTCCAACAGGGAGCCGTAAAAGCTGTAGTGACGTTGAAGCTCCCAATTGGAGTCTGCGTTCCCCTCTCCCTTTTTCGTGAGTGACCTTGAGACGCCACATTAAAAAAACGAAATATACATGTTTTTGCGCAATAAAATCCAGTCTCAGTACCAATGGAGGCAGTTTAACACGTCTTTTCGTCGCGGTGGCAAAAGTGTTTGCCCAATTCCCGGCCTCGCGTTACTTACTGCTTTGTATCGATTCCTGCACTGATATTTTGGATTGGAGGTGCATTGTTGTCACGCTCAATTATGACCAAGATATGTAATGCAATTGTAAAGACACAGATTTAACAAAAATTCTCGGTTACAAAAATATATATGGTACGTATACATACAGAACAAGTCATTTCAGGTGATGAGGGGTAATTATAGACCATTAAGTCGAAGAAACAACACTCTTCTACAGTGCATGATTTATAAAATTTTAGATCCCGGAATGCACCCCAAATTAATTAGTAATTCCATAGAAATAGTTATGGATTGATATAATTTAAAATTATTTCCGACGTTCTGGCAGAAATCAAGCCCTGTTCTTCTGATCTTACACTCTTCTTTCTACCATTTATCCATCCATATGGCTCCGGTATTTTACATTACTTTCTTCTCGAAAACACTTACAATGTTTGGATTTGCTGCTAACTCTTATGTGTTCTATTTCTTTACTTTCTTATCTCTACTTTTCTTCTATGTCTACTTTCACGTTCTTCCCATGTCAATTGTTTATCCGTTAATTTTTATTCGAAAAACAGTTCGCACTCTATACTGAGTTCTGGGGACGGCGGGACAACTATGGTAGACAGTCTCGTTATATCGCTGGATGTGGCGATTTTCCTGCCCGCTGCCGCGTCTTTTCCCCTCGAAGTATCTACCCAGTGGGAGCAGGAAAAAGGATGGATGAGAACCACAATACGGGAAATTCCCTTTCGCTTCGCTGTTAATCTGGCCAGCAGAAGATGCGGGAGAATTTGCGGTAGATCGGATACTGGATAGGATAATGTTTGATTAATTTATTGTTTACGGGCAAGTCAATTGCTACAGTCATTAGTCTCTTTTGTGTGGTGGACATTTTTCTTATCATGAAAGGTGGTGATATCCTTAACCACTAGATGAAGATACCCGCGTCGGCGCCGTCTAACACGTAACATTGCGTGGGATTTCGCATTGGATCTCACCCAGTTGGGCATCAGCCTAGACAACCTCTAACTTCCCAGCATGCGTGGTAGTGCAGTGCATGTAAGTGTGGGTGCATGGGTGTGTAAGGCGAGAGGATGGGGCAATGAAGAAGAAAGAAAGATCGGGCGTGGTCCGTGGCGCGTTTCATACGGTACTGCACCGACATTCGCTGGCTATGATGGAAAAACAAAAACACGGACAACTATCGATCAGAGCGGCCGGCCGCTAGGACGTCCCGGTCAGAGACGCTGGAGAGTGAGCATCAATCCTGAGTCCGAGCTAAACTAATCCGGTAAGGAACGCTGGAGAGGTGGAAGGGACGTGTGGAGTGTGGAGTGCGGCGTGCGGGAGGCATTGGCCGGCAGGCGCGCGTCCGCGTCTGGAGGCAGCGCGAGTGCGGGCGCGTGGAAGAATTGCGTTGTGCGGGCCCTGCGCCCGCCGCGGCCGCTTTCCATTTCGGTTCCAGCGCTGGGAGGGAGAGCGGAAGGGCGGGGCTTCCGCCACTGTTTTGCAGCCGGGCGGCTCGGCGGGGCGGAGGAAAGGCCGTGGCGAGGGGGGTGGGGGCGAGCGGCGTTTGATCCGCGTAATCCCGCGCCCCGGCTCGTTATGCCGCGCGCGTCGCCCCGCGCTGCCCACGACGCGATGTGACTGTCGCCCAAACCCCCGACTCCGCCCACTCCGCCTCATGCCCTGCCATCGCCATTATTTCCACTCCGCCTCCAGTCCTGCCTCCGTTATTTACCCCGCTACTGTGTCCCGTCCTGCCTCCCCTCCGGCTTTTGCCACCGGCTTAGGTGGCTCGGAGCGTGAATTGTTTTCACTGCAGTGCCTGGACCGGGAGGTCCTAGGGTGCGAGTCCCGATGGTGGCAGAATTGTCGACTTTGGGTAATAGCGAGGCCGAATCCAGCTGCTGTATGGAGGAGAATTCTTGGTGCCGGCTGCTTTGAACGGTCGTTTTCCGTGGTTTCTTCGATCAACAACAGGCAAATGTCGTAGCAGTACCCTAAGAAACAGGACACGGTACGCGCCCGATTTCTCCTTCCCTTTCCTGGTCCTATCTTTGCACTTACACTTATATGCACTACACTACCACACATCTCGGAAGGTCAAAGTTTGTCCAAGTTGGGGCTGTGCCCCGTTGGTAAGAAATAGCTGGTTGGAATGAAAACCCGCAAGCCGACGGGTAGGTCGGCGCTGGATCTCACCATCTAGTGAAGTTCACCGTCACATAAAAACAGGGGAAACATATACTATACTTACCGGATTAATTACCTTAGCCGTTGACGCCTCCGGAATCACTAATCAATCAATCCACCTCGCCTGCCCCTATGCCTCCCCTCCACCACGACAGATAGATCCGCTGATGTCGCTGCAGTCCCTCTGACCTGGAGGTCCTAGGTTCGAGCCCCGACGGTGGGAGGATTTTCGACACTGGCGTGTCAGCTAGGTCGGATTCAGTCGCTGTCTGGAAGAGAATTCTAGAAGCTGGCGTCTCTGTTCAGTAGTTTTTCGTGATTTCTCCGATCAACACCAGGCGAATGCCGGGGCAGTACCTTGACAAACGCTGACAAACGCGTACCTTGACTGCAAGCAATCTTTCCTACGTCTTCCTTGCCTCATCCTCTCACACTCATCCTTACCTCATCCTTACACACACACTTACACTACCACACATGCGGAGAGCCAGGTCGAGTTTAGAGCTTGTCCCGGCTGTGGCGGTGCCATGCTGTTGGGAGATACCTGGGGGTGAAAAACCCTACTAGCCGACGGAAAGTCGTAGCCGGATCTCGCCATCCGGCATGGAAGACCACCGACAACTCCCGAGCAAAAAACACTCACTACACTTTCGAGACTAATGACCCTAGTAGTTGATGCGCACGGAATCACTAACAATCAATCAATCAATCAACCACCTCCCCACTAAATCCGCCTGTGCTCCAACGTCCTCCCCATTTCCACTTGCGCTGCTGATCTCCCCGCCTCTTCCGCTCTTGCTCTCGCTTTTGTTCATGGCCCCACAGCCGTTCCCATCTGTGTGTCCTCGTTATCATCCGTCCTCATCACGAATTTTTCATCTCTCCATCACATTCCTTTGATGGTTTCACTTCGCGCGTTGTCAGGATCACTAGAATACACTTCATCCCCGACAGTCCCCTCTAGGACAACGCGATTCAACGGCTTACAAGAGTTTAAAAGTTTGCCTTTGATTAGTAGGCGGATAACTAGACTAAGAATGGGTCCTAAAATATGCTCTGGAATTTTGTCTTCAAAGAGATCATTTTTATAAAAGTGTATCTCATATAGCAAATGAGCAATTCTCTTAACACATGGTACTAATAAAGGATATGATATGGATAAGTTTTTGAAGTGAACGTAATAGCGAAACAAATTTCTAATACAGCATCAATTACATTTGTGGCTAGAGGTACAACTTATGAAACAAGAATAGGGACATTTAACGACACATCAAAATTGGAGTTCTCATATTAAGGTATTTGAAATCACAGTGCCGATTTAATGTTCCAAAGCATTACATTATAAACGTGTTCACAATATTCTAGAAACTTTACATACCCACTCTAAAGTATGGCTCCGGTATTCTACATTACTTTCTTCTCGAAAACACTTACAATGTTTGGATTTTCTGCTAAGTCTTATGCTTTCTATTTCTTTCTCTACTTTTCTTCTTTATCTACTTTCACGTTCTTCCCATGTCAATTGTTTATCCATTAATTTTTATTTCGAAAAACACTTCGCACTCTATACTGAGTTCTGGGGACGGCGCGACAACTATGGTAGGCAGTCTCGTTATATCGCTGGATGTGGCGATTTTCCTGCTCGCTGCCGCGTATTTTCTCCTCCAAGTATCTACCAAGTGGGAGCAGGAAAAAGGATGGGTGAGAACCACAATGCGGGAAATTCCCTTTCGCTTCGCTGTTAATTCGCATTACATTATAAACGTGTTCACAATATTCTAGAAACTTTACACACCCACTCTAAAGGCCCGATGAGGCAGATGCTTGAGTACCCTCCATGCCACATCGATCCGCACGCCCACAGGTGGTCACGTGCGTTGCTGATCACTGGCTGCTACGCGTCCTCGCAGGAACTCTCCTCCCCTTTCGCGACTATCCGGTATGAAAAGGCATTACCCCCAACGACGTTCACCAATTCCCTGAAGATGCATGTGATATACGTCCATTCTCGAACAGAATATAAGGCTTGATCTGCAAGTCTCATAAAAGTAGGCAAGCTGTGAAGAACTCGTGGATTCTGAAATAAATAGGAACGTACAAGTTCTGAATACAGAGCTGAGGTACATAATTCAACAGGTAGGTCAGTTGAAAAGTGAAGAGCCTTGACGGGTGCTCGAAGACGGATGGATAATGTTTCCTCACAGTCAGTTCAATATGTGCTCTATCAGAGTGAGAGTGAGAGAGAGAGAGAGAGAGAGAGAGAGATCACAAGACTGTGTAGGTCTATGTAACTGACGGACAATCTCCAGCTTCTTATGATATACGATCAGCGTGGGTACTGACATAATATTCTGGTGATCAATGGTCATCAACAAAAAGTCATTGTCGTCCTGCATGAATGGAATTAGAAGGGATCCGGTTGGATAAAGCTGGTATACTAAATCTGCAGCTAGCATGGTTTACTTACTACGAGGACGAGCACGGTACGAAATTGTCCTCCATACCATCATAACTCGAATTGGACCAGCATTTCTCTAACGAAAACTAATAATCCACCATCCGTATCATTTATGGAGAAAGTTTATTAACTAATTTCGCCCTGTTCTTCTAACTTCGGGGGATGCAAGAAGGAGCAGGTCTTGCAAACATGCATTGCAATGAGACAGATAATTCATTCTGTTCTAGTAGTAATAGTAGTAAAGCGAGTATTCTACTTCTGTCGCCGTGTCTCGCTGCCTAATCTCCATTTCTTTCGATCTTCCCAAGCGTCATCTTCTAAATCTCTCGCCGCCATCATTGATCGTATGCCTACCTCCCACTGCCTTCTTGGTCTTCTTCTATATCTTCTTTCTTCAGGATGGTATTCCCACATCATCATTGGCAGTCGCTCACTGTCCAACCTTCTTAAATGCCCACACCATAGCAAAGCCTTTGTTTCTATCAGTCCTAAGATTGATTTTCCAGGTTTCATTATTTCTATATTCTTTTATTTTTAATTCCTTCTTTTCTTGTAACCTGACAACTCCGCCTCCAGTATTCCATTTCTGTTCCTTGAATCCTACTTTTATCCCTGGCATTAATAGTCCGTAACTCAGCTCCATAAGTGAATAGACTTTTAAAAATTGTTTTATATAATGTAATTTTTGTGTTTCTTTTTTCGTTTTCTTGAATTCCATATAAATGGATGTAAAGATCTTATTACTTGCCTACCTCTATTCGTTTTGTTTAAAACATCTTTGCTATCACGACCATCATTCTGTTCTAATAACATTATAATTTCACGTACATTTAGATAACACAGCCAACGCGTATAGCAATATAGAAAGCAACAAGTACTACTACTATTACAAACAATTCGTGTCGCTGACGCAACAGTTCATTACACCCCGTTTAGATGTCCTTGACGAAGTGGGCATGTAATCGGGCGACCCTTTCGCCCTGGCCCGCAAAGTTTGTAGCCCCACAAATGTTGCAGCGATGGCGGCGGCGGTGCGGGATGCGCCGGCAGAGGCGGCGGCGGCAAGCCGGGCCGGCGGGAGCAGCGGCAGGCAGGCGCCAGCCGAGCTGACGTGGGCGGCAATCGACCGCCGGCAGATTATCAGATGAATCTGCTATGGCAGATGCTGGCGATTGGTGCCTATGCAACCATCCGTCACCATACGACTCCAGCTGGCTATTAACAGCCGGCAGATTATCCACCGAATCTCCTCTGGCAGATGCTGGCGATTGGCGTCCACGCAACCATCCATCACCATACAATTCCAGCCAAATTGTGCCGACTGTGGACAGCGGAACATTAATGCTTACTCCACTACATAAAATGGCGGTCAAATCAAGTGCAAGTCTCGCACTTCGCGAAATGCGGCGGATGCCACGCTCCCCCTCAAGAGCCGGAGAGGCCGTTTGACGCTTACCTGTCGGTAAAATTTGTGGGAATCCATTTTAAACGAAGCTACATTCACCACCAAACTTGTCCCCACCCATCCACCTGCGAGGTATTTTCTTATTCGTAATTTCAAACGAAAGGTGTGGGAGTGAGGCCTCACTTTAGACAATCGAAATATCGGCGCATGTCCGTTGAAAATAACATGGGGGATTGAGAATTCTAGGAATACGTTTCCCTTAATGACTTTCTGCGAAGCAGAAACCAAAGACTCCAATGTCCGGCAACGGCTGCGCTAAGCGGCATAATCCGTTGACGGGCGTTACCCTTTGAAAGTGGTGAAAGGTCTCAGAAGGCGGAGACAAAGGAAACTCTGGGGTATGTGCGGGAGCGGGCGCCGGGGTGGGCGCGGTCGCGGTCGCAGGCGCGGACGCGGGCGCCAGTGGCGGTAGCGGCGAAGGGCGGCTCTTCTACGATCAGCTCATATCGCGTATATACACGTTTGATATGGTGGAGATCGATGTACTGTTACAATACATAGTACCACATTTCGCTTATCATATCGCATGGAAACATACAAACGTCTCATACATGTCACTATGGCCAGTCAGCAACTTCCGTTAATCAAGACCACAAAATGTCATTAGCCCTTCCGAACACGTCGTTCGCAACATCACTGTAACCGTGAACAAGCGGGGTAAGGTGTAAGTAACAATTTGCTCAGACAAACGAAGAAATAAGTTTTTTGAATCCACTAGACTTTTTTTTCTGGGGGTTAATGAAAGACAGCGTATTGTAGTGATACCGAATAAATTCAAGTTTATTCTGCCGCAAAATAACTCCACGCAGGCGGCGACGCGAGAGATGCGAGGCGCCACGGAGGCGACCCGAGGGCCAGGCGAGGCGCCACGGTGTCGGCACCCTTCGCTCCCTAATTCGTCAAGGACACGTGTGCCCCAACTCTGGGTGGCCGCTCCGCACACGACCCCTTCAGTATTTTTCCACGACGCCTGGAACTCTTCCGTCAACCTCCCTAGAGATTCCTAGCCCCTCACACCCCCCCGGTCGTTAATAACTGCCCCTTTTCGACGCAAAATTAAAGCGAGAGGGAGCGATAACCAGCCCCTCTCTCACTCTTTTCTCGGCCTCGAAAACATCCTCTGATTGGGCAGAAAATATCTAATGCGCAGTACCCTTTCGCCAATAGCAGCCAGAATTCGGGTTTGTTCTAGAATATTCCAGAGTCACAGGGATAATTTTGGTGGGGGGAACGAGGTTTCCTAAAACTTGGAGCGACGAGGCACAGGAGAGAAGCTTGGGAGCCGTGTTCAGAATCGGACGCAAGTGGCGGCCGCAGGGGGGGAACCTGTTATATTCTGTTGTGGCGTTCGGTTCGATGGACTTAAAAAAAATTATTAAGTTTCTTGTAGAGTTTGGGTACAAGACTTCTGTGACGAACGCAGGCCGCAGAACAGTATTATGAACATTTGACAGCAATTCGTATTATATTACGTCCGATTTACGTGCGAACTCGAGACTCTCTTTTCCTTTGTGAATTTGTGCGATAATTCACGGGCTCATTAGTATCAAAGTATTGTGAGATCGACCGGGAATGAACCGACCGTGTCAGTGAATGAACTGTGCTGACCCATTCACCGCAGCGAGCAGACGGCGCTTTTGTGTTCCGGCCGCCTTGGCCGCTACCCTCGCAAGTACCTGATCTGACCTACATTTTCCGAGCGGCGCCCCTCGCCCGCCACGAACCTCGCCAGCCGAACTGCCAGCTGACCTGAGGTCGTTCAACTTCAGTGGGTGGCACAGGCCGCCTAACAGAGGTATTTTCTGTTTGAGTGTCTTATGTCGTACACGCGATCGAGAGGTGTGAACAGTACATCAGACAATCAGTGTTGACTTCCTCTCGACCGGGCGACGAAGAGGAGTTCCCGGCCGCGCATGGCCGTCAAGCGGGAATTCGCGCGCGAAGAAGAGTTTCATCTGATTGTAATCACTTTGTAATTTTTTGTTCTCTTATGTGCATGACATTTCATTTTTTTGTTTTATTTCGATTTTGGGGGCATGCTCGCCAGAGTTATCATCACCAGACCATTAGCGTTTTCTTTTGTTAATGAATAAATTCAACTAGTTCTAAATTCACATGTTTGACTTCTCATTCAACCTAGGCCACCGGCTTCCTCCATCTCCGCCGTTTCAGGTAATCTGTCGACTGAGCGGGCCGGCTACCCGTCTGAGGCGCCCAACCGAAGACGCGAGGGTAGTTGCAGTATATGCTACCGAAGTCGCGGATTGTGATTACATTCTTCGGCGCATTGAAAGCTTGGAAGCAGAAATAAAAGGACAACCCGGTAGACCTGTGCACTTCACAGGTACTGTGCAGCACAGGTGCTTATTGAAGTCATATTGAACATTTGTGGTCCCCCTGTTACGTGAGGTGAAAAGGCGAAATTTCGGCTGTACAGGCATATAATAATAAAGTACCCTAAATAATACATAATGAATAGTTTTTCTCTCTCCTTTCACTCGTCAGATACATAGGTAATACTAGCAGCAGGGGACAGATTTTTAATATAACATTTAGATCTTCTAGATGTATAAAATACCAATGACATTTTTTTTTCAAAATTTCAATAAGGTTCACTATTTCATGCACACACGAATTATTTAGTATTATCTATCACAGAATCCTGAATGAGCAACGAGAACTGAATCACCTGTTTATGTATTAAAGCTATAAAGACAAATATCCTTCCTAACCAGTTCCCAGTAAACGGTTTTAAACAAGTGAAGTACCAAAAAAAAAAGAATTAAACGTCACTATATCAGCTTTCTTTTATCAATAAAAAACTACAAAATTTGCGTTGTTTGAAATGTGCGTCTAGAAAGGAAACGGGAATATGGCGTCATGCGCAACTTGGCAAGTTCGCGGGAGATAGAAGAGCAGCTGCTTTTACTTAAGAGAACATCGTGTTGGGTGTTGTAAAAACGATTTTTTGCGACTATCAATTGTAAGTTTGAGTGCCTTAATTATACAATTTTAAAATTTTATACTTTATATCATTCATTTCTTTCTTCCTTTTACACATTGGAATTGTACATTCTTAATTATACCTCAGAAAAATTTGTACGCTCTGTCTTATATACTTTCTCCTACAACCGTCCGTCTACTCTTAAATACAGGAAAAAAACGTCCTCTCCTTTTCTTGGGTTTAGCTATGATCAATAAATGAGATGTTACTCTCAATTATATCTCTTAGATCTCACTTTATTTAAAACGTCAGTGATGACAGTCATTACATTGTCCATTCATTCAGTCATTGTATTTACGAAACGTTGATAGCAGGATTTGCTGTTTGCTTTTCCAAAACAATATCCATGCTTACAGAGTGAGTCACGTGGCTTTAGCACCTCCAGTAAGTTTTGAACGACTGAAGTTATTGCAATGCACTTTTCACGGAAGTGCGTGAGGGAATGGGGCTAACTGATGAATGAATTCGTTTCCATTTCATCACTTGTATTTTACTAGATATTGAGATCACTTTGTTTTTCAAATGGAACTCTACATATATTTTAGTCTATCACGACAAGCGTAAAAAGACGAATCCAATGATTACATATTGTCACATCTTAGATAAACATTTTTCTGAATATATTAGATTTTTTGCGACTCGTATTTAAAGGGCATTTTGAATGCATCAGTCCACCACCCAAGGTCACGCAGCGCTCGTGTATAATTGGTTTCGTCATTTTACGCTCATTACTGTCGAAAAATATGTCTGTCATTAGAGAGAGGCAAAGCTACCTCAATATCTCGTAAAATAAAAGTGTTAAAATGGAAATGAATATATGTAGAAACTTAATGTGACCACCTTTTTTACAACGAAAAGGATAACGAAAAAAATTTAACAAAAAGTACCACGTAAATAAAAGAAACATTTTATTAATTCAAACAAAAAATGCTTACACTCCTTTTAATTATTTAAATGAACGACAATTTTTCCATTGAATGAATATTTTATATAGCATATATAAAATATAGCTATATATAGCTATATTTTATATAGCTATATATATTTTATATATAGCATTTTATAACAATTTATTGGAAATTTCGGAGCCGGAAATATACTTCATATCAGATTTTACGGTAACTGCTGCAGCTAGCATATCAACATTAAATCTTAATTTCTTACTTGATTAACTAGATTAAAATAATAACACTAGATTAATACATTAGTTATAATACATCGAAAAGGACAGGTAGGAGGACACTTTTCAAGGAAGGGCAGAACCTGCAAATAAAGGACTGTTCTCCCTAAAAAAGGACGATTGGTCACCTTAATAAACTAGCCCCATTTCTTCAAGCAATTCTGTGAAAACTGCATTTCAATGAATTCAATCGTTAAAGAATTGCAGGAAATGCTAACGTTACATGACTCATCCTGTGCAAGTGCAAAGATCTTGATAAGTATAAAATATATGTATTTCTCTTAAAATTTTTCTACAGCTTTTCCTTCTGTGCAATGTAATCGCACGGGTTCATCTAGTTTTACCATATATTTTGTGCGTTTTTCATGAGATTTTAATTTATTTACAATTAAAACGGAATATCTGAGACAAGAGAATGCCAATATCCTGGAATCGCCTTTCTTCGAAATAAAGCAATGTAATACTGTTCTTCTATGATCTCCAGACCGTAGTGATCAAACATTGCCAAGCTCGCCTCCGCTTCTTGGAAATCGCGTACTCGGAATCAAGGATGAACAGATGTTTGCGAAGCAGAAGTAATCGGAACCACGTGCTGGCTAATGTTTCATAGAACCCTCTGCTCGAGCGTAATTCGATTGAAGAAAGACAAACATTTCAGACAGAGCATTGTCAAAACGCGCTTCCTGCATCTTCCCAGAAACATACAACGATCTGTCAGGGATACATAATTCCGAATATTCATGAAATGCCGTCCTCTCGAGATGAATGAAAATACACTTTTTTAAGAAGCATGAGATCCAAAATGTAATGGTTTGTAAGGAATAGAGGTTAACCGCAAACAAATTGTGGGTTAGAAGGCATCCTACCCATACAACTCCCCTCGAATCAATCTCTAATGCTGATTGATGAATCCGGGCACGTCAACAACTAAAATCATGTCCTGTAAGTATAATACATGTTTTCTCAGGAGGTGGCGGTGACCTTGCCCCGCTTGATGGCGAGATCTGGTGCCGAACTTCCGTCGGCAAGCGGGTTTTCCCTAACAAGGTATCACCCACCACCATGGCACCGCCACAGCCGGGACAAGCTCTAAGCTTCGGCCTCCAGGCAGCATAGAAGCAAACTGCACATGTATTCAGCACCAGGCTTTCCTTATTGGCTAGCGGGCGCAGAGTGCGAAACCGCGCAAAATTTGTTCATGTTCCTTTACTACGGTTGTAAGTTCGTTGTAAGAGCTGTATTTTCACTTTTTAAACTGAACATATAGTTTTCATTTTATTCCTATTTACACATTTATAACACTAGGGAACAAAATAATTACTTGTTTTGTTATTTTGTTCCTTACCTCCTGGATGAAAGTAGGTGATTTCAAAGGAAGCGATCACGCTGAATTCAAAAATCATCATAAACAGTTTCTATTCTAGAGAGTTCTAAAGAAATGAACATACAGTGGCCCGCTAAAGTATTCGACCGATCTTCTCCTGTGCGAAGAATGCGTGATAAAATGTACAAAATCGTTGTAGAAAAGAAAAACTCATCATTTTATTACAAAATCATGTGGTACAAAACCATCTATACAATCATGATCTTAAAAATAAAATATCTCAATGTGAAATACATGGATTTATTTCAGTACAAAGAAATGTGGTTCCACAAAAGTATTCGACCAAATAAATAAAATCAAAAATAAATATTACAAACAGAAGCCTAATATCTAGTTGCTCGTCCTTTAGCTTTAATAACACTTTACAAGCGTTTGGGGATTGAATCCACCAACGTTTTTATTTCACTTGGCTCAATTTTTTCTCACTCGCTTGTAAGAACCTGCTTCAAATGTTCTTTACACCTTATTGTGTATTGTCGTATTCTGTTTTCCGTTTTTTTCCAGACATGTTCAATTACATTAAGGTCTGGGCTTTGTGCAGGTGTCTGGATAAATTTAGGACAGTTGTAGAGGACCCATAATCTGTTTTGAAGTGCTGCATGCTTCGGGTCATTATCTTGGTAGAGTTTAAAGGAGTCAAGTAAAATCCCAAGTAAAATCTTTTCTGCTGCATAACTGTTTCTATACAATTCGAGACTATACCGAGCATCAAAAGGAAAGTAACATTAATTCAAAGTAGTGGTGCTTCCGACGCACATATTTTCTCGCTCTGCTTCTATACGGTCCTTATTGCTATTCCACTATTTCATTAACCAGCAAAAGAGTATTATACCAGCAAACGTTTTCCACACCGAGACCCGACATCCGAAACTCAAAGGCAACGAACCGGCACTTATACCACTACGCACCACCAACACCGCCTGTGTCAAACAGAGCCATGAAAGAAAAGAACCGACCTACAAATTGGTAAATGCATGATTAAGAAACAATTGATACGATGGTACATACGCTTTACAAATCCAAGAAGAGAAATAAAAAGTTGTTAAAATTTAAAAATTTGAACAAATATATACAGACATTTCCAGTATATTTATCGCAATTACTTATATTTTAGTCAAAACGTAATTGTATAGATTTTATCATTAGGAGCCGGTAATTTTCAACATGCGAAAAACATGTCTTTCAAACATGACCAAGAAAGGCAGCGGTGAAACGCTTTACGAAGTATTCGTAAGGCGAGAAAGTAATAACAATTTTTGGAACCGTCAGGGATTGTAAAATTATCGCATGCGTTCTGGTTATAATGTATTACAATTTAGCGTTAAAATGCTCATAATTTTACTTAAATTGGTTCATAGAGATATATAAAAGACAACGGTTGATTTGACATGTCATACTCTTCAGAAATCGAATAACAGAGTTGAAAAAATTGTTCAAAACACGCAGTTAGGGAAAACACAGACAAGTCCTGTCTATTTATCTGCATTGATTATATTCGTGAGTAGAAGTACTTCAAATGATTTTCAATAAAGTATCTACACTCTTCAATATTTTTTCCTGCAACATCTCATTCACCAAATTAAAATCCCCCTCGGGGGATCGAACTCGGCACCTTCTTTTTGAAGATCTCAACCCGAAGGTGCATTAACCAACCGCGCTACGGGACCGACATGCGGAACAACTGCTTATATTTTAGTCAAATCGTACTCGTATCAGTTTTATCATTAGGAAGCCGGTAATTGTCAACATGCGAAAAACATGTCTTTCAAAAAACATGACCAAGAAAGGCAGCGGTGAACGGCTTACTCCACATAATTTATCCGATGATCGGCATTTGGAAAATAATTACTGAGAGAAAGTATGTGCCATTCTATAGCACCACTAGTTTATTTATATATTTACCGTCCCTTAATACACACGTGCAGAAAATTTAAAGAAAAAATTTGGAGCGGTTTTTGAAAAAATTTTTTTTTGTAAATTTGAATCGCAATTTACGCAAAAACCACTCGTTTTTCCAAAAAATGTTACATGACCTTATTTGAAGTGCTAATTTTGTACAACCGACTTTGTCTGAGGCGAAAATCTCTATCTGCAATTTTCCAGTTTTTAAACAGTTTTTTGCAATTTTCGAAAAATTGGGCCTATCAACGAAATGATACCTACGTCATTCCCTTTAACGTTCTTCGCACTATTCAACAACAAAATATAATCAAAAAATTCGGAGCCATTTTCTTTTAATTTAGAAAATCTCAAAATGGGCTTCATGTAAAGTACCCTCAAATACTAATATATCGGTTTCAAATTCAAGAGGCCTTGAGAGGAGTAAAAACCATCGGGGAATATCAATGTTGAAGAAAATCGGCTGAACGGTTTTAGGCGCTAGCGTTGACCACAGACGGACAGACGGACGATTTGCCGTCAATCGATTTTGAAGTATGAAGAAGCAAGAAATCATGGATTTTGACTACACCACGAGATAGAGGATTTTTTTTCTAAATTTAGCAACAGGTTTTATCCACTTTTTTGTCACCAGACCCCTGCTATAAGAGATTTTCTGGCGAAAATTCCCCGTTTTCCGCCGCACGATTACATAACTTTCTCTTCTTACGAAGTATTCGTAAGGCGAGAAAGTCAAAAATGATAGTTAATGTTATTATTTATCATTTGGACTGTATAATTCTAAAGAACTTGTAACAAGTATTGTACCACAGCTTCTGGGTTGATGGCCCCCATCTCGATCAGGTTTTTCGTCCAGTTTCCCTGATCCGTTGAGCAAATGCTGAGATGGTCCCTTGTTTTGCATCTGGACATAAATGTAACTTCATTATTTGTGCAAGTCTTCTGATTTTCAGTGGGAAATAGTTATTGAAATCATTGTTTTCCATATTCGTTGTTTTCAACAATAGTTGAAAAAAACGCTCTTTTTTCTGTATTCAAAATTCGACTAGAATATGGTTTAGGATAGAGATCACAGAATTATGAAAACGTGCACAAATTTCACTTTTCCCCATAGCTCGTCACACACAGTTTAAACTTTTTTGACGTAAATGAATTAATTAATTAAATTAATGTACTTGCCAAACCAAATTAAATAAATCACATATTCATCTATTTCGTTTCGAGTTTCTTAGAATTCTTAAAATTCTGCCTAGTCATTTGCATTGAGCAAGCCGTTGTTTTCTGTTGTAGAAATTCTCAGAAGGACGTCTCTCACCAATCTGTGACGTCACTCCAACGGGTCGGAGCACGCGCCTTCAACCCATGAATTCATACAACAGGTCGCGGGCAAGGTAACAGCCACGGTGTATATCTCACACCGTGTAACAGCTTACTTAAGTTCGCGGGCACAGCATCTATAGAATTGGCGCGAGCTTTAAAAGTAAGGGTTAAACAAAGTTCCGAGTGGCGGTACGTCACTGGATACCTAGCCCTAGACAATCTTTGGTTGAAGTTACTTGACAGTTTATTCTCACAAATTTAGCTACTCTATCAGTTTCTTTGTGTTTCAATGACTCTACATACTTTTCACACTGTTCCGTAACTACAAATTGCAACTGCAAGTATTTACTTGTCAGAACTATTTTAATGGTATTGTTGTGTTGATTGAAACACCATATGGTCTTCCGACAGTGTCAAATCTAATCACAATCTTAGTGGTATTACGTTGTTCCACTTAACATCAAGCTATGCTAACAGTTCAGTTCTCACTTTGTCTTTTAGTCAAAATTGTTTGTGACCTACATTTTTAATATTATTGTTATAAAAATTGTAAACTGATTCAAAGAACAAAATTTGAAATAATGTTTTTCATTGAGATAAATAGTGATATTATACATTTTGAGGCACCTGGGGACCCTGCCAGAGCTTAGGTTCAAGTGAAATTCAGCTGAGTAGTTAAGGGTTAAAAATGTTATATTTTGTCTTACAAATATTTGTTCAAATACACGTATATTGCAACATTTCTTTGTCTTATTACCATAAATTCCGTTTCCTACTTACCATATAGTCAAGGGTGGAATTCCCAGCATTCAGAATTCTAATACAAGTCTAATTAACCGAAAATTATGTTTTATATTTGAAATGCAAAAAACCTTAAAAAGATACCTTTGTGAAAAAGTCAGTTTCAGAGGACCTACACAGCTTTAGGATGCAAGAATGAGTAGCTTCCGTAATTACAAAAGAACACTGGATTTTGGCACAAAACGTATTTGTCTGAAAATCCAAATGCTCTCTTAAATGTTGAGCGCACCATCTCGTTAATTTTCATCGCCATCTAAACCAATGAGCCACCTTATAAGAAGGCCGAAATTTTAGTCAGTGGAATCGTGACCACTCGTTGGGGTTCTCTAGGTTCAACGAGTAGCAAAAGTTTCGTGGAATATTTGATATCAAAAGCGTGACGGTAAGACGTCTAGTGGGCATAGAATGCGGGCGTTCGTGATGTAGGAACCTGCTTCTCCAAGTCCAACCACCTATGTCTAATAGTCTTCATATCTGGGATATTGAAGGCTAGAGGTTTGATACAATTGCACCGTTGTTGTCCTCTTCCTTAAAGCAATATTTCACAACCAATGAGACATAGAGCATTGTCCTGTTTTAAGTAGCTGTTTCCATCACGAAACAGTCGACATGAAAGGAAGAAATATCATATAGAAGATGAAGTAAGATTTATTTTTTAATTCATTCCATTGTATTAATTTACTCGGTCTCTCTTTATATTTAAACCGGTATTTTCATCTTGTATTACAAATCTATCAATTTGTAAATTTTTTTGTATTTTAAGAAACAAATTTCTTGAAAGATTTTCTCGTACCATAAAATAGACAAAATGAAAAATTTAATCATAAGAAATTAAAGTGAGTACATTAAAATTGAGACAACGTTTCGGGGAATTTCTCATTTTCAGCCCATATGCAATTAACATTTAAATTAAATTGTATAATGTGTAAGATAGAAGAATATCATGTATCAGGAACAATAATACGGTACACATCTATTAAATAAATATACATAGAGAAATTACGGACGACATAAAAATATACTTTCTTTCGAATTTACATGTCTGAATTTCCTTCAAAGTTCTCTTCCCCAATGCACACATTTATCCTAAAAGTGTTTTCACTTGTTGAAAGAGCCCTAGAACGCTTCTTTTGTAATGTCCTTCAGCTCCTTCATCGCATTTGCTTTAATCTCGAGAATCGTTCAAAATCTTCCTTTCAAGGGTCTTTTGAGTTTGGGGAACAAGAAAAGTCACAAGGGGCAAAGTCAGAAGTCAGGTGAGTAGAAGGGATGAACAGTGATTGAGTATTTGGCCAAAAACTCAGGAGTTCTGATAACGTAAAGGCTGGAGAGTTGTGATGGAAAAACCACTCACCATTCCTTCCTGTTTCTGGCTCCCTGCGAAGGATGGCGTACTTCACACGTTTCACAACTACAATGTGGTAATTCTATTTCACTGTGTATCCTTCGGGGAGGTACTTGTGGTGACAACACCCTTAGCATAAAAAACTGTGAAAATCGCCTTGACATTGGATCGAACTTAGCGAACTTTTCGGGTCTGCGGGACGCTTCACTCATCCACTGGGACGATCGGACGTTCCTGACAAAGCTAGAGGCGATGGGCGTTTGTTCCTCCGGCACAAATTTCGCGGCAACGCGGCGAATCTTGAATTTTTCGGTCAAAATCTGACAAGATCCAACTGATATCCTACACTCTTTAACAAGCTCCCTGATTGTCAGACGTCGAACTGCCCGCACCAGGATGCTTATTTGGTTAACGTGTGGATCGTCAGTTGACATGGAAGGACGTCCGGGACGCTCATCTTCAATGGATTGTCGACCGCCTTTAAACTGTTCACGCCACTTGAAACATGCCGTACGCTTCTTAGCAACACCGTACGTCGTGGAATGCATAGCAAAAATAGCAGTCGCAGATTTTCCAAATTTAACACAAAATTTCACGGCATGTCGTGGTTCCTTCAGGTCATTCATTCTGAAATCCGCCAAACGAAAAAATCACACTTCCCTAAAAATCATGTACTCTATAAACAAATGAAGACATCTACAATCAGGAAATGACGTCATAATCAGCTGATATGTGCAATCCAGCCAACATCAAGCGGATTCCCGGGGAGCCGCGCAATTCAAATTGTCCGCGTATTCAAACAGCCGTTGTATTCACAATATCTTGGCGCCAATGCAGCATGGGGAGGGCATGCTGAGACTGCTTAACTCCCAGGTTACTCTTCCTTTCGACACGTGACGCAGTGCTCGGCAAACATTCAGCATACTGAGAAGACAAGTGAAGAAGAAAAAAGAGTGATAAAAAAATAAATGTGAGAACAAATGGAGAGGCAGATTATGTAAGACAGGGGAAACCATATTGGAAGGTTTCTTTGCATTTCCTTTCCCGTCGGGACGTGGACCGGCCCCACTTGCACAGGAGAGGATTTTCAACTCTGCACCTACATCCACAGCTGTTCTACATCAACAATGTGCTTTGCAACATCCGGGGCACCACTAACATACCTCTCTGAAATTTGTCAATTTGTCCCTGGTTGCTACGAACAGTGCGTGATAACCTCTGTCCTCTGGTGTCAGCGCCCCGTGATCGCCACACGGATGGACGTGTCATTGTTGCCCTACTGTTGCATTATTTTTGATATGTATTCATCGGAGCGGCACGAGAGCGACCACGAAGGCGATCCATTTCAGTTATACCGGTAATCATACACCGATCTCCGCCTCTCCTCTTCCCGCATTTCTACTCCCATCCCCACTCATACTCCACTATTATAACCTTTACCAGCAACTCTATCGCTACAATCATTACTAGTTTCATGATATGCACTCACCGTCTCATGAACTGATCACACGTTCTAAACTTGTATACAATAATGAACTTGCCGAATTACATAATTTTAACAAAATTACTGGTTGAAATGCGAACATTACGTAATTAGGCAAATGAGTTAATCATTAACAACATAATAATAAATGGTGGATTACCTTCATTATGGAACTGGGGCAATGATATCGACATATCACCGGCACCAAATTTTACATCGAACTGGCGATCCATACGGTGTGGACTACGAAGAATCCCATGGAACCAAGGGTTATGGTCTCCAGTTTCACGGTGACGTAATCAACTGTTCTTAAGGGAAATCGTTAGTGATTTTTCAGATTGCTTGAATAATCATTTCTTCACATTATCAAGATACAGAAGTTTCATATATCATGCCTGAGTAATGGTCATGGTGAAAAATCCCTTTGGTTGGATCAAGCTGTTTTTCAAAGAAGTGGTCGATTCCCGTTCAGCGACTTTTGAAGAAGACAAAAAGATTCATTAAAAGAAAAGTGTGTGGAAAGAGAGTAAGCTGAAAGAGGGAATTCTTACGATGGTGCCACGAGTGCGAAGAGAAGGACGCTCCACTAATGGCAGAGGTCAGAACTGATTTTCATTGTACTTTCTGTATTCGATGTATTCATTAAGTGTTCAAAATATGCATACTAAGTTTAATTTTAATGTTATTCGGAAAAAGAGACCGTCCGACGGAGAATAATTGGTCATGGGACATTAACATACGGCACAGAATGTAAATTATTATTTTACTATACTAGGAACAAAAAACGTTATGTAATGCAAAGGAAAATGACCGATTGGAGTCAGAAAAACATGTTCTGTACGTTCCTGGCGCCAAACAGACACTTTTCTTACTTATATACGTAGTACACAACTTTATCATATATTAGTATCATTAAAATAGATGTTTGGGGGTTCTTGGTACTCCAAAAGTGTTTTTTTTTCTCCAAACATCTGTTGGTCACTTTTCAAGAACTGGCTAACTTAACCAGCACTGGTGTGTAACTTAAGAAGAAAGTTCAACATCCAAACCTAGCAAATATTTGCTTTTTGGAAACACTTTTTCGGACTCAAGTAGTATTATACATTACGTAACTAGTACAAATAATATGAGAAAATATGTACTATTTTAGCACTATTTTTTCCATTGGTGCTGCAGTTCAGTTTCAGCCTCATCGTATTATAGAATGAGTCATGTCATGCAAAACCCACACATTACCGTCTTCTCACCTATTAACTGAACAAACGTTCACGTATTGTTAGCACATTTTGGTCGGCGCGGACAAGTTCCTGCGACTTCCGCCCACCTGGGCACTCTTTGTGATACTCCCGCTAAATTATGGGAGTTCCATGCTACACCAGTGTGTTATGGGGGCGCCAACTCCAAAAGTTCGCGCGTCCCACTTAAAAAAAATCAATCAACAGTCAATCAATCAATTAATGATTGAATTAAGACATTAATTGATCATTGTTTCCCCGCGCCTCGATGCGTGTGGCGGTTCTCCCGCCGCCCGGCCAGGTTGCAACCAGCTACCCTCGGCGCCGACACCGATGACGTCACGTCGACATCACCACCGTCACCGCCGCTACCACCACCATCACGCCGTCGCCGCCCGTATCTCCCCCCGCCTACGTCCGCCCCTTCGCCGGCTAGCCGGCTGCCCGCCCCCCCTGCGCCCTGCCCGGGGTCTGAACCCGGGGCGGGGCTAGAGCCTGGTGGATAGCGGGAGAGATGGCTGGTGGAGTGTGGGCCAAGCGGAAGGGGCTATGGTGGACTTTGAGCGTGAAGCATCCACGGTGGTGAAAGGCATTTTCTTGATATCTGCATTTGAGACCCTCTAGTAGACAGCTGTGTAATTTGGAGGAGCTGTGGTGCTGTGAGAGTGGTCTGGGTTGGAAAATCCAGCCATGTGTGCCTCGTAACCTTTCAATACATTCTGCAATGTTACATTAATTAGTTTTTCTTGCTGTGTTAGTCAGGTAGCATCGCTTGGTCAGTGTGTGCCTTTAATTTTGTGTTTTCGCAACATTGCAAGAGTTTTGTGAAATTGTTAAAGTTTTTTTGTATTCTTTGACACGTATTTTGCTGAACAAATTTAGTTTCTTTATAGCAGTTTCTTGGCGATTCCCGTTCGTATATATTGTTTATTACTTGCTTCTACTGTGGGTTACTTGGGTAACTTCTACAACTTAAAATATCAGTTTGGGATACTGAGATAGTTTTTCTTGAACGTCCAGTTATTCGTTGATTAGTCTTGAATTAATAGTATTATAAAGTTATACGCCCTGGGGACTTATAACCAGAAAGTTATATTGATTTAATTATAAATCACCCTTATGTCTCATGTAGGTTACCCGGGTAACACTCTAATCCGTAATTAAAACAAATATAAATCATCCGTTTTTCTTGACGTTTAGAAATTGGGATGCCATTTAATTATTGTGATGGTCCCGCGGGCCTGACTTGCCCAGTCCACGAAACTACCATCGGGTGAGTTCGTTCCCCTATCAATTAACCTCTATTTTGCAATATGCGTTGCCAATTTCAGGGCTGCCCGGCCGCTCTCTTTGACTCATGCCCGCACACACTCTTACTATCATTTACTATTTCATTTTATTTAAAATTAGTTTCACACATACTAGGAAATTTGCAGGAATTTTACCTTTTTTAAAATGAAAGTCATTGTTGAATTGAACTTGGGTTATTTACAAACTTATTGAAAATTTGGGTACATTAATTGGCCGAAAATTACTTAATTACTACAATCAATGTTTTTAACTACTACAAAATGTTATTCTTTTCTTTTCTTACTTCATTGATGCTAATTATTATAATGTCTTTGCTGGCACATACCCTTTTATGTCCACGTAGTCTTACTTCGATGCATCCATGGACTCGAGCGTTGACCCGGTTTTACAGCTTGGAGAACCGCCCTGAAGCTCGTCACCTGGACCTCGTCGTCGCACGGCGAACAGCCGTGGCTGACCTCTACTGTGATGACCGGTGGTCAGGATGCTCAGCCCCCAACTGTATCTGCTATTCGTTCCGCCACACACACACACATCAATTTGCGTGTCGTCCTCCCACACCACGGTGCAATATCAGTCTAATTCGCGGACTATTAGTCTCGACTCGACGTCGCATTTCTTGGGGGCGCGAAATACATTGTCTATTGTAGTGACACATTGATAGTTCTATTCCCAATCCCTTCAACTGCCGTCGCCTCCCTCACAGTTTAGCTCGGGATAAAATTTAGCGAACTGATCTACGTGCAATCACCGTGGACTCCGAACATTTTTCTTTTTACAAATCTCCAGAAAACTAGTTCTCTCCGAAACTCTCTTTCCCTCTCGTCCGTTCTCTCCGAAAATGTTTTTCCGTCTGTCTTTTTGCACCATCTCCCCTCAAGCGCTCAGCTACTCTATCCCTTTCCCCTATCCAGACTTCGACTCCGCCCTCTCTCATTCTCGTCCAATACTCGTTACTCTTTCTTATCGTCATTTTAACATTGTTTGTTTTTGGGATACTGAAACTGCACAGTTCGCTCTTTCTCGCCCAGTGGAACACATGCGCGTATCTAATTACTGGCCGCCTGCACTCCAACGTATTTACGGCTTACACCAGTAGCGATCATTTGATCCGCTTGTCACCATTTACGGTGCTTTTGGCAGCTGCCGGGACAAGGGCTTCTCTTGTAATTCGCTCGGCTCCTCACCCCGAAGGTCGTTCTGGGGAGGGTACTGAGCCCCCCTCGCCGCTAGTGCCACAAACCTTTTTCCGCCCGAGCTGTTTGGCGGTCAAGGCGCCTCTCCGAGCCCAACAAAAGAGCAGCCCCTTTTGCCGCCTTCTCATGACCTACATTTTCTCTCTCGCACAACGTATTTTTCTCTCACATATTTTTAACTTATAATTGATATATCACATTATATAACTTACATACCAAAGTAGAAAAAGGATCAAGTTTTTCAACAATTACTAATAAAATCTTTGAATTTGAATATTTTACATAAACAATATTATCGACGACCTTCAACTAAGGTTTAAATTTTGTATCAGGAAGTGGAATAAATGTCGTATAAATAAATATTGTATCTTTTCTATGATGAGGAAATGTTTTATTAATTTTTATTTTATGAAAACAGTATTACATTGATTTATTTGCAAGAGCAACATGTTAAAGTTGTGAAAGAATCTTCATCAGAAATTGGGTTGCTACAGGTTACACACTGTTTCCTTGTCTTCCTTTTTCTTTTCGGTATCTGATTTTTAGAAATAAAGTCTCCATCAGCTGGCAGCCTTCCCGAAGAATGTCTCTGAGGCTAAGTTGTTGTCGTAGAAGAGACTTGGTACGACTTCGAAACGTAAATAATTGTTCATCCACAGTGACCGTCTCCGATGGTTTATAATTTTTCTCAAATTTTCGTTCAGCATAGTAAAAATATCTGAATTGCTGAATCCTTATCATTTTCTTCACATTCTGCTTGTGTATTTCCATAATCAATTCTGTGAAATCTCCCGAAAAGCCAAAATCTATGTATTGACATTCTTGCCTGGTATAAATGATAGGCATTACTTTTCCATAATCCCACCAGTGTGCTCAAAATTCGAGAAGTGCAACACATTTTGCTTCAATACTTTGCGATTTCCAGTGAAAACCGTACACCATTCAGCCCCATTCCTACCACATAAAAGGGTATAGCGGAATAGAGAGGTAAAAATTGCTCCCAAACCAAATCGATAATTTTGTGAAAATAAAAAATTTCGTAGATTCCCAAAAATTCAGCCACAAAGACAATGTTGCAGAGATGCAATGTGAAACGTGTTTTTCATGTTTAATTTTTCTCGGCTACTATTGCATGTATCAGGCTGAAAAAATGGCAGAGATGAATAAAAAGAGGGGAATTTGAAGGTATTTTTGTCAACCAATTTTGGGCGCCAAATTCAGATAAAAAAAATTTTAAATTGATTTTGTACATGATAACGTTGGAATACTCTCAGTTTCACTCGCATCCGTCTCATAACATTCTGAAACATACATTCTTTTCAGATTTTTAAACAATGTGAACGGTAAAATAACTAAAACCAATTTTACCAGCTTAAAAATTTGAAATTCGCCCCAAAATGTGATTGGAAAAGATGTTCACCAATGTTTGAACAATTTATATTGTGATGCAACCGTCCACGTCTGATGCAGATTCTTTGGAACGGAATCGGAAGGGGGTCACACCACAGAATGGAAGCGCCGACACACTGATGGTATGACGGTCATTTCCGTTGTAGCAGGTGGGGACATGCGCTAAATTTATTTAAAAGGGGCGCCAAGCGCACGCCCACTTACCTGCGATTTTGCTGCCGGCGTTGAGCGTCTCAGGGGTGAGTGCCTGGGTCGAGGGATTGCAATAGTTTCTTTGTTTTAGAATAATAAACACTTGACTCAGAATTTAGTATTTTTCACCCGTCCAAAATGGCGGGGACACATTTATTATGAAAACTGAAAACACTGAATTACTGTCTTTTGGCTATCAAATAAGTGATGATGATGAAGATGACTTACAAGTCGATGATGTAATGGCTACGTCACCGCGACGGGATTGCTCACCGATCGATGGACTGATGCGGCAGGACCCACAGGAGCGCCGCTGGAGCGTTGTGACACCAGCCTCAGAATTGTCCCTCGTGATGAGAGCGCCGCTGCTCGGGATGTCAGCGGTGAATGTCAGCGCAGCAATTACGTAGTGCTGGCGCGCGTCTCAGGCCATCACACGATCACCTGGACCGCGTATGATGTTGGAAGCCAAAATCTGGCTGTTTGGAATAAATTCCGCGGTTGGACGAAGGCCGGGCAGGTCTCGTGGTGGTCGGCTCAATGTTTGCCTCTCACCAACCGCTATTGTCGTCTTTTTATTGTTGTTCTCACTAATGAACTCTAAAGCCGATATTCGGCCGCTCTCTAACTGCAGCTTTTAAGATGTAGAAAATTTCGAATGTCCTATGCTATTTCTGCTCGACCACCCTCTCTCGTGTTTTTCGCCCGTCTGACGTTTTAGCTTCTCCTGTGTTTCTCCCCCTTCTTTCTCTCGCACCATGCAAGGGTTATCACGTGCTTCCTGCCCTAGCGCTCTCATAGGTCGGTTTGTAGAGTTCCGGAATTTTCTATGTTATTTTGTGAGCTGATTGGATAAATGATCTCTTCCTTTCGCGGCCATTGGATGTCTTTTGTTGCGGCATTGTGATATGTTTATAGGACTTAAGGGATTATCCTGCTGCGTGCTAGCGCCAAGACCCTAACGCAGTTGTTCCAGAAGTCAATCATTCTGTAGTATGGACAAAAGGGGGTTAAGTTTATGGTGGAGGGTTTCGGGGGGCCTACGCAGCTGTGCGGAACTGATTCAAGCGGCGCGAGGGACGCGTTGTCCTTGCGAGCTTCTTGTTAATGTGGCGTGACGCTGGGGTGGCGAGTGCGATGTTCAAACGACACATCGCAATATTTAAATTATTGAAGAATCTCAATCACTAGCGTGATTTACAACTATTTTGCTGACAAATATTTCTTGTTCATGTGAAACGTATTTATATTATCGAAAATAAAATTATCAAATCCATTTTGTTTTTAGATTTATGCATTGTTTCTAAAGTAAATCAAAATTATTTGTGTTACGTATATTAATAATTCATGCTTATAAGATACATCAAAATACTAACATGTAGGATTATTAAACAGTTACAATTAGACAACAATAGACAATTAATCACTGTCACTGTCTTCTTCAATAACTTGGATCTCGCGTTTATTTATAAACAGTCTATTCAAAATGTCTGACTGGTAAACGATTTTTGCAAGTAACGAGCGTGGTGCCATATAAAAATGATCGCAGCTATGTGGGAGCAGCATCCCAGAGTGCGACTTTCATTCGCACGTTGAAAATAATATTGTTTCACTCCTGATATGGAAGCTTTTACATGGTTACACTTTCGATGATGGAAAGAGATAGGTGAGCTCCTCCGATGCACCGATTTTTGCTCGTTCTGTTGTAGCATCAGTTTGCGTCACTAACCACGTGACCACAACACGGGCACTTCGCTTGAAATGCGAGACCACACGTTGGCCGCTATGTTGCATGGAGAACATTCATAAGAAACCTGTGGTTCACAATTATCAATGCGCATTATACGTTTACTTGGAATTATAACATTGAAATTTTGCACGTATTCTATTCATAACGTCATATTAAACTACGAATGTTAATAATATCAACAGAAATATATAAAATGATATCTCTGTAAATTCCACTTGGTAATTTGTTGTTTGTTCAAAATTCTGAATGTAATATTGTATTATTTTAATAATTACATTTAACTGCCATTTATTTTGAGCTATTATCTTGCACTTTGCACTCTGCACTCTGCATTCTCACAAGAAAGTGCAAAACAAGAAAAGAGAACTACATAATTCAATAATTTGGTGAAATAGTACGGCCTGTTCGGCCTGTTCTCATATTTCAAATTATAAA
>JAHLJT010008446.1:277419683-277456677 GCA_031308135.1 Acheta domesticus | reverse complement strand
AATGCGCCTGTATTCCATTACGGACGGCGGCGATTGCAGATCGCACTTGTCATAACCTACGCTCTTTGAACGCCTCCTCGCATGCCGCTTGCGTCGCCGCCCACCGAGTAGATTACATCGTTTCGGAGAGCGTCCTTTTTGCCTCGCTTTTTTTTGGTGATGTAAAAAAGTGAGTTGAACGTTCTTACACGCGTTTTAATGACGCTCGGCAAGGGAAAGAGGTCGACGTGCGGCCACAGAGATGGCTCTGTTGTGAAGGGGCTTGAATGGTGAGGAAGTGCGGAGTGGAGAGATGCGAGTACAGCCCCTCAGTTAACCTAAGCAATCCTATTTGTTTTACATTTTTCGCACGAAGGGTTATCACATAATTGGTGCATTATCTACTGGAATGAGCAGAATTCTTTGTGAAGCATCGATAGATACCACTGGTTTATACCTATTATTTTTTTTCCCACAACTTAATTACACTTTGTTTCAGTTTATGTGATAAATAACTGACCGTAATTTTTCTATAATAAAATGTTATGCAATATTCGTATGATTTTCAAGTGTGAAAGATAATTGAGTTAACCGTTTTTCGTCAAACATGCTAAAATGGTTTTCCACTCGTGTTAATTAGAATTAACGTCACTTTTGAGCACTATAATAGTACTAGTTTCCAAGAAAATAGTCCAAAAATGTCTTAAATTCAATAATATGACATTACGCAACTGGTGTATCTAAGCTTCCTCTTAGTGTTTTTTTTGTGTGAAATGTTTACAAGAAAGAAAGCAAGAAAGATCATTTTTCAAGATTGTAGCACGCTCTGGAAGAGTGGAAAAGGTTGTCATGGTATTTCCTATTTTTCCTTCATCAATACTATCTAGAAAATTCTATTCCTAAAACTCCTATATTTCCAACGCAATGTTTCTTATAGTGTTGACGGTGATTCGATCGGTTCTGAAATGATGATTGTTCTATCACTTTAATCGAGTCACGGTTCACACATGACACATGGCACACATGTCATGGACAAAGAAAGTCCTGTCGGCGTCGTTTAATCTCAAAATATTTAAACACCTATCTTATATTTTCCCAATACCTGGCCGTAGTATGTATTCACATTTTAAATATTGACACTGACATGAGATATTGTATTGTAACGGTCATATGCACCAACCACCGCCAACGGTATATCTACCCGCCTCCGCCAACAGTTGCCGTCACCACCACCACCACCACCGCCCCGCCACAGTCTCTCCGCTACTGCTGCCGCCGCCCTGGAGAGTGGCGGTGTTTGATGTGGGGTCAAAGCACGGCAAGGGCTAGGAGACCGCCGGCCTCTCTGAGTGGGAAGGACACTCACCTTCCACCCCTGCACTTCGACCTTAAATTACTTGCTCCCCCTCCAACTGAATTTGTTCTGGAGAAAAAATACAACGAAGAATTTCCTTTGGCGTTTGCATTTTTCTCTAGAACAAATGAAAAGGAAATAAAAGGAAAAGTAAAGAAAGAAGAAAGCTTAAACTGAGCAATACAATCAAGGTGAACACGGCGCGTACTGACGCATGGGGTCATACTCGCTGGCAGATTTAACACCAAAAAACATGTTTAAAAAACTGTGTGATGTTCTTGGTAAGAATGTAATTTGTGCGCGCTTTCTTGCGCTCTAGGATACCACTCACCAAACTCATATCCATATTAAGTTGAATTACGAGCAATCAGCGACTATTACCCTTTATCATGTCCTATGAGGAAAATATTCATTTATTATTCCGAGAACGATTAATTGAAGATCTTAATTCCCCGCTCAGCTGAAGGAAACGTGCACATTTATTGAACCTATATTTGTGTACAGGAGCAATAAAAGGAGCCACGTCAGCATCTTCTGGAAGGATCCAGAGAACCGGACGAAAATCCTGAACAAGATAAAGAAAGAGATTGACCCTAATTCGTAATTGACGCAGATTTGTCCAGGGCATGACCTTGGGGTGTGCTTGTGTGTGCGCGCGTAAAGTGGTGTGTGCGTACGTGTTTTGGTTCAGAATACCTCGCCATCTGAAAAATCTGTGGAGCCAATACAAATATCTATAACTATAACACCAGACGTACTAATCAGGTGTCAGTATCACCTGCTCACTACAAAAATTCACATACTTGTACATTATTTTTCAAAACACGCTCAAATGACATCAAACGATTAAAATGAATGCACAATTGAGGCGGTCGACCTAAAAGCACATAAGCTTATAGGCTCTTTTTACGAAGAATGGCTATTCGTGCTGGCCGTGTCCTTTAGCGGAAGTGGTTGAAGTTTCATTTGTGTATCCTAAAAACTAAGATTCGTACCGGATGTTTGAAAGCAGCTGTGCAGAGTACATGAGAAGCAGGTACCTGCAAATGTGAAGGTATTATCGATTTTTTGTTGAGAACGAAATGAGTGTTAATACTGACATAAATTATGTACGAGTTGGTCATGATCCTACATCAAAAAGATTCATTTCATGTAATGGAGAAGGATTTGCTTCAAGAGTGACATCATTTTTCTATGGAAAGCCCATTTGTAAAAGTAAACTCTATTTGGGATAATTAATTATTCACATATTCATAATTCATCTTAAAATGTATATGAGTTAAAGTAGCGATTTTAGAGCCCAAGAAAACGTGCACAGATTGCATTCCTCCAATAATAAGTCCGTTTTTGTTGTTCTTTGATGGAAAATAAATAAATGAATTGAAATTACGTACCTGTTACAATTTGATTAAGAAATAAATAATACAATAGATTTGTACACATTTTTTATTTCACAGGTTTTACCCTAAATGGACTTAATAATCCGTTTTTGAAAGATTTTTGCTGTCTCAATTTTGGTAATGGAACTCTCACTCTCGAGAGTGGGACATTCAGGTATATCAGATAATTATTATAAACAAAATTATGAAATTATATAATTAGAAACTGCAAGGCACTTTTAAAATTTAAATTTAATGATCACATTCGCATTCATGACAATATTGGACAGTGTACTTTGATCTGAATCTGTTCTTGCCATAAATCTTTATTTTTTTTCATTTTGGTAAACTGATCGAAGACACAGTTACTGAATTTTCCTCGACACTTGCATTTCCGGTATTCACACTTTCAAGTCTGAATGTTCATCTGAAGAATTAAATGGAATGGCTGCTCCTGAAAAGTAATGCTGTGGAGATATTGCAGTTCTCAGAAACGCTTGCGGTCTGGGAGCCCGCACCTGGGTAGGACGGGGGTTAATAAACAATATAAAATTGTCACCTAGAAAATATAGAAAAGTTTCTCAAAAAGATAATAGCATAAACATAATTGAAGAGTTGAGTTTAAAAAACAGCCAAGTACATTATCTTTGTTTCAAAATCAGCCAAGTTCAATACCTCAATTTCAAAACCGGCCGTATTCTGTTCTAGAACATCCGGTTGCTGTGCGTAAATTCAGGCTTCCTGTTTCGCAAGCGTCCGGTGACAAGCCAAACAATTAGCGTCGGACCAGCAGTGTCGTGGCGAGTCGGCGTCCGGTTGACGTCAATATTATCTATTTGTTAATTACGGAAGCAGCGATTTGACCTCATGTGACAGAAGAGTATAATGATAGTTCTAGGCGACCAGTAAAGTAACGGTCAGCACGTAAACTCTCCAGCTATGCGTGGGATTGAAATTCCGGTCATTCCATGTGGAATACTTGAACAAAACAGATTTGGCATGATTCCTTGGAGTTCTCTCATTTTTCTTGCCTGTAATTTCTACTTCTTTACATGATTTCGTATACATGTTTTATAAAATGTCTGTTAACCAAACGTAAAAAAGCGAAAAATATCACTGCAATAATTACGCTCATTAATATTTAATTACTTTCAATTATATTTAATTTCTTCATTTAGTGCATTTATAGAAATATGTATTTTCATTTATTTAATCATTGGAAGCCAAAATTCATAATCCAGAGAGATATGGAAAGTAAACTCTTGAATGGACATTTTTCTATTAGATGCTGAAATTTCTCGGGCAAAATTAAAGCAGCAGGTACCTAAGAACCTAGACAGTGCTGGAGCATGCCTTCATATTACGAAGAACCGCATATTGCTCTACGCCTTACCGCCTCCGCCGCTGCCTTAGACACTTCCTTGCCGTCTTTGTTATACCCGCTGCCATCAAAATTGCCGTCTCTACAGACATCACCATTTCGGGTGTCATTTTTGACACCACTGTCCTTGCCACTGTCAACAACATCACCGCCAAAACCTTGTTCTCCGCTCCGCCTCTGCCCCCCTCTTTGCCCACTGCCGCCATCTCCGCGCCCGCCCTTCTCCCTGCTAATGCGAGCTCATCCGTCTTGCCATCCCTACCGCCAACGCTTCTTCCAACGCCCCTGTCTCGCTCTTGCCACGGCTCTTGCTACTACCGCCATCTCCGCCACCTCCCTTGCCACCGCCAATGCGATCTTCTGCACGTTCTCCAAGTTCTCGCGTCAGTAAGTGGATTTCTTCACGTAGGACACGATAGGGGATAATATCCAAACTCTGAAGCTGATTTGCCTTTGTAAATAGTCATTTATTACATGAGAGCGAATATTTCTTATCAATTCTTCCCGACACGCTCGTTTCTACCTGTATTCGTAATTCAACTTTATAGTATTGCACAGATTGCATGTTTTCTTTTGGTATGTGACACATCCTGCTTCCTGAAATCCTGCATCCGTCGGGACTGGAACCCTTGGGTAGGGCTTTCCAACTAGCGGCCCGCCAGATCTTTTTGTGCGGCCCGCATTTTGCGTTGAAAAATTTTATTATACCAACCAAATACAACACAATTGTAAACACATCTTATTTTTATTAAATGATATATTAATTTTCTCGTTGTATGTATTACATTAATAATTAAGTATGTTGAAAGTCGTATCTAATATATGTTTCAGTATAATCACAAACATTAGGGTAAAAACCATCTTATTTTTCGGTGTGGCTTAACTAGAATTTGATAACTGGTCCATAAGCCCTTCTAAGTTGGACAGCCGGGCTCTAGTGCCCCCCGATCAGAGGCACTGTACTGACTTCAATTGATACCCTGAGTCATCTACACCGTACCACCACCGTAGTACAGCTGTAGCCACACAGCACACTCCACAACCATTGGCAGCGGGAGGGGTATCGAACCCTTGAAGCCCGTCATCGCCTCCGCATCCTCCGAGCTGCACAACAGCCTACAGCCAGTGAAGCGCCGCTAAGAAATCTCACTTCCCACACTTCTCCCTGAGAGTGGGCGGGGAGGCGCAGGGCGGGATGGGCGAAGGACGCCGCCGGCGGCGGGCCAATATCGCATGCGAGCGTCCGCAGTCACGGCGGCGTCAAAGCAGCGAGGCGTGGGTGGGCGCGACAGTGACATGAGACGCGCAGACGGGGGCGGCGGAAGCGCAGGGAGATGCGGTGATGGGCGGGGGGGGGGGAAGCTGCGACGGAAGCCCGGGAAGGGGAGAGGACATGGGAGGGGGGCGGAGACGGAGGCGGGCGCCAACCGCCGGGTAAATTCGCGGCAAGAAGGTTTCTCGGTAGAGCCGGTGTGTGGAGCGTCGCAAATATAAGCAGAAGCAGCGGAGCCCGAAGGAGTGGTGCGAGCATAGAGTGGAGCAAGGAGGATGAGTAACCTAGAGAGGAGTGGACAGAGAGGAGAAGAGCGGATTGGAGCGAGTCGAAGAGGAGCGGGGTGGAGAGGAGCGGGGCGGAGAGGAGCGGGGCGGAGAGGAGCGGGGCGGAGAGGAGCGGGGCGGAGGGGAGCGGGGCGGAGAGAAGGGAAGAGGCGCGAAGAGAAGAGAAGAGAAGAGGCGCGGAGAGAAGAGAAGAGAAGAGGCGCGGAGAGAAGAGAAGAGGCGCGGAGAGAAGAGAAGAGGCGCGGAGAGAAGAGAAGAGGCGCGGAGAGAAGAGAAGAGGCGCGGAGAGGAGTGGAGTGGGGCGGAGAGGAGTGGAGTGGGATGGAGAGGAGTGGAGTGGGATGGAGAGGAGTGGAGTGGGGCGGAGAGGAGTGGAGTGGGACGGAGAGGAGTGGAGTGGGGCGGAGAGGAGTGGAGTGGGGCGGAGAGGAATGGAGCGGAGCGGCAAGGAGGGGGCGGACAGGAGTGCAGAGGAGGCTCCGGGATAGGCGCGGAATAAGAAGAGGCGGGTGGAGGGGCAAAGTGACGTGGGGCTTCGGTTCCCGGGCGGGGCGGCGCGAAGGCTTGCCTTGCAGCTTGGCGCTTGCCGCGTGGCTGCAAATTCGCTTGCGGGCGGCGTCGGCTGCCTCTCCGCCTGAGCCACTCCCGTGCGGGTGGGTGGGCTGGCGGTTGGCGCTTGGGAGGTGCAAATTGCTGGTGCGACTTAGAATTCTTATTACGGGGCGGCGAAGCAGCCACGGCGCCGCGACCGAGCTCACGCCGTTCGCCTGAGCGGGTGCGTCGGCGGCGGGTGACTGGCGCCTGGAAGGTCTCGCTACCGCATCGTGCGCCCAAAGGTTGCACAGTGAGATAGATTTTTATGAAACCGCCCCGCTCCTCTCCGCCCCGCTCCTCTCCGCCCCGCTCCTCTCCACCCCGCTCCTCTCCGCCCCGCTCCTCTCCGCCCCGCTCCTCTCCGCCCCGCTCCTCTCCGCCCCGCTCCTCTCCGCCCCGCTCCTCTCCGCCCCGCTCCTCTCCGCCCCGCTCCTCTCCGCCCCGCTCCTCTCCGCCCCGCTCCTCTCCGCCCCGCTCCTCTCCGCCCGCTCCTCTCCGCCCCGCTCCTCTCCGCCCCGCTCCTCTCCGCCCCGCTCCTCTCCGCCCCGCTCCTCTCCGCCCCGCTCCTCTCCGCCCCGCTCCTCTCCGCCCCGCTCCTCTCCGCCCCGCTCCTCTCCGCCCCGCTCCTCTCCGCCTCGCTCCTCTCCGCCCCGCTCCTCTCCGTCCCGCTCCTCTCCGCCCCGCTCCTCTCCGCCCCGCTCCTCTCCGCCCCGCTCCTCTCCACCTCGCTCCTCTCCGCCCCGCTCCTCTCCGTCCCGCTCCTCTCCGCCCCGCTCCTCTCCGCCCCGCTCCTCTCCGCCTCGCTCCTCTCCGCCCCGCTCCTCTCCGCCCCGCTCCTCTCCGCCCCGCTCCTCTCCGCCCCGCTCCTCTCCGCCCCGCTTCTCTCCGCCCCGCTCCTCTCCGCCCCGCTCCTCTCCGACCCGCTCCTCTCCGACCCGCTCCTCTTCGTCTCGCTCCAATCCGTCCTTCTCTCCGCACTACGAGATAGATTTTTATGAAACGATTTAATACGATTTGTGGGATATTTATATTATTTTAATCATTAAAAACCCACATTTTATATGATATAATTATAATTAGAGCCCGGGTGTTCAAGCTTTTATTTTACCTAAAATAGGTAGGCAAAAAGGCATTTATGTTTACTAAAATAGGCATGCAAAATAGACATTTATTGTAGCTAAAGTAGGGGATAAAAGCACGGGAAACGTTGAAAAATCATTTAAGAGGAATTTTGGTAAAGAAATTAATGATTAAAATGATTCATATTTTTATTCTAACTTTAAAATTTACATTAGCACTCACGTAGAAGGAAACTTTCTTTTCTTTGTAATCTTGATTGTGCATGACCATCCGGTATGAAGAATAGGAATTATTTTACTCGCAACACTGTCTCTACGAAACGCTATTGTGGACCACCTTTGAATATTGAAATGGTAAGAGTGAAAACGGAATTATATATTTCGTTCTTTGCAATTGTGTATTCACCAGAAGAGAAGAGAGAACAAGAAGGAACTGAGAAGGATATAATTATGTACAGATAGTTCTGTCCTCAAAAGGGATCAGAGGTCATACACACACAGAGGATGAGATTTCTCATCCTACAAGCTTGTTACCAAACCTGTCAAAGATTTTCAAAGCAGATTTTCCTAAAAAGACTAACAAAGACTAATCTAGACTTAACAAAATTACACCAATGGGACAATTTAGATTCACATAAAAAATATCCACCCAAAATCAATTACTCCGTATTACAGTACATATATACACCGCCTTTAAAAAGCGCCACACAATAAAGATTTTCATAGACATCACAAAGACATTTGACTGAACATGGCAGCAAGCACTGAAGTACAAACTAATCAAAATTGATACTCCACACTACATACTCTCAATAGTAAATAGTTTTCTTCACAACAGAACAATTTCGGTAAATGTTAAAACTACCTCTCAAATCCGAGAACAATAAACTCTTGTTTCCCTCAACGTTCCTGACTTTCTCAACCCTTATTCAACTTGTACGTCGCTGATCTCAATAAACTGAATAATATTCAAATAGCTCTATGTGTGGATTTCGGAAGCAGGATTTGCAATTATTACATCTGGAATGTTATGTAAATTATTCACTTTTCCCTATTTTAATAATTTAATTAATTTTCCACTGTTGTTTCCAAGTTTTAATTTTAGATGCCACGTTTTGGAAAACTGCGCGCGGTCCGTGGCCTGTTCTCTTATGTATGTGTGAAAGAGATTATGATATTTAAAAGAACGATTTTTTTATTAAAACAGTGTATTAAACGTCAGTTTTATTTCCACAGCTTATTTCCATTTCCGGTCCAATTAACTTTACTAGTTTAGGTTAACTGCTCCTATTGCAAATGTATAAAACATTGCATATTTGACAATAACTGTAAGCCTAATGATGTTTGTTCCCACACTATAAGGAGAAAGCCTCTCTCAAATATCATGCGAAATTCACGTGTATTAGTCGAGTGAATAACATTTTGGAACTAGCTAAAAAAGTGGACCAATTAGCCTGACTTTCCCCTACATTTTTTGACATTTTCTTAATTTTTCGGTTTCCTAATAGTGGAGCGGAAATATTATTTTAAGAATATTAAAGAACAGAAAAAACATCCTAAATGGCAATTTTCTTTGAAAAATTTGGTGTCTCTTCAAGAAAATGGCGGCTCAGCTCATATGGTGATATATTCGAATGTGAAGCTCGTTTTCACAGAAACTTTTTGAGTTTTCGAAAAATTTCATTGAAGTCATTTAAAGCACTTTAACTCATAAATACGATAGTGTTTACATATTACTGGAAATGTCCACATTAACGGTGTGAGAAATCTTTCACAAATATTACATTTGTGTAATTTTTGAAAAAACAAAAATGTGCCCCAAAAATGAACTTTACGTCGTATTAAAGAGTACAATTAGCACTATCCGTTCGATAAGTTTGAAGAAAAAATTGAACCCATTTATGAGAAAATAGCGTTTTGAACGTTTCTGAAAATGCGGAATTTTGAGCTAGTTTCACAGAAAAAGGTTGAGTTTTCGAGAAACTGTATATGACATTATTTAAAGCACATGTACTTGTAAATATAATTATGTCTAGGAATCGCCGCTAATGTAAATATAAACGACTTGAAAAAAGTAAAAAATATACATTTTTAAATTTTTTTTACATACATTTTTACATTACGTTTAATACATTTTTTAACGGAGAAAACTGATGTATATGTCATCTAATAGTGTACACTTTGCACTATCCCTACAAAACATTAAGAAATATTTGGAGCAGTTTTCGAACAAATCTTGTTTTTGTAATTTTTTAAAATTGTAAATATTCCATACAATATGGCGCGAAAATTACTAACATTTTCGAAAATATGTACAGGACCTAAATGGAAAGAACTGACTATGGAGTAAAAATTTATGTGAAGGAAAAATCCCTATCTTCAATTTGTAGTTGTAGGAAGACATTGAACAAATTTTACCTTTGCAATTTTCGAAAATTCATAGTTAATCGTGAAAATAGGATCTATGTCACCTTTATAAGAGAATTTTACCCTATTCTTAGAAGAAATTTAAAGAAAATAATTGGAGCCGTTTTTGAGAAGATTTTTAAAACGTCCGGGGGGCTTTAGGTAAAGTATCCCAAAATTCTGAAGAGAGGTTTTCAAAATTGCTACACCTCAAGTCGAGCCAGATCGACTGTGGAATATCTATTTGGAAAATATCCTACGTATGATTTACGCGGTAGACGTGTTCACAAACGGAGAGGTAGACGGACGGACGGACGGACGGACGGACGGACGGACGGACGGACGGACGGACGGACGGACGGACGGACGGACGGACGGACGGACGGACGGACGGACGGATGGACGGACGGACGCACGCACGGTGTGAAAAAAAAACACGTTTAGTTATCAGGGAACCCCAAAAACGTGTATTTGCGTTGAAATCTCGAATTCGATTTTCCGCAGTATTACATGACTTTCCCTACACTACGTCTATTACTTCGTATACACGTATCTTTCACCCCTCATGATCATTATTATTTCATCTTCCATACCCGAGGGTTAACAACCCAGGGGGATAAAAATAGGATCCAGCTAAATGCTGATTCCTGAATATAAAATTACATGCACCTGCCAGCGAGATAATGAAAAAGGTAAATGCAGGGTGCATGCACCCGCGGTCCAAGACGGCCTATTGGAAAGCAAATAAATAAACGAATAAATAAACAAATGTACAAATGAATAAGCATTTAATTAAACAAATAAATAAAACATATTAGCTCTTAGTGACTCATCTCATCTCTATTTACAATGCTGCTGTGCAACTCGCTTGGGAACCCCAAAAGGCACAGAGTTCACCTTCCCTTGAGTATACAGACACCCCTCTCTACCTCTGGTAAAAGCAGCTGCAAACTGCTGAGATGCAACGCTGAAAAGCCCTCTCCTAAGAACAAGGAAGTGGTGCGCGGCTGAGTGTTCGGCTTAGGACATATGGCTTGCGTACGATCGAATAGAACGATAAGTGGTTTCATGTAAGGAAACAGTGAGTCATTTCACTCGAATTCAGCTTGTTGTACTGATGCAATTTTCTAACCTGGCAGCAACGAGAACAACCTATTTTATTGATTTTTCCTCCTCTTCAAAGTGAGTGTGACCGAGGGTAAATAATGTACCCTGAGTACCTTATTCTACGAGAAATTACCTATTTTTGTTGTTCATTCGATCGAATATGTACAGTTTAATGTATTTTATCAACATTAAGTGGACAACAAAACACAAGTCATTTTTTAATTTCTTTAGTCCTTTACATTTAGTCCATTACTTTCTTTCTGGTTCTAAGATGTAGTACTTTTATTTTTCCAATTCTTTTTCAGACACTTGAAAACGGTTGTACATGCCCGAACGCCATAATGTAAACTTTTGTGGCGTATAATGTTTGTTATTTTTATCAGTTAATAAATAATGATTTTTTAACTAATTGCTTAAAAATGCAATTAAATATGTAAAGTACAATATTTAATTCTAACGTAATATCTTTTATCTCTTATCATGTCTATTGACATGTCTTTATGTGTTAAATATGTCTTAATAATATACATGTATTATATAGAAATACATGTAACCGCAATAATGTTTTCAGTATTCATAGTTCACAGTATCACAATTCCCTTTGTAATTATAAGACTTCTTGGAACCTGGCATGAGTCATTCTTGGTCCCTGGCCCCCACATCGCTCCAAACCACTCCGCGGAAAACGAAGAGTGTGTGTGCGAGGGGAAGGGGTGGTCTGTAAAGAGCAAGGATACGCTGAAGTGAGCAAGCGAGACGCAGGTGAGTTGGCGGAAGGCGTTGGGGCGGACGGGGGCGGAAGCGCGCGTCGCTTCAGGGTGTCTAGCTGCTCCCACAGGGAATATGCATGAGTGCCCCGAGCGCAGGGGAAGAAGGCGGGCACGCGGACGGTCACGTGGACGGGACATAGGAGGGGATGGGGTCGAGGCGGAACCCGCGCTTCACTCGTCCCTGAGTACGACACCACCTCCGATCCTGCCCCGTTCTGAACCACTTCCGTGCCGCCACCCGATTCCGCACCTACCACTATTTCCGCCCCACCAGCCACACTTCTCGCTCCCGTTCCCGATTCCACCCCGCTGCCCCCTCTTATTACCGCTCCCGCCCGCCCACTCCCGTCCCCGCTCCCGTCCCCGCTCCCGTCCCCGCTCCCGTCCCCGCTCCCGTCCCCGCTCCCGTCCCCGCTCCCGTCCCCGCTCCCGTCCCCGCTCCCGTCCCCGCTCCCGTCCCCGCTCCCGTCCCCGCTCCCGTCCCCGCTCCCGTCCCCGCTCCCGTCCCTCCCGTAACCCGTCCTGTCCTCGTCTCGCTTCTATCTCCCGACGGTCACGCTTCCCATGCGTTCCCGACACTCGCCCACTCTCGGCTAGCTGCCGACTCCACTCCCGCCCCTTCTTCCGCTCCCCCTTCCTCTGATACCGCCATCCCCAACCCCAACCCCAACCCCGCCTGCAGCTCAGGATCTTCCCCACCCCCGCCTTCTACCCATGTCGCACCTCCGCCCGACGCCCGCTCTCGTCTCCTCCTGCGCCCCCGCCCGCCAAGAAGCGGCTTTGCATAAGCGGGCTCAGTGCTTAATTTTGACTCCAATTTGTACTTGTGCAGGCCCTGCACTCCGTCGCACCTCCCCGCGCGAGTGCCACTCAGCGCACAAAATTGGTTTGCAACATCTCTCCCGGGCTGCGTTTGACACCACACGAGCGCTTATTAAATGTGCACCCTTTCAATGGAAAATTGTCTCTTTTACGTTTGAATGAATATACACTGGGGATTACATCACATTTGCAAACGGAATTGTAAGTCAAGAGAATTTCTGAAGTGCAAAACTGAAATGGTGTGAATTAAATAATTGTCATTTCCTTTCATTTCAGAGGTATAGCAGTTAGCGAGGCAGAACGGTGACATTTAACTTAGGGTGCTCAACAATCACTTAAAATTTGTTTGTTTATACTATGCAATTTTGATATCACTTTTCTTGTTCGAAAGTAAAGACATCAAAACTTGTATGCTCAGTACTTAACTAATTTGTATTAATTCTCTTGGTCGAATTCATTGATATCTTGGGCCAATAAAGAATTGATTACCTGAATTCCTTTCGCTTTGCTCTTCAAAAGGTCAGAAATCTGACGCACTTTAATTCCTGTTTATCTCAAAGATTTTTAATATCAGCGAATGACACTTAAATGGTATTTAGTTCAGTGAATTTCCCAATGTTCAGTGAATTTCCCATTCAGTGATTTCCCATTGAGGAGCCCAGTGGGGTCATCCTCCTTCTTATTTATACTATGTGTCATAATGTGCATATATTTTGTATAATTCTAATCAGTTCTGTAAAGCACCTAAGTGCGCTGTACTAGAAAAAGATTCAATAAAAAAATTTCAGTGAATGATCAATTTGTTTTCATTTTATATCTAACTAACTACTTGCGTTTATATACTTACCAGCGTTGCCAGATTATTTTTCGTCTATGTCGTAATTTTTAACAAATCTTGGTGAAAAAAGCGTGAGGTGTTTCGAAAAAGCGGGACAAATTAAAAAAACCATACTAAGTAACATTTTAATTGTATCAGAACAGACACATTTATTCAGATTTCAATCAAAACCTACTGATTACCTAATGTCGACGAGATTGCTTTCGCGTGTTCTTTCTTGTTTTCTTTTTTGTTATATATTTCTGCATTGGGTAATTCAAATCGAAAGATTTTACAAAATTGTGATTTGAGCTGTAACGCGCGGGACATTTACTTTCAGTCGTAATAAGCCGGAAACGCTGGTATTTACTATGTTATACTTCTAGATGCGAACTATTTAGATATAAACGCAAGATGTAAGGAATGTCTTACGGGAACGACGTTCCCTCTTCATTGCCAATACGTCATTTAGGATCTCCATTTGAGACGTACCAAATGCATTTTGCGTATTTTGCACGGGAATGCATGCCACTTTTGTAATGAAACACAATTCTTTGATAAACATTGCTGGCAAAATATTTTTGTGATCACGAATTATAAAACAGGTTGTAGTACATTTTCGTAGAAAATAAACTGCATGTTTTTACTAACGCAAATGATATTACAAATTCACGTAACCTCGTGAATCGAATTTTCCATGCGTAAAAATAAAACCATACGACACAAGTTTAGCGCTCATTTTATTTTGCAAAAGTTGTATGAAACAAATTATTTTTTTATTCATAATGTATTCTTCAGTCTATAATATCGATGCTATGGTACTTCTATCCCATACTAACAATTTTTTTACTGTTATTTGGAAAAATCAATAAAATAAAATCAAATGAAACACATTAAGATGATATTACAGGAAAATTACCTAATCCTGTTTGCGCACCTTAGGGCAGAAGGATTAGTAGGGATTCAGCTCCACCACCCGGAAGCCGATGACTCATATTCACAGATATATGTTTTACTAATATTCTTTAGTAACGAAAGTCATTTAATATCTCAATAGATTACGGTATAAATAACTATAAATCAGTAAAGAAAAATACATTTTAAATTAAGCATAAATGAAAAAGACTTATAAAGAAACACCGTGTCAACTGAACCCTACACTTATAAATCCCACATAGGAAAGTTTTGGTAGACCCAATGCCTATGTTACATCAGGAATAACTATGTTTAGTTCTACTACGACGTGATAATGTTTGTAGTTAATTCGTGAATACATAAATTTGGTACAATGTGAAATTATGTGGGAATATAAAACACGTCCATTATTTGAACGGAAGGTGCGGAAAGTTTACATCGTCATCAGCCTTTGTATAGTCCTATTATTTTTATCATATTAGTATGTGAAATTAACGATCCCATGGAATTAAAAATTAGTTTACATTTAAAAAAGGATCACGTCATTGACATGTGTCACGAAGCACACTTGATTTCATCAGGGTTTTTTTCATTAATATGTCATTGAAAGGAACCAAAAGTATTTAAAAGTCATTCATAATTTTTTAATGTGTTGCAAGCGCACGATGTTCTTGAAGTGTATGACACATTCGTTATTACCGCTATCGAAGCGGCGAACCAAAGACACCTATTTCAACATAGTATATCAACGTAATAAAGCAAAATATTTTAACCTTTCAAAGAGAATAAAGAGAAAATTAAAAACTGACAGGATTGTAATAACAATTTCTTATATAAACATTCAAAAATACATTAACGTTATAAATGTTATGTTAAAGTCGAACCGTCTTAGCTATGTTTAAGAGGTGCAACCGAAACGACGAGAAAACCTGATGGAATAGGCAATCGGTTAATAATAAAAAAAATCTGAAATGTTTCAAAGAATATTCATAAAAGATAACGAACATAAAATTATTGTTTGTGAAATAACATTCATTTATATTTTTAAATTAACATATTAAATACAAAATTTTGAAACTTCATCACCTGCAACGGAACATTCATCAAATTTAAATAACCTTGAAAGTAAACATTACGGTGCGTGATACTTTGTACTTTTTCTAAGTTTAATTGTTTTATTTAACGATATAAACACTCAAAGTTTAGGATTGAGGAATAGTCAATTACAGAATTGTTGGAAGTGATCATTGTCTCTTGTTAACGTTTTTTAAACATGGAACCAGGATATAAAAAAGCCAACGTTTGAAATCTTCCCAGAGTGGGTATTGTAATTGTTGGCAATATTTTTGTCACTAATTCGGAGTTTTGTGCTACTGTGTTTATGAATGTGATAACATCTATAAACATAGTTGAAATACATAACATCTATGTATTTCTACTATTCGTTATTTATTCTGCGTGTACAATTACTAGGGAAGTAATAGAAATCATAACCTAACAAGTATAGGTTAGGTTAACAATGTAATTTTGATGGAAGCCATCGAGGTTTTAACATTATTCTATTTTCGAAGCCCATTACATGATATCGCATGTAACTTCCCATATCGCCAGCTAAAACACAAATACAAATATTTAGGCACTCGTAAATACGACCTACAACGAATCACTAATTATTTGCACACAGCTTTTATCTATTTGCATAACCTATTATGTACTTACATCGAAGTGTTCCTCACAAAAATTAATCAGTATAGTTACAGACATTCCGTCGCATTTTTGTCTTCCTAGGTTCAACCATTTTCTTCGCACATATGCTTTTCGTGGAACATATTTGAAGTAGATTTAGAAGTATTCCTACATTGAGGTACTACAAACGATATGTGTTTTTTATTCCATTACGTCCGCAAACTATACAAAACCTTTTACGCAACAAATTGCACACATTTGGCAGTTACCTGGTAGTTCGTTTACCACACAGATGACGTCATGCGCTCTGAGGTAACATGATATACCGTTTACATTGCAGTTTAAATAAATAACTTATAGAATTTGGGATACTACATATACGGCTCTATTTGTATAAAATACTAGGAAAACCCTGCAGACGTTGTTCTGCCCTTCATCTCCCTCTTTCCCCGCCCATCTCCGATTCTCACTGTCACTCCCTCCATCATCCTGTCCCTGTCTGTCTCTGCCGCTCTCTGTCCCTCTCATTCACATTTACTTGCAAATTCTGGGCATCTCTGAGGAGGTGAGGTAATATCGAGAAGCGCCGTACCAGCAAAAATGTAATAGAATGTTCAGGAAGAGTTCATTCTGTAGATTACGATGTGAGAAACGTTTCTTTGAGGCCTTCGGCCTCAGTATTTTAATTTTTAAGGCCCTAGAACGCCTGGTTTAGGAGTTATTTAACCATATAAATTCAAAATGCTGCCGAATGAGTTGCAAGTTGCATTTGACGTGAATATGTAGCGCCTTGTAGGGGAGTTACAACAGAATTAACAACACACAAACCTCAGTGAAAAACACGTAGAAGTGCCAACTTTCCAGGAGATCGATCCAATGGTTTTGGAGTTTTGCTCTCATATACATACCAACATCCTGTTATATATGAGAGAGAGATTTTTTATTTTGAACGTGATTAAAGTGTGGCTTTAATCACATTTTTTCCTATGTTAATATGTGATCCTGTGTTAATAATGAGATTACTGTGGCGTTGGTCCGATAAGACGGCCGAAAATTTGAAACGTGCATTGGATCGTCCATTTTGAATTTTAAAAATCTGTCATCAGATTTGTATTCAGCGACCCAAAACCCTCCAGTTATGAATTTTCACGAAGAATGGGCAATTAGAACAATATATGGGTAAGAACGTTATAAATATTGGGAAAATGGTACTTGTTAGCCATTTTTTAATAATACTTAAGTTATCCAAAAATTATATATCTGTGCAGGGGTTATTTGGTATGAATGTGGGAAAAACATTTCCGATACATCCATTGTGTTTTCCAAGACTATATGTCAAAAAAGTACCCAAAAAAATGCCATGTTTTGAGCGACCGATGCACCCTCTACAATTATGATGGAAATCGTTATGTTGCTCAAAACTTGTTTCTCATTGAAAACTTCAATTTCAATAAGGAGCATGGGGAAGTGTGAAGGTTTTGATAAAACTTTTGTGAAGGTTTTGATAAAACTTTTGTGAAGGTTTTGATAAAACTATACACACACAATAAAATTGAAAGATTTGAATAATATAATTAATCTATTATGTTCAAATAATATTATTAAGAGTATACTGCAGATCAGACGGTAAGACATGAAGAAAGAGGGTGAAGAAAAAGAAGTTGCCATCTTCCAAACAGATAAGAATGAGGAGATAGACGAGAAAGTAGTAAATAATTAGTAGTACCAAAAGTTATTATTATTATTATTCCATTACATCACGACTAAAGATCTTATGAGTCGGCTGAATATAAAATCTACTCCAGGTTGCAACCAGCTACCTAAGGAGCAGATTCGGTGACTACCAGTGCCTCTACAATACTTTACGCAAAATGTGGGCTGTTCCAAATAATAATAATAATAATAATAATAATAATAATTATTATTATTATTATTATTATTATTCCATTACATCACGACTAAAGATGTTATGAGTCGGCTGAATATAAAATCTACTCCAGGTTGCAACCAGCTACCTAAGGAGCAGATCCGGTGACTATCAGTGCCTCTACAATACTTTACGCAAAATGTGGGCTGTTCCAAATAAAGCAATTTCTTGCACTTCCCAGTCTTTTGAATTACCAGGGAGTTTAAACAAGTTCTTACTCAAATTTTGCGGAACAAATCGCAGAGCTCCGATAACTATCGGGACGACCTGTGCTTTTACGCCCCACATTCGGCTGATATCGATTTCCAAACTTTTGTATTTAAGACGTTTCTCTGCCTCCTTGGTAACGACGTTTTGATCGCAAGGTACAGCAACATCGATAAGTAAACACGATTTTTTCGCCAAATCCCAGATAACTATATCCGGATTGTTTGCCGCTATCGTGCGATCAGTTTGAATTTGTTGGTCGTACAATATCGTACTCAATCCAACAGACGTCACCGGTTTTGGTGAGTGTTCGTACCACTTAGGGCATGTGTTTGGAACTTCGAGTGCGGTACAGATCTGCCAGTGGAGGTAGCTACACACCCTGTCATGTCTTTTCAGGTATTCGGTCTTTGTTAGGATTGGAAAAGCTGAGACAATATTATCAATGGTTTCTACTTGCTCCTGGCAAATGCGGCATTTATCATCTTGGGAAATTTTGAGAACCGCTTTATCATAATGTCATGTTCTCAAGGCCTGATCTTGGGCAGCTATTATAAGTGCTTCCGATTCTGGCTTCATCCTTCCCCTCTTAAGCCACATAAATGATTGATCTTTATTGATCTGCACCTTGTCCATTCTTTTTAGGTATTGTCCGTGGAATGGTTTGTCTCTCCACGATTTCTTTAACATTTTTTGTGTCTCACACTTCATGTTTAGCAGCATCAGAAGTTCAGTGTCTGTGTTATTCGACGTGTCTTGCCTAGTTTTCTTCGCAATGTTTCTTGCTACACTAACAATGCCTCTGTTTCCCATTCTTCGGTCAGATTTCATGACCTGCCTCATTAGAGGGTTATCTTGACGGCTGACTACATACTTCCCCAACCCGACTATTGCGTTGTGCCAGGAGGTCTCAATTTGTCTGTGGCCTCTTCCTCCTTCCTTACGTGACACATAAAGTCTATGTATATCAGCTCGAGGGTGGGCGACATGATGCATTGTTAGCAGTTTTCTGGTTTTTCGATCCATGGTGCGAATTTCTTGCTCAGTCCAGTCCACTAGTCCAAAACTGTATTCGGCTACAGGTACCGCCAAACTACCTATTGCAGATATTTTATTCCTGGAATTCAGAGCGGACTGCAGAACCAGTCTCACTCTCCTATAATGCTCCCTACGAATTCTCTCTTTCATTCTGTCGTTCGAGATGGTTTCACATTCTTCAATGCCCAGATATTTGTAAGTTTTACCTGGCTCAAGATCGTGAATCACAGTGTGCGTATGAATTTCAATGTTCTCAGACGTTGTGAGTTTCCCTCTTTTTAAATTGATTTTTGCACACTTGTCAAGACCAAACTTCATGCAGATGTCATTGCTAAAGTCATTCACGACAGACAGCATTTGGGAGAGAATCGCTTCATTATTAGCAAACACTTTCAGATCATTATTATTATTATTATTATTATTGTCATCATCATTTTAAGGGTAGTACACATAACAGTTATAAATATACTTCTGCAAAAAAATCTAAAAGAAAACCAGCTGACCGTTCAAAGAGCATCGTCGTGAAAAGGGTGAAAAACGCTGGAGAAAGAGAAAGCGGCACAAAAGTTCTCGACTGCTCTCAGCCTCTCGCGGTTCCCAGACCCTGCGGCAAAATGAGCTGCTTGTTGTGAATCCCCTTCTTTGCATACTCTTTCTTCTGCTCCCTTCCGTTCCTCCACCTTTTCCTTCTACATTTTCCTGCTGCCTTCCCTTTCTCTACTTCCTCATCCTCTCATTTTGCCACATTATTTAACAAATCTTAGTGAATAAGTGTGAGGAATTTGATTTTCAGGACATCGAATTGTTTTAACTACCACTGAGTGTTTTAGGGCATTTTACGGAATTCTAATTTTCCCAGTAGTTTAAAGAGTGAGAAGTAAATCTCGGGTGTTTAATTTTTGTCAAATAACTCTTAATAATGACATAATTATCATATAACAATTACAACAATAACAACAACAATAATAATATGATAAAGAAGCATTATTATTGGTGCTTTTCTTCTGACCGTATTATAGTTTTAGTCGTAAGTAGTTTTTCATCTCTCTTGTAAAATTTACTGAAAAGACTTCACGGTTTCCTATTTTTCTGTTTCTCCTCTCTCCCTTCTTCTTCTCCTTCATGCCATTTTATCCCCCGTCAGTCCAACGCATTCACGGATACCTTAGGCGCGTTCCTCGACCAATTCTACTCGACACCGTCCTGCGTCCCATTCCTTTTACTCCCATCCCCTCCCCCCTTTTCTTTCTACATTGCGCCTTTGCTGGGCTACGACGCTGTTCACCGCGACGCAACTCAAAAATATTTCCCGGAAAAAGTTTCCGGCGGGACAAAAACTCTCGTATTGCTCGCGGTGGGAACCGGGGGGTGCAGAGGTTGCCTCACATTTCGGAGCCCACGAAGGGGCTCGGCGCTCGCTGCTTGGTTGCGTGTTGTTTATTGGTTGGTTGCTGGTTGGTTGCCAGATGGATGCTGTTCGGTTGCTGTTCGGTTGTTGTTCGGTTGGTGTTCGGTTGCTAATCAGTTGCTGTTTGGTTGCTGGTCGGTTACTGTTTGGTTGCTGGTCTTGGCTGGTTGGTTTCTTGTCGTTTACTGATCAGTTGCTGCCCGCTTTCTGACCGATTCTAGTCTGGATGCTGTCCGGCTGTTGTCCACCCCCTGTCTAATTGCTACCTGACCTCTGTCCGGTTACTTTAAGATGGTTGCCTTTTTTGTGGTTCGTTGGAGGCTCTAGGATGTTACATGTAGTTTGCCGAGTTGGTTTGGAATTTTTTATCTAATTAGTATTGCCTGTAATTTTGCTGGATTCGTGAAAAAAAATATTCATTTTGTTTACTTGAGTAACATTTCTAAGTCCTTATTGCTTCAATGCACTAGTTACTTGAGTTTAGAGGGTAGGTGTGAGAATAGTTTTCCACGTATGGTAATTTTCAAATTAAACCGTCAGTTACTTGGATACATTATTCATTGCTGTCATTCGAGGATTTATTACAAATGTACTCAATCTATTCCTAATTTTCTCGGTATAACTTATCTTAGATCACAGTGACTTGTGCACTAGCTTACCTGATTTTTGTGTTGCCCTCAGCGTCTCAAATGTGTATCACTTGATACAAGTACAGTCCAATATTAACTTTCTCTTTTCTCAGTTATTCTTTTGTTCCATCAACTTATTCTCCGTGAACTATATGAGGTGATATTACTTTCCTATACTCTGGAGTGAAAAATATTGGCCTTCTGACCACTCTTATGACGTTACGTTTTGTTAGAAAATAACTGGGCAGTACAATAATAATTGTTCCACTTTCCCAATTCTCTGCTTTAATATTGTTTGTTGAAATTTGGTATTACTAATCCGGTTACGCAGAATGAATTCCTACGGTGTTTGATTGACATTGATGAAATGAAAATTCATACTGCACATATTGTCATATTCGGCACACACTTCCATGCATGGACGCATCGTGTAGCCCAGATGGTTTGTTTTGTTGCAACCTGCAAATATGTGGAACTCGCCAACCGGGCATTAAATTTCATGCATTCATATTGCATTACGTACTTTGAATATTTCTATCACACTACCGCCAATGAATGCAATATGTTATTGGGCTTAATTGCGATAGCCACTTGGATAATTATTGAGCTTCATTCTAATGACCAAAACGGTATTTGTTGACGTTTAAACATTGTCGTTTATAACTGGTATTTCATTCATACAAGGGAACAATTAGAGAATGTTACCATACATTAGGTCACAGATGTGTCTCCAGACGTTATTTCTTCAGAGAGAAATACAACTCCTCTTTTGGAGAATGGGTAGCGAAATTTAATTATATCATCATGTTTTATACATAATAATTCATGTAACATTATTAATACACCAATATTTTGACTGTACATCTGCGCTCCTACCAGGGGATGTCCCAGGATATGCGTTTCGAAGCGATCCATATAACAAAATTATCACTCCACGTAGCATATTTTTGAAGCACAAAATGTGTTATCTCTACAATCCTTTCTTAGATTGGACCTGCGTTGAAATGTAAGTAAAATATTGCACTAAATGGAGCATTTATTCAACCACAAGTTTCCCCTTAAAAATCACGTGTCATGAGCAATTTCCAACAATTTCACTTTCCTCATTTAATTTATTTCACTTCCCCGGGATATCTTCTTTCACCGATTAATCAAACTTGAGCTGGTTTTATTTAATTCTTCTCTCAGGTGGTTATCTACGAAGAAACCCAATTACGCTAATTTCATACAATCAAATATTCCCTCATTAATAATGACAATAGTCATTATTTTTAACATCTGCGATTTTCGAAATGAAGAGAGTTAAACGAAAATGATACATGCGTCATTTTTAAGCGTTCTTTGCTTTATCCGATGATAAAATTTTAAGAAAAAAATTGGAAGCTTTGTGAGATTTTGTGAAAGTTAATTTCATTAACTTAAAGCAGAAATTACGCGAAAACTACTAATAATTTTAATAAATTGTACATGATTATCTGATGATGTAATTTTTAGGACAGATTTCATTAAGGAAACAATTTTTTTTGTTATTTAAGGCCGCATCAACTACTGGTCATTAGCGACCACTCTTGGATTTAACGTTATGATGAAACGTTATGATGAGGATGAAACGATGTGGTGATGATAGGATGTGAAAGGACAAACACAACTATACCCGAGGCGGAACTCGAACCCGCGACCTCTCGGTCGGACATCACTATGAAACTACTGACTTAGCGATCTCGGCCAAGGGGCCGACTGGAACAATCTTTGTCATCAATATTGATGAATGTCAATCATATACTGGTGGATGTTGATATTTATTGTTACAATTAAATTGAAAATATCACTAAGTTTTGGGTGAAGTTTGCAAGTGATATTTTCTTTATATTCCCAAACGACTGCGGTTTGCCAAATTTTCTTTTTCGGAAATAGTTTCATATTTGTTAACAGTCGCTTCACCTCGCGAGTCCAAATGAATTTCTGAATTACGCTGTATTATGCAATCTTTGTTGAGTAAGTTTCCATGTATTCAATTTCATTTCTTTGCAAACCAATTCGAATATATTTTAATGAATCGTTAGTTCGAAAATTTATCTAATGAAAATGTATTCAATGAAAATTCCTTCCAAGTGCCCAACACACATGACACACTCATATTAATAAATTAATATTATTTAGTTCGCTATGTATTGCCCCTTACATGCCCCTTCTCGTGCATCCGCAGCCTTGCCAGTTATTTCCGCTTGGCTGTTATTTTTACTAGCACGCGGTTGCAACTGGTAGTCTGAAGATGCAGTATGCTTCAAACGACGCAAAAAGTCATTTGTGAAATATTCCAGAAATTAGTAAAAATGTTTGTATCATTGTTTTCTATATTCATTTAAAGTATTAATTGTTGTTCACATTTTTTCAAGAAAAAAGCATCACTTTGCAGATTAAGTGTTTTGTCTAAAAAAACACCCCTTTTGCGATGAGGTACCTTAACAATACTGTAAATGTTGTGAGTTGTCTTGGGAGGGAGTGAACGTTGTATTTAATGTGACAACAAAAGAGATGGCCAACAAATCCAAGATTCTTTCCATTCAAATATTCACGTTTCATTTTACTATAATTTCCCAGGATCAAATGCGAATGATTTTAAAGAGTCAGCTGGCTGTAACTGTCAACTCACTTCTCGAAAAGACTGTCGTGCCAGGTACCATACAGTGACGTACAGCCAGCCCGGAGCATTCGTACAACCCTTACTTTTCAACCAGGTGCCAATTGAACTTGTCCCAGCCCGCGAAGTCTAGGAAGATAGATACCTTGCCTGCGACAATAGAGCAGGGGCGGGCAATGTTTTCCCGCTCAAACAATGTATTCTTACCCTTGCCCCGGCTGTCACATCCACTTAACCCGACTGCGGTCTTCAAATTTACCCCTTTTTAAGATCCTTGGGTCCAAATGAACCCATATAAATCCTCTTGCAGATTATTTACTTTTCCAATGATCATATTTAGTATTCTTAATTGAAAGTTAGACACCGAAATGCTAATTATATACATTTATATTAATTATAAAGTTGTGCAATAATTTAAAATAATGGTTCCTGAACATGAGTGATAGCAAAATAATGAAATGCTCATAAAGAAAAATTGCATTACACACATGTAGTACAAATGTGATTGACATGATTTTTACCTTAAAAGTTTTTATTTAGAGCAAGGAAAAGTAATTTTGTTATCAGTTTTGCAACACACTCCATTTTCCCCTTTTTCGAATAGAATCTAAAAAAACTTAATTTTGAAGACGGTGAATTTTGCATCGGATTTCTAGTTTTCGACTTCTATTGATGACGAAGTTTCTGGGAGGTGTGTTCTACGTAATAACGGCGTTAAAAAAGATTCCCCAAGTTTTCTTAAAAAAGTATTATTTTTTATAACATTTTTATTAGCAATATGAATTTACTTTTGTGAAAAAAACGTTTGAATTTGTGTAAAATTTTTATTTTGTCAGAGAGAACCACAATAGGCCACAAAAATATATTTTTTTCTATGAATAAGAACTAATCGTATCAACAGCTCCCTTTGTAGAATTTTAGATTTTCATTTTTTCTGATTTCTTTTCTCCAGATTCGCAGACTCTTGCATCATTGTAAAGGGTGCTTTGAAGGACTACACACTTGTTCATTCGTGGCACATACGATACGAATGTCGGGTAACTCGTAAAATCAAAAGTAGAATATTAGCTTGTTGTGCCCATTGTCTGGAGAAGTTTTGGCGGTATAGAAGATTTGTTTTAGCGCATAGTTCTACCGAGAGTGAAGTCCCGTTTGAGAAGCTCCTGACCCAACTGGTATGATGTAAAGAAATTGTCAGGAGTTATATTGTTATCCTTCAGAAGTGAGGATAATTGTAGCACAACTTTTTTCCCAAATTTTGTTATCTAGGTTGCCCTTCTTGTTTGCCAGAGGTTGTGCATTCCACATGTAATGTGTTTCATTCAAAATTTCCCTCGTATTTGCCAAGTCTTTGGCATGTGCTGCCGAAATGGACAATTGACTCGGAAAACGCCTAATTATTCACTGATTGTTACATACAATTGAAGATTGCACAATATCAGAAGAGGAAGGAACACATCAGAATACTACTTTCAAGTTTTAGAAAAAACGTCTATTCGTAGTTTAGAGAGCTGATATTGCTCCCAGCTGTTCGTAGTACATCTATAGTGTTTTCGTAGTTTGATAGTATTATTCGACAAAATATTGTCATTGTATACCTTATGAGAAGATAAATTCTTCAATGATAATACAATACTTCCATAGTTGATTTCTACGAATTTACCGAGTTATTATATGAAATTTCTAACGAGAGTTCAATATGAGAAATGTCACAGGTCTAAATGGACCCAAAGAACGTATGTGTAAAAAACTTTATAATTCCTTTCGTATTGAAAATAAATGAATGACATTTTATACGCGGGTAGAAAACAGTAAAAAAGTAATTGTCATGGAGTATCAGAACGATCGCACCATTTTCTTAAGCGGTACAAGGAATTAAAATTTTATTTGGGTCGAAATGGACCCGAGGACCAGAGCAGGGTTAAGATCACAATTGCGACTGGCAAACGAAGTACGAGCCCGTACGAAGTCCGTAATTTGCGAGTAAAAACGACGCTGGTAGTTCGATTAGTGAACAACTAGGCACAGAAGAATGATTATATAAGGCTTTCATTAGAGAAAACATAGTGAAGTTATGAAAAGCGCTTACTAACTAGAAAGTAGATGAATTCGTAATAAAAATGTATTAATTGGACGACATGGAAAGTTTTACTTTACATGTTTTCATTAAAAGTTCATCCACCTTGCGAGCAATAGTTTGAGCATTACTAATTGTCAGTGGGAGAGACCATTTGAAGTCGTTATCATCAAGAGCAGGTTAGACCAGAGAGGCGGATCGGGAGCTAAGAGCTGCCAACAGAAGTCGGAGCAGAAGGTCGGGAGCAGTAGCAAGAGCGGTGGCTGTTCAAGGTCGCGAAAGATTTAGGCGAAGGGTCGGACGACCCTTCAGCTGACAGTTTCAAGCAAGACATTGCGCATTTTCTGTACAGCATCCAAGAATAGGCGAGCGACTAATAGTCTGGTGATAATCAAAATTGAACGAGAAGAGGTTTTTGCTTTAATTATTTTTTTAAAGGATGAAAATTATATTGCAAGTTAATCATCCATGAGAGGTAGTTATAGATTCACTCAGAGAATCCCTATCCAATAATGTACTTTCGCGAAATTTGTAAAAATTATTCTGTAAACTCTTACATAAATATATTTACACAATTTATAACAATTCATCTTTACCTTTCGAAACGTTTTTCAAGCTGTTACCCGTCAAAATACCTTCCTTGATAAAACTGATTCTGTATTCTTTATCTAACAGGAGAGAATAATCATTGAAAATCAGAATTGATATTTTGGTAACTTACCTTGTATGCTTCTATAAATGCCGTCGCGTCTTGTCAGATGAATTTCTACGTTCATTTTTGTCGTGAATTGCGAATGCATTAGGAGAAGTTTTATTTATTATATCATTTATTCACTTATTTCAAGATATTTTTGTCTTGTATTAGTGAATAATGTTTGCATTAATTCCTGTATTTCTTTTGTACCTCACAATTCTGCAATCGTTTTTCCATGCCAGATTGTATCATCTTACATAGTGTACGGTCAATTTTGAGAGCCATTGTTTGGTCATTTAGAGGGCACTGTAATTTTAACATTGGTTTTAACTTTGGGTATCGGTAGCGGAAACACGCATATGAACACAAACATTCGTGCATGAGGCGGGATTCGAACACGTGACTCTTCAAGGCAAGGTAGCCAGGGCTCTTCAGCTGTAGTGACCTCGGCTTCCCTGGCCGACCAGGAAACATTAAAATGTATTTTCTGTTTGAAACATTGTGAATGAATTGCTTTCACAATTTCAACAGAACATCGGAAAAGTAGTTTCATATAATAATTGCATTAGACTAGCTCGTTAAAAGAAATATTTGAAATATTTATTCTGCCATCTAGTTAACTCAGAATATGAAGGTGTAAATATTTAATGCCGCATGGGAAATATAATATATTTCTTCCCAGTGTAACCGTTAACAAGAAACAGACTGCTTTATTTACAGAGTCATCAATGAATTATATCTTATTAAATAAAGCTTCCTATCATTACAATACGCAGACAACTTTTGGGAACAAATTGACGTGTAAACTACTAGTGAGTAAGAGGGATTTCTCATGAGAGGATACAGTGATCAGCAATATTCAAATAAAAAGAGATAAATTATTTAAATTGATTTTAACCATGAAATATTATATTATTATTAATTATGCATTTTTGTGGAAACTTGGTGATGAAATATCATTATTTTAATTATTAATATACACAATGCGCTACAATAAAATATTTCGCAAGTAATATAAAATTGCATCGCTCAAGCCTCCACAGCACTCCACCTCATTTCACTACACTAATAATAAGTATATAATAATAGTAATATCATAAATAATTATCAACTAATAATGATTATAATTATAACAATGATAATAATGGTGATAACTGGTGAAGGTAATAAAACGTCCTCTGTAATATATATATATATATATTTTGACCGTATTGGTCAAAACACAAAGAATAGGCGCTCCACCACATTCAAAAGTAGCGCGCAGAGTGAGGAACCGCGGCGGAACGGATCGACAGAGTCGTGAACGAGCGCACGGGGTAGTGGGAACTGATCGGTCTGACCGCGCAAAAGCGACAGTTGGCGGTTGAGCAGCATGGCGTGAGGACGGTATGCAATGGTGGTTAGAGAGCGATGCTTTGATGTACAAGAAATCCAGTGTAATCGGGACAACAGGTATTTAAGAAAGAAAAATTGTGATGAACTGTGCAATAAGCGAGTGTAAGGATTGTGGTGAACTTATTTAAGAGAGAATAATTACGAAATTTAATAAAAAAGGGGAGCAGTGCACGGACACGTGGGCGATGCGGGTTAATGATAGTTGGTGCGGCTGTGCTGATGTGTGATTATGCGGTGGAGCTGCTGAGCTGATACGATTAAAGTCATCGTGTGAAGAAAGAAACCGTGGGAAGGCGACGCCGGTGGATTGGAAACGGGCTGCGGTGACACGTGGGCAGACGGAGCATCGCGGGCATCAAGGTTACCTCCCGGCCTCAGGCGGAACGGGCAGCAACGCGTCACGTAGAAATCGACGATCGTAACGATCAGATAAGTAATTCTAATTGTGAACAAATAGAAGGAAAATTAAATGATACGCCAGTTCAGGATGCTCACTGTGTAGCGTTGAAAGTAATGATGTGCGTAGTAGCATAAGAATGGCACGTAGTTTTTCCAAAGGGTTGGAAGTTGCATAAGCGGGAATGATAATGTAACGGTGGGAAGGTTAGAGATGTACAGAATGAACCATAGAATTATGATCAAAGCAATGATGCAAGCTATGTTGGTAATGTAATGATGTCTTATTGTTCTTTTGTTCTAATAAATTCTGTTTATATGATAGTAGGCCTTTGAATCCAGATACTGTAGATTAAAGTAACCCCCTTAAAGAACTCCTGTACCCATACATAAAAATTTTATGATATGTGTAACCGTGAGCCAGCAAAGGTAAGTACGGTCACATATTATTGGCGCCCGAAATTCAGGGACAGGGAAAGATTGGTAATTTGTAATGAGATTTGAACAAAATTCAATCCCCATAAGTGCATACTTTAATCAGCAGGTATCTGAATTAGTTGCATGACTGGAAAAGGCAGAAGACAGTGTAAATTTCTTGATAATGTCAGCATTCCAGTTTTAAATATTTCAAAGAGAGTTTAAGTGCATTAAATATATCGATATTCTCTAACATATTGCAGTGGAATCAGTGAAGTGTTGTTTGAAATAATTTAGTTGAAAATCAAAAGAAATGTTGTATGAGCATTAGTTACAATTCAGAAAATATTTTGATAAGTGTTAAGTGCCAGTTTCTGTATCAAGGTGTTGTTTGAAATAATTCATTTACAATTTAGAAGAGAATTTGATGAATGCTTAGTTTAATTTCATTTGCCAAGGTGTTGTGTGAAATAATTCATTTACAATTTAGAAGAAATTTTGATGAGTATTAAGTGCCAATTTCATATGCCAAGGTGTTGTGTAAATTAATTCCTTTGCAATCCAGAAAATATCTTGATAAGTATTAAGTGCCAATTTCTGTGTCAAGGTGTTGTTTGAAATAATTCATTTACAATTTAGAAGAGAATTTGATGAATGCTTAGTTTAATTTCATTTGCCAAAGGTTGTGTGAAATAATTCATTTACAATTTAGAAGAAATTTTGATGAGTATTAAGTGCCAATTTCATATGCCAAGGTGTTGTGTAAATTAATTCCTTTGCAATCCAGAAAATTTTGATAAGTGTTAAGTGCCAATTTCTGTGTCAAGGTGTTGTTTGAAATAATTCATTTACAATTTAGAAGAGAATTTGATGAATGCTTAGTTTAATTTCATTTGCCAAAGGTTGTGTGAAATAATTCATTTACAATTTAGAAGAAATTTTGATGAGTATTAAGTGCCAATTTCATATGCCAAGGTGTTGTGTAAATTAATTCCTTTGCAATCCAGAAAATATCTTGATGAACATTAAGTGCAAATCTCTGTGTCAAGGTGTTGTTTGAAATAATTCATTTACAATTTAGAAAACATTTTGATGACTATTGAGTTTAAATAACAAATAGATGGGAATTTTAATTAATGTGTTTTAAGGTAGTGCAGATATTGGAATGTAGTTTTCTTTTTAAGATTGTTACAACGTGGCCAGTAAAAAGGCGCTGAATTCAGTGTAAATACCAGGGTAATTATTGTAAGGCATTCCTATGTGTATATCATCATACAATACAAGGATAATTTTTATGAAACAAGATCATAATGTATATGTGGCAATGAATAATATGTTAGGGCATAATTATTGGAAAGTGGTATTACAGTGAGTGTGTACATGAGTGTAATTATCAGGGTATAATTTTGTTGAAGAGTCCTTACAGTGTGTATCTAAATAAACACAGTGTGTTAGGGTATGATTTCTGAAGTATTATTACAGTAGGTGTATTCATTGAGTTCAATGAGCAATACATTAGGAACAAAATCCTTCATGTTAGAATATAAATTTGGGTTTTAGGTGCTGCCCAGTGCATTTTGAAGCACTGATTGGACGTGTGTGTAAATGAATATTATGAAGTTATGAGCTATTTTGGAGACATAGTAGCATTAATTATTTGATGAACATTACAATTCAAGTAGTTGCAACTGAATAAGATTTATCGAGATTTTTTTTATTTAGGTGGATGAAAAAAAAAAAAAAATAAGTTGCATTCAGTAATGTGCAGGAAGACTATCTGAGACTGATTCAATGATAATCTAATGAATATTTGAATTCAGTTGAATTATGTCAATGTGAATTTTGTTACAGATGTCAGTGTAATTACATTTAATTATTTTGTGTGTATTTCTAGGTGTATTGAGCTTGAGTGCATTTTGTTTGTGAATTGTTCCCAGGTGGATGACGGAGGTCAATAATTTGTTTGATGTGTGTTTTTTTCTTGTATGTGTTTTTGATGAGTTATGTATAGGATCGTAATATATGCGGCATCACTCACATCTAATTCAAAGCAATTCAGATTGTGTTAGGGTCATTTTTGAGAGTAATTAGGATGCCGTTGGTGTGAAGTGAAGTAATTTGTAGTGTTCGGTGTATGCCTCTGTGAGCATTCTGAAGTTGGGCAATAGATTTTGGGTGGAATCAAGCGTGTAGGAGGGCGATTAGTCAGAAATAGGTGTAGTAGGGTGCAATTTGGGGGCATAATGGAAAAGCAAACGGGCACAATGATGGGGGAGGAAGAGAAGCGCGAGGACAGAGATCATTATGATGAGGATGATGGAGGTAAATGGGATGAGTCGTTACTAGAAGATTCGGATAGAGCCAGAATGGAGTTATCGGGGGCGAGTGCGTCGACACCAAATCTGGGAATGGTGAAGAGAAACGGAACAGAGGACTTACTGAGCATGCTTCATCAAATCATGGCAGGACAAGAGAAGCTCGAAGAACGGGCACATAGAAGAATGGTTGAGGAACTAGAGAGACAGGAAGAAAGGGCACAAAGAAGAATGGTTGAGGAGCTAGAGAAGCAGGACGAACGGGCACAAAGAAGAATGGTCGAGGAGCTAGAGAAGCAGGAAGAACGGGCCCAAAGGAGAATGGTTGAGGAGCAAAAGAAAATCATGGATGAACTGAAGGAACATAAACAAGAGCAAGTGAGACAAATACAAGAACAATACCAGGTTATAGTGGAGAAGTTCGAGTCATGGGAACAAAGAATAGACGGGGCGAGTTCAAGAGATATGCAGTGAACTTAGTCGAAACATTACCACAAAGATGGAAGGACGGATTGAGGCACAGGATAAAGCCATCGAGTCACTGCATGTGCAAGTGAAGGGAGTATCACAAGGGATGGAACGGAAGATAGAAAACTGCAAGAGGGAGTTGGCAGACACGAAGGTAGAATTGAAGGAGTCGGTGGCAGCCTGTAGAAAGGAAGTGCAGAAGGACGTTCGGAAATGTGAGGACGACATCGCGGAATTGCAAATAGAAGTTCAAGAATTAAAAGAGGTTAAGACGGCGCCAAATGTGGGAGGGGGCCCAGTTAATATAGCAATACCATCCTCATTAAAATTTTCGGGCGACGTAAAAGAGAATCCATACTCGTTCATGAGAGCTGTGGAGCGATACCTAGCGGTTAGTTGTCTCCCTGAGAAGAGTAAGACGCAGGTAATATACCAGATGCTGCAGGATAACGCGAGGACCTGGGCAGACACCATCACACCATTTCCAAATACTGTAACGGAGTTTAAGCAGATGTTTTTTCGAAGATATTGGAGCGAGGATATCCAGCTAAATTTTAAGATGGGTCTCATGAACAGTATGTACAAGCCATCAGGTGGGGGCGGAATGAGAGATTACGCGGCTAGGCGCATCATGGATTTCCGATCGTTATCGCCACCCATGAGCGATCAAGAAATCATGTGCATCCTAATCAGACAATTTCCAACAACTACCCAGAATTTGCTTAGGAGCGCGTGTCATACAGATTTAGAGAAGTTTCAAGACGCATTAGGGAGCTTCGATCTGACGTTTGCTAATGCACCGAAAAACAGAAATGAAGTGAATGTAAATGCAATGATGGTGAGGGGCGCTCAAGAGCAAGAGAGGGGAGGAAAGCAAAGCGCTAGAGTTTGGGGTGATCAGAGGGGTGGAGAAAACCAAAGAGGATATGATAGGCAGCAGGAGAGCGAAAGTCGAAGGAACGGCGAGCGGTCGAGACAACCTAATGGAGGAAACGGAGGAGAAGGTTCACGTGGTAACGAAATGAGACCAAATACCAGCGGGACGGGTTACAACCCAAATTTAAACGAAGGGAGTTCGTGTTGACGGGAGACCCCAACACGAACAATCACGGAGTAAGCAACGAGGTTTCCATCAAGTCATTTCAAGTGGTCGATTACGAGGATGAGCCCTGGATCAAGAGAAAAAGCAGCCAGAAGATTCGTCGGAAATGTCCAACCGTCATGATATCATGCTTAGGTGAAGAAGTGGAAGCATTGGTTGACACAGGATGTGTGGCGAGCGCGATTTCGGAGGATTATTATGAGAGGTTAGTGGCGACGGGAAAACATGTGGCGGCATTACCGATGACGAGGTCGTATGTAATTGGGGCCACCCAGAAGAGGTCAAGCCCCATTACGAAACAAGTGATGTTAGAAGTATGTATTGGTGGGTATATGTACGAGATGGTTGCGCTGGTGGTGAGGCATTTGTTGTATCCGGTTATATTGGGGATGGATTTCCTGGCGAACAATCGGGCTGTCATAAATCTCGAAAAGGGGCACATCATTGTAAACGGAGACGAGATGTGGATTGATACAGGAGGCGAGGAGGACGAAGAATACAATATTAGCGCGGGAGTAATAAGTGGTGAAAGCGTGGAGGAGTGGATAGAGCAACAGGCTGACGGAGCTGAGATGTTGGATGATAGGGGTAAAATCGAGTTGAAGGAATTGCTATTAGAGAACAAGAAAATATTTATGAAAAACGGTGAACCTATTAAGGAGTACGAATTTAGGATACAATTAACAGACTATACACCATTCAGGGAGAGGAACTATCCCATACCTGCAGCCTATCGAAAAGAAGTAGCGGAATTGATCAGAGAGATGACGGAAGAAGGGATCATAAAGAGGGCGTCCACATCTTACACCAGTCCGATAGTCATCGTTAAGAAGAAGGACGGAGGACTTCGAATTTGCTTAGACGCGAGAAGACTGAATGCTGTGACCTTGCCATACCGAGACGCTCCTCCGGAAGTGGAGGGAATTCTGAGAGGATTCGGAGGGTGCGAGGTGTTCTCGTGCACGGACTTCAGTAGGGCCTATTGGCAAATGAAAATCGCTGAGGAAGACCAACAGTACACGGGATTCATGGTGGAAGGAATATGCTACGTCTTCAGAAGAGTACCATTTGGTCTGCGAAACAGCGGGGCAGCACTGGTTCAGTGCATTGACAGGATAATAGGGGGTCGACTACAGGACAGAGTGACAGTTTACGTTGATGATGTTGTGATTAAATCCAAATCCATTTCCGAGCATCTTCGAGATTTACGAGAGTTGTTCGGCATACTGAAGGAAAACAATTTGGTGTTGAACATCAGAAGTCGAGATGGGCTACGAGGACTATCCATTTTCTGGGGTACGAGATCACGACAGAGGGCATTGGTATGAAGCAGGACACGATTCGGGAGATACAACAAATTCCGGCGCCCAAGAATGTCAGACAAGTTCGGCGGCTGATTGGCACTTGTAATTATTATGCTCGGTTCTGCCCTAACTTCGCTATGATAATGTCACCGTTTTATAAGCTGTTGCAAAAAGGGAAGAGATGGAAGTGGGATGATTCCCATGAGGAGGCATTTAATGAAATCAAGGCCATGTTTTACAGGCATTGTGTGGTAGCACACCCTGACTTTAGCAAAACGTGCATACTACAAACTGACAGTAGCGACTTCGGAATGGGGGCCGTACTGTATCAGGAGGTGGAAGGAAGAGAGAGAAAATCATCGCAATCATTAGTCGGGTGCTCAAAGGCCCAGAGATTCGGTACACCACGACTGAAAAAGAAGCGGGGGCTATTGTATGGGCTATTACCAAATTAAGACCCTATTTGATGGGTAGGCACTTCATTGTGCGCACAGATCATAAGGCCCTGACGTTTTTGAACAGATGCCATACACAGAATGATCGATTGTATAGATGGACCTTGTATCTGCAGCAATTTTCATTTGATGTAGAACACTGTAAAGGGGAGTTAAACTACTTACCCGACCTACTAAGCAGGAAGACTCCCAAGGGAAACGAGGCTTACGCTAACGAAAGGCAGTTTCAAGTGGCAGCGATAGACCTTGGAGTGACGGACGCGCCGCTAGTCGATTGGGAAGACCTAATTGCGCTACAGGAACAAGATCCTGACATTAGTAAGGTAAAGTCTTACAAAGAGGGGAGAATGTCACGGGAAGACCCGGATTACGAGGAAATGGAGGAGAAGCAAGATGAATGGAAGTTAATCCAGGGAGTGGTGACCAGGAGAGTGACAAGAAACGCAGAAATATTTAGGTTGTGGATACCTAAGAGTATCACGGAGCAATTGATCAAGCATGTTCATACGTCCATGGCACATTTCGGAGCGGAGAAAATTACGAAGGTAATACAAGAACTATGTTACTGGAGGGGAATGGCCCGGCAAATTAGAAAGGTCGTGAGTCAATGCAACTTATGTCAGAAGGCGAAGTACCCAAACAAGAGCTTTGCAGGACCCATGCAATCAATAATTCCGCTTGGGAAAAATGACATAGCAGCCGTGGATATTTACGGACCACTGCCGAAAACCAGAAATGGAAACCAGCACATATTTGTAACTATTGACGTAATTTTCGAAATTCGTCCCAAATTTACCCCATAAAGAGAACGAATGCTCAAACTTGTCTGAGGAAGTTAAAGATATTTTTTGACGTAGCAGGACCATACCAAAGAATACTGTCAGATCATGGAACCATGTTTACCAGCCGACAGTGGCAGCAAACATTGATGGGACTTGGAACAAAACCAGTATTTACGTCAATCCGACATCCACAATCAAATCCGGCGGAACGGGTCATGAGGGAATTATCTAGGATGTTCAGAACATATTGCCACGAGCAGCACGACAGATGGGGAGAGCTAATACCGGAGATTAATAGGTGGTTGCCGTCCATTCCACACGATAGCACGGGTATTACACCGTACGAGGCACATTTTGGACGTAGACCACCCCACGTCTTATACGCACTTGACAGAGAAGAGGTATTCCAAAGACCGCAGGAGCCATCACAGGAAACAGTCCGCGAGAATTTAGTCAAAATGAGCGAAGTACGACTAGCAAAAATGAAGAAAACGCCATACGAATTCAAGGTGGGACAAAAGGTGTTGGTTAGGGTACCTAGAGTGTCAAATCCCAAACTAAAAACTTATTCGAAGTTTTTCCTCCTTTATGAAGGACCATATGAGATAAAGGCAATTAAAGCTCCAAATGTGGCGGAACTAATGAATGAGCGGGGAGAAACAGTCGAACAATACAACTTTTACAACTTGAAGGCATACCATGAGGGACAAGATCAAAACTAAAGGAGAACCCTGGAAGCAATGGATTAGAAGATTATTTTTCACTGTGTAAAAAAAAATCTTGATAACGTGGGGGGTTATTTGACCGTATTGGTCAAAACACAAAGAATAGGCGCTCCACCACATTCAAAAGTAGCGCGCAGAGTGAGGAACCGCGGCGGAACGGATCGACAGAGTCGTGAACGAGCGCACGGGGTAGTGGGAACTGATCGGTCTGACCGCGCAAAAGCGACAGTTGGCGGTTGAGCAGCATGGCGTGAGGACGGTATGCAATGGTGGTTAGAGAGCGATGCTTTGATGTACAAGAAATCCAGTGTAATCGGGACAACAGGTATTTAAGAAAGAAAAATTGTGATGAACTGTGCAATAAGCGAGTGTAAGGATTGTGGTGAACTTATTTAAGAGAGAATAATTACGAAATTTAATAAAAAGGGGAACAGTGCACGGACACGTGGGCGATGCGGGTTAATGATAGTTGGTGCGGCTGTGCTGATGTGTGATTATGCGGTGGAGCTGCTGAGCTGATACGATTAAAGTCATCGTGTGAAGAAAGAAACCGTGGGAAGGCGACGCCGGTGGATTGGAAACGGGCTGCGGTGACACGTGGGCAGACGGAGCATCGCGGGCATCAAGGTTACCTCCCGGCCTCAGGCGGAACGGGCAGCAACGCGTCACGTAGAAATCGACGATCGTAACGATCAGATAAGTAATTCTAATTGTGAACAAATAGAAGGAAAATTAAATGAAACGCCAGTTCAGGATGCTCACTGTGTAGCGTTGAAAGTAATGATGTGCGTAGTAGCATATGAATGGCACGTAGTTTTTCCAAAGGGTTGGAAGTTGCATAAGCGGGAATGATAATGTAATGGTGGGAAGGTTAGAGATGTACAGAATGAACCATAGAATTATGATCAAAGCAATGATGCAAGCTATGTTGGTAATGTAATGATGTCTTATTGTTCTTTTGTTCTAATAAATTCTGTTTATATGATAGTAGGCCTTTGAATCCAGATACTGTAGATTAAAGTAACCCCCTTAAAGAACTCCTGTACCCATACATAAAAAAATTTTATGATATGTGTAACCGTGAGCCAGCAAAGGTAAGTACGGTCACAATATATATATATATATATATATAGCGTATATATATATATATATATATATATATAAG
>JAHLJT010008446.1:277389437-277419583 GCA_031308135.1 Acheta domesticus | reverse complement strand
AACGAATGTGACATTCTTCATAATAAATTTCAGTTCTCTAACTTTTCGGAACAATGCTGTTGTACTTAACGTCAATGTAATCTGCCGTGATGGCGACATCAGAAGGTCAAGATTCTGTCGGAAATTTTTAACACTTTTGGATTCTCTATATCAGGTTTACGACATAGTAAAACAGTTTTTAAATGAGACATGAAGAAACCTTCCACAAACAAAATGGTATTATTTTATTTATATTAAATTTGCTCCAATTCAAAACCAACTTGAACATTTCTGATGCTGAGATATATTTCGCCCTTACTCCATTTTTAAACGAATCATAACATGGAATATTTCCTCACCTCAAAAGGCTTTCCCCTCCCCTATCTCCCCTCTCCAACCCCTTCACCTCCTCACCCTTCCCCCTTCTCGCACTGTTCCTCCTCTCCCCTTCCCCCTCCCCCTCACCCCTCATACCTCTCCCTTCCCCCTCTCCCTTCCCCTCTCCCATTCCCCCTCATCCCCTTCCCCCTTCATCCCCATCTCCCCTCTCCCCACTCCTCCCCACTCCCCTCTCCCCATCCTCCCTATTCCTCTCTCGCACTCTCAGTCCCTGTTCTCGTCCTCATTTTCGGCGCGAAGTGACGTATCCATCGTACCTCTTGTACTCGAGCCGACGGCGCGTTTATCGCAGAACTGTAGAGCAACGGCGTGCTTCCTTCTCCGGAAGTGCCAAGTTTCCGGGTTTTATTTCATGACATCTGCCCTTCTTCTGTTTTTGCTCCGCAGAGTAAAATTGTCCTCGACAGTTTTTAATGAGCAACGGTCCTCTGATAAATGGCGACCGTATCAGTGTGAAAGTGAATAAAAAGTCTTTTTCTGGATACAATATGGGTTTTCGGAATTGTAGATGCAATTATCATCATTTACGCTGAGCTTTGTACAACTCTTCTTTGAGTGTACCGACTCAGCATTTAAATAGTTTTCTGATACGTGCATTGTTGCTATACGCTTCATTAGACGGTATAAAAAAGTCCTTTAATTTACCGACCCATTCATTATTTTGTGAATTTCTTACATTACTAGGAATGAAAACATCGTTTTAGAAGAAAATTCAATTTCTGCTGCCATCACTACAGGCAAAATTAAATAGGAATTTCTACTTTCACTTTTAAAAATGTAATTTTTCTCAAATTAAGATATTTCTGCTGCAATTTCCTATTTATGACTTGGTTAATAAAGTGATGAAAGTTTATTATGAATGTAAGTTTAAAGAAAATGGTTCTTATGGCATTGTTATTTTTTTAAACAAGACGTAGGATGAAAAGAAGGGAAATAGGGCAACGCTGCATACGTTAATGGCTCCCACGCTTTCTCAACTGAAAATAAAATTTTATTTTATACACTAAACCAGATGTTACAATAAGATTACCCGGCAGAGTAATCTTTGGCGTAAAGCGGTTTGGACGGTCGAATAAATAAACCAGCGTTAATAAAGCGGCTAACATACACATGGGTGACAGTATAAGCTGCGCATTCGAATCATGCTCCAATACTCTTTTCTTGTGGGATGAGGTGTCACTCCAACTCATATGACATTTCTAACTTCATCCAAGGCGTGTATTGGGTCGTTACCTAAATATTTACGTTACCGCGTAAATTACGTAACGTTGACGAAGGGGAGGGACTTTGGGGCAATGTTACGCTGCGTTACATAGGATTAGGGGTGTTAGTTAATGTTACGTAAAGCTAATATTTAATTTTTTAACTTTTTCAATATTTGCTGATATATTCATTTATTAGGCTACTCTAGCATTAAAATATTAAATAATCAAATATTGAAAAAATATAAATAAGTTAAAGTTATTGGGTATAAATTGTCACAATAAATGGAAATGGTTTTTCATTAATAATATGTCAATTGAATCTCTGAGACTACGAAGAAAATATTCAATTGTAATCTATTGGTATATTTTAGAATCCAAGTAAATTGTCTCAACAGACTCTCGCCCATACGTCCATCCACGACGATGTGTGCACGTCTTTTTCACACAACCGACATTTTTCTCGTCTATTAGTCCTTCCTTCACTAAAAAATTGGCCCATCTCGTTACGTGCATTAAGCATTGCCAACTAATTTTGACTATTATCTACTTTTATATAGTACAAATGAAATTTAACCTTTTTTATTTTGAGTAATTTTTTTGATACTTGCAAAAGGGATGTTGTCGCAAACGATGTAATAATGTAGGGGGCCGATCGCGCGTCATGGATGCGTTACAGGGGGAGGAGAGATGGTATAACAAAGTACTCCGTATTAGCGTTATGTAATTTATGGGCGGCTCCTTGGAGCCTGGTTGTTTGCGACTTGCGCACGTTGAACATGACGCTAAGCGCAGCTTGAGTGCCGTCCGCCAGAGTGGGACCGGTTGTCGCCACGTCGCACTCTCGTACGAGACTCAGGCCCACGACTAACGTTAGCTATCAGTCGTGAACGTAAATAAAGTGGCGGTCATGTGTCTCCTATTCCACTCAATGCCGAGTCAACCCGTTTAAAGGTCTCCTGTTGATAACCTTAATGTCAGTTTGACGTCTCTTATTGATTAATCTCAAGGAAATTACCAAGATGGTAAATTTCCAAGATGGTAAATTTACCAAGATGGTAGGCATGCCGGTCAATAAGCATAGTACAGTGTTGTCAAGGTCGATGCCACGAGCGGGAGTCCCGTGGCACGAGTGCCACGACGAAACCGCCCCTCCACGCAGTTCATCGCCCGGCAACCAGAGACAACGCCATCCCTATTGTAAAACGGCGGGGTGACTACTACTCGTAATAGTTCCCTTTTCCGACGCTAGTTGCGCAGAGGAAGCTCGTAGAATGCTACGGTGCCACGACGGGTGCCACAGCCACCAGTAGAAGACCTTGAATCACTGGAATAGTAGATCCAAGGCAAACACTCACTTTAAATATTTTTTCCTTCTTAGAAATTGTGTTGAGTTTATGCGCCATGAAATTTTCGCTGTGTGATATAAACCTGCCGTTTATCTCGCGTCGCCCGGTGCAAAACCGGTGGTGCTCAGCTCCAGCGGCCAGACAGGGGTTCACGCGTCTGACGCCCCGTCATCCGCTGCGGAGTGGCCCTTTCTGGCTGCAATACTGCCACTATCTCTCGCCAATCGCCATGGCATTCGCTTCATTTCGTTTTATTTATTTATTTATTTACGTCAAAAAACAGTTTAAAACTGTGTATGACGAGCTATGGGGAGAAGTGAAATTTGTGCACTTTTTCATAATTCTGTGATCTCTATCCTAAACCATATTCTAGTCGAATTTTGAATACAGAAAAATGAGCGGTTTTTTCAAGTTTTGTTGACAAAATATTCGCTCTTATATGATAAAATCTTATTTTCAAAGGTAAATTAGCAATAAATTTGTGCTCTTAACCCTCATGTTCTTCATGAAAGAATAATACTTTTTGTCGCGACAATATGGATAACAATAATTTCAATAACTATATTTCCCACTGAAATTCAGAAGACGTGCACAAATAATGAAGTTACATTTATGTCCAGAAGCAAAAACAAGGGACAATCTTAGCATTTGCTCAAAGGATCAGGGAAACTGGACGAAAAACCTGATCGAGATGGGGGCCATCAGTCCAGAAGCTGCGGTACAGTTACTTGTTACAGGTTCTTTAGAATTATACAGTTCAAATGATAAATAAATACATTAACTATCATTGTTAAAATTAATGTTACTTTCCTTTTGATACTCCGTATAGTCTCGAATTGTATAGAAACAGTTATGCAGGCAGAAAAGATTTCACTTGGAACTTAAACTTTTCTATCGAATTTAATCGTTTAATGTCATCTGGCAACTGTTTAATGTCATCTGTTGAAACTCATTCTCACACAAACTCTATTTCAGTGGTGTCAAGGTATCCTCCCGCTGGCAGTGCACGCCTCGCGGCACCGACGCCATACCACGAGCTTCTCTGCGCCACTAGCGCCTGGAGAGGAAAACTATTAGTAACCCCGGCGTTTACAGTACGGATGGCGTTGTCTCTAGTGGCGTGGTAATGAACTACATGGAGGGGCGATTTCGTCGTGGCACTAGTGCCACGGACTCCCGCTCGTGGCATCGCCTTGGCAATACTGTTCTATTTGATGGGCAAGGGCACTGTTATTAGCTACTAGGAATCTCCGCACGCCAAATACATTCCACATTTTTATCTCACCACTCTCGCTATCTTCTCTAGTCCCTACGGCCGGCCGGCGCGGCGTCGCTAACCGAATTCCTTAACTACGCCCCGTAAAGTCACTTCGAGCCGTCGCGGGTTCCTGGTTGGGTGAACATTTGGAAACTTCGGGATCAAACGGCGCCAAGACCCTGGCCGAAAGGTTAAAAGGTAATGAGTGACTACGACTGGCGATGACCTGACTAGATCAAATGATTACTCCATTCATTCGATTCCAGTAAGACTATGTAGTAGAACGTGATTATGAAGTGCAATAGACCTTAAAGGCCGGTCTCCGGTGGCAGAGATCGCTAAGGACAGTAGTGTGGTAGCGATCTCGGTCCCGAAAGATCGCGGGTTCGTGTCCCGCCTCGGGCATGGTTGTATTTGTGTTCGTCCTTTCACTCCGTATCATCACCACATTGTCATCTTTACAGATACCAAAACGTTAAATCCGATAGCGGTCGCTAATGACCAAGATGTTGATGTGACCGTAAATAACAAAAAAATAACGTAAGGGCTTTAACAGGCCGCTTCAGTTCGCGACAAAAACAACAATGGCGTGCGAACGCATTGTTCTCCCGCCTTGTACTTTCGTACGCACAGGTGTGCTTTTATTATCAATCTTCTTGGCGTGACGACGCAATCTCCTCTTTATAATTTTCATGTTAAAGTGTTCTTTTAATATTTCGGCAGGTTTTGCATACCAACCGTGAAATTTACGCACAGCAAAGTGCATTTTTGTTTGTGTTAAACAGCTGAAAAGTGTTGATGATATCAAGTCAGATCATCACTTCATGTCTTCGCAATGCAGCGCAAAACAACAACACGTCCTTGGATACAACTTCAGTATGATTATTAGTGTTCACTGCGCCCGACTATTTCCTCTCTTCTTTTCATGTAGGCATTACAGTGTACAATATTACTTTTGTATTAAATGACTGTATACTTAAAGGGCGTATCTATTGAAGTACCGTGCATCTCATCCATAAAAATCCATCTCGTATGGGTCCGTTGCATTTTAGGAAGGAAGAAGTCTTCAGCCATTGCAGCTGTTTCCATCAAGTAACATAATTACCGCTAATTATTTTTTCTCGATTTTTTTAAAACTTTTTTTTTCTCAGAAATGTCCTCAAAATACTACCAAAATCGAAAATTCCGATATTTAAAGCTATAGATTCTTCGATTTGTTAATTTCAAATGTAAATGTAAAACCTTCCTAAACAATCTCTATTATTAGTTAACCCTCCGGCGGGCACGTGCCATTTCCCACCAGCAGGTGCGTGCAGCACTCCGTACCGCATTTATCAACTTTGATTTTCTCATCAATAGTTATTAATTTTTGTTATTGAATGTGAAGGAAATATTCTTTATTTATGTTTTTAGACATTTTTATTTCATAATAACTAATTAATATCAACGATATTATAATATTAATAAGAATCTGATCCATCACTCGGTCCCTGTCTTGGTACGTGTTACATGTCGGGAGAATAAATACGGTACAAACGTGCGTTCTATCGTTTCTTCGGAAACAACGCATTTAAATTTGAATTAGTAGTTAGTACTTCAAAATCTGTGTCATAAAACTCGATAACAAAAAAACAGTAAGAATTCTAATGGATAAAATACGCAAATATACTTACATGACAAAGCGCCTGCGGTAGGGAGTGCCGCAACCGTTTCAGAGTTCGTGTTACTAATGAATAACGGTCGATTGGCAGTGTCTAAAATCGTGATTCAAGTGTCATCCGGTTGAAAATATAATGAATAAAGAATACTATGAGCTCAATAGTGCGACACCAATTATTTAGACGAAATCAACAAAAATGTAAGAACGCGGCATTGAGTGCCGCTGGGCGCCCGCAGAAGGGTTAAAACGTTTGGATAATGTTAATTTAATATTAAATTTTGTTCGGAACTGCAATGCTATAATAGTTCTTTAATTATAGTTCTTTAAGGAAGGTTTTACTGTTATTTATGCCTAGAATTCGAGGAACTGTCATCACAAACACTTTCTTCACTGTACTAATTTTCATGAAGCTTTGTGGATTCAAGAATTTAAAAAAATATTTTAAATAATAAATGAAAACGTACTAACTTTTTGTTACTGAAGAATAAAATAAACTTCAGTCACGTACTTTGAGTATTCCCACGAAATTTGACATTCAAAGTGTTCAATTTCGAGCAAACTTAATCGATAGCTTCCCAGTTGCTAACCCCCTAAAACCCTTAGTTTAAAACCACTGTTTCATCTCAGTGGATTCTGAAACCTTTTGAATTTACGGCGGGTTTCTTGTCCGTAAACCTTTAGACGCCATAATTTTCAACTTTTGACTCTGTGTTATCTAAGTTGAGAATTATTTAGCAACTTGCTCAGATTATTGCAGTCAAATTGATACTTTCTAAAAATAATATTTAAAATTACATAAATTATTATTGCTACTCTGATTGGTAGTTTTCCGTTGTTTCTCCATTAAATATCAGGCGAATGTTGGAGCAGTACTCTAATAAACGTACCACGGATCCCGCTCGGTCTTTTCTCCTTTTTCCTTTTCCTATCCTCTCCCTTTACCTTCCCCACATACAAGTACACACACGTTCACACCCTTACACGCACCATACACTACACGTCGGGAGTTTAGTGCTTTTTCTGGCTGCGGCGGTGCCCCGTAGGGGGAGATAGCAGGAGAGGGAATTCACTCGCAAACAGATTTGTAGGATGGCACCAGACATCACCATCCGAAGTGCAAGGAATCATCGCCAACAATCTGGGTAAAACATTCACTATACTAAAGGGACTAACGGCTTCAGCAATTTACATCTCATTTTTTCCTACTAAGGACTGTCATTTGGTGAAGTTTCGCGAGAATTGTTGCTGATTTTTGTCTTTTAAGTGTTCCATTGTGTCTCGTACAAACTTCGGCACTTGTATAGCTCGTTGAATTACCGATCCTCATAACCGGTTGCGATTGACTGCCCGTGCAGCATTCGTAATACACCTTTGCAAACACGCGTGCGTACGGATATGTTGGTGAACGTGCCTAATGGGCGAAACGGGAGATTGTGAGCAGTGTGTGTAAAAGCGACTAAATGCGAACCCATGCATATTGGCGGTAATCTGCACGCCTGTTCACGACCTCTCATACATTTTCCCCTTCAAGGTCAACAAGTGGGGACGAATAATGTTGCCAGCCAATTGTCCTTTGGAACAAAGGCCAAAGAATTGAATGAATTTGCGCAAAATGTTTATCGAACTTGAAATGTGTGAGTTGTGTTGACATGCGAAGTAAAAAAGTCAAGTAGTGGCTGTGCAATTTGTATACGAAATCAGTTTCACACGTACTATTATGTTTCTTTCTACTAGAAGCCACCTGATGATATTTGAAGTGTAATTCTAATGATATAACAAAGACAAATTTTTATCTAACGTGTTTGTTTTGGTATTTAAAATCGCATCAATTACTAGGTCATTAGCGACCACTATAATATTTAACTTTATGGTAATAGGATGAAACGATATGGTGGTGATAGCGGGCGAAAGGACGAACACATACAACCATGCCTGAGGCTACCCCTCGGTCCGCCACCCCTACCTTTCGGCCCGAGATCACTACGGCTCTATTTCCTTAACGATCTTGGCCACGGGGCCGACCTACCTAACGTGTTTGTTCTAAAAAAAATACATATAAACATCTGCAGATTGCTACTGAATATGTAATCGTCTCAATCGCGTTTTTGTTAGGTTTTTCAGTAATCTCTAGAGCGAATGTTTAGATGTTGCCTCATATGTGACGAGGAAGATATATCCAGATGCAATGTGAATCAATTATTGATATTAAAACTATAATTTTATGGCGTTAAATATAATACTATAATTATTATTTTTTTAAATGTTTTTGACTTACTGGTAGGTTACATAACAGCGAATTCTATTCTCCAGGCATGCAATAATATTTACTCTTTGATCTTCTGTAGCTGTCAGATTGGAGAATTTACCTGGCATGTGTTGTATTAGTATATAATTATTTCCAATCTTTTGGATGTTTTCTGAAAATGATTTCTAAAAATTCACGTGCAAAAATTCACTCATCAATTTATGTTGTGTTACTACAACCCAAATGAAGGCTAAACACACAGCGGAAACATTGACATTGATAACTGGCGTATACTTCATTTGATAATTTTCCCAACAATAATGAAAATTTCGATGACATAGATGTTATGATAGATAAGCGTTTCTTTTAGTAATTTTGATTTTTTTTGTGACTCGTGTTTAACGGATATTGTCAATATAACAGTCCTCCATACAAGGTCACGTAGCACTCTACCTGCCTACGCGCGCTCGGGCAAGGAAAGTTGAGCACAAAAAAAATTACAAAAAATGCTTGTCTAACATATGACAATATGTATATCATCAAATTTGTGTTTTTCGCTCGTCATGATAGACTAAAAAATATGTATAGTTCCATTGGAAACAACAAAGTGACCCCAGTATCTTGTAAAATACAAGTGCTAAAATAGAAATTAATACATGCATCAATTAGTCCCATGTCCTCATGCACTTCCGTGAAAATTGCATTACAATAACGTCAACGGTACAAAAACTGCAGGAGGTGCTAGTATATTATTTAATTAATCTTATAAAGACAGTTGAGGTTTATATTATGTACGCATTTCGCATTTACGTTGATCGACCGACATTGCCGGCTAGGGAAAAGGTGTCCACATGCCTGGGCTTACTTTCTATGTCCACGCATTGAGGTAAGGGAGACATGTCGCGAACACGACATATTAACCCTTAGCGCTGTAGTAAATACCTGCCTGAGATTTTCTTCGAATCACAGCTAGAGAAACTCAGATAATTTTATCGAAAAGTTTCAGGTCTATTTTTGCCCTGATCGGAATTCGAAGGAAAAGGAAAAGTTCTTCATATTTTCATTTACATTACTATCAAACTTGGCATAAACTATATACTTTAGAGTGAATGCATAGGTGATTCTGTTTTACTTCTAAGGAGTATATGCGTCTATGTTGCCCTTTAAGTCTCCCGCTCTGTGTTCACTAAGGGAATAAATAATAATAATAATAATAATAATAATAATAATAATAATAATAACAATGATTACTATTATTATTATTTATTCCCTTTATTGAATACTTATTTACTTGTTATTTACTTGGCTAAACTCCCAGGTAATGCAAAAGACTGGGAAGTGGAAGAAATTGCTTATTTGGAACAGCCCACATTTTGCGCAAAGTACTGTAGAGGCACTGATAGTCCCTAGATGTACTCCTTAGGAAGCTGGTTGCAGCCCGGAGTAGATTTTGCAACGAACCAACTCATAACATCTCTAGTTATGAATTTGAGGATTAATAATAAATTATTATTAATTATCATTAATAATTAATTATTGTTAATAATTAATAATACGTGTTTGATTATTAATTATTAGTAATAAGTATTGATTGTTATTAATAAGTAATAATATATTATTATTATTATTACTATTATCATTATTATAAGCTTAAGTCTAGAGCATGAATGTTGAAAGTTAGTGAGCAAGTTAATTTGACAACCACGTTTTGTGGATTACGTATTAAAAGTGGGAGGCAAGGGTCGGTAGTCGGTGCACAATCCGTTACGGCTTGCCCGTTTGATCGAACGGCCAGGAGAGCAATGTTGGTTCAAGCGTGAGTTGTGTGCGTCCTGTCGTCGATGCATGGCATCCATATTTATATACGCCATGTCAAACATTCGAAAATGCGTACAGAACGCGTGCCCCATTTCCCGTGTCTCATTCGCCTCGCATTACTCCTGCCCGAGTTCCGCGAGTCCTCTTAATGGCTAGTTTGGTGTGCACGTAAATGTATACGTTTACATGTACACTTCGAATATATTATTTGGCTTTTTATTTTTTCATCCTGGAATGAATTCTATCAATAGACATCCCTTTTGTACGATTGTCCGATTTTAAGGCTTTTCTTAAAACGATCCGTGTTTAGAGCGTGGCAAACAGAGTGGCATAATAGCACTTTTAAACTAAATGCCATAAAGAATTCTATTGATTCTTGGCGTTCCTCATCCAGCTCCTCTAGGCGTGAGGAAGTCATTTTAACGTATCGGACACTGCCACTTTTCTCACGGTTTCCTTCTTTGAGGTAAAACCCCCATCTGGGATTCATGCAGGACTGGTCTTTTCTGTGGAACACGTACTCCAGCACTGTACGAAATTAAATAGCAACCGACGAAGACATGGCCTGGGCAACTCACTTCGGGAGGTGCTAGAGGATGACGACTCTACGCTCTCAAAACTTTTTTGTTTTTTGAAAGAAAGCGGAGTATATAATTGTATTTGAAAGATAAGGGCATTGTTTGATGTTTTTGGGCGCCTCTACAGCAGATCTTACGTTTTATAGGTAAATTTTCTTAAACAATGATTTATGATTTGGAATTTATTTATTTATTTGTCAAAAAACTGTATATGACGGTGTTGGAAAGAGATTTATCTGCGCACATTTTCTTGAGGTCCAGAATTTAAAAAAAACTTACGAAATACGAAACGAAAAAATAAATGTAGAAAATAATTATTATTTAGAAAAATAAAAATTTTGAAAAATGTTTGTTCCCAACTTATAGAAAATCAATTTCAACGGTAAATGAACTACAAGCAAATGGAGTGCTCAACAAAACGTGCGCACAGTGAAGGTACATTTACGTCCAGAAGCAAAACAAGGGGCCATCTCAGCATTTGCTCAATGGATCAGGGAAACTGGACAAAAACCTGATCGAGATGGGGGTCATTGACCCGGAAGCTGAAGTACATTACTGTTTATAGGCGTATTAAATATTTTTTAAAAACGTATACAATACAAACGTCAACTAATTCATTACATATTATTGTTTTGTTACAATAAATATTATTTTTCATTTTGACGAACAATATAGTCTCTAATTGTATATAAACAGTTTTGCAGCAGAAAAGATTTTACTTTTAACTTAAATTTGTGTACCGTCTTTAATTGTTTAATCTCATCTGGCAATGCGTTGTAAAGTAACGTACATGTATTGTATGTTGATTTCTTGTACTGAGCTGTTGATACTGACACTTGATGCACGTTATTTCTAACAGCGTGTGTCGTAATTATAAATATCAATATTGCTTGAAAATATGTTCCCCTCCGTTAAGTAGGTCATTTTTGACAAATATTACAGATTCATACATAAATAGACAAGGCAATGGTAAGATTCCCAGCTCAATGAAAAGAGGCTTGCAGGGATCACGGGGAAGCATTTGTTCATTATTCAATGTTCTTTTGCAATCTGAAGGTCTGAGTACTGCAGGATGAGCTTCCTCAGAATATTATGCCGTATCTCAGGCGGGAATTGTACATTCGCAAAATAAACGCATCGAGCTGCATGAAGGCTGGACAGATTTTGAAGAATTCTGAATTCGTAACATAATGAACTTAATTTAGTGTTTAATTCTGTTACCTGTACATTCCATTTGAGGTTTGATTGAATTCAGAGACATAAAAAGGTTGTTACCTCAACATCAGCTAATTGCATATTGTTCATTTTCAACGGAACATGCGATTGCCGATCTTGAGGATGCAAAAATGCATTGAAACAATTTTCTTTCGTTAACAATAAATTTGTTATTAATAAACCAATTTGAAACTTCTGAAATCGTACTATTTACTGCTTCATTTTTGCAAAGAACATTCGTCTCATCTGCAAACAGAACCATTCTTCCATTTTAATAGACGAGGGCATATCTTTTACATATAACAGAAAGAGAAAACGACCTATGATTCAACCTTACGGGACCCCATGCTCAATTCGCAAGGAATTGGAAACATAAGTATGTAATGTCCCTTTCGTCCCAGTATGGTATTTCTACTCTTTGAGTCCGATCTTTAAGGTACGAAGTTATCTAATCTAGGGCAATACCACGAATTCCATACGAAGGTAATTTTGAGAGCAAGATCACGGCCAATCACGAGATCACGGTCAATAACGTCAAAAGCTTTCGAAAGATCTAAGAATATTCCAATGGGTACTTCATTTTGGTCTACTGATGAAGCAACGTCTTTGAGAAAAGAAAAAAATGGCAAATTTATCGTGTATTTTCCCATTAAAAAATATCTTACTCTCGTAACAATGTTCCAAGCCTTTTCTCAGCATTGAACACACAGTAATTCTCCCATATATATATATATATATATATATATATATATATATATATATATTGTAACGAACGTGAATTTCACGTACTTTCACGGACTGAGGTCGGTATTTCGATCCTTTATGTTCTACATCGGGGTGTGTGTACACGAACTGCCCGACTGCGTGAGACTTGAATTTATTGACTCGCAAGGGATGTGCATAATGCGTGGTAAGACCAATGGCGTAAAGTGCTGAGTGTTTACGGGATCACGAGGGAAATAATCTCGGAAGCTAAGGTGGCCGCGCATTCACACTAGAACTGAGAATCTCGAAGAAATTAGTTATAGAAGGCAAACTGGTGTAAGGCACGTGTGCTCGCAATTCACCATGAGAGATAATTTTAGGGGCCATTACTTCTAAGAAATTCTTTTGAACATTCGATGCTATCAACAAACTATGTTTAGTCACTGTAATAGAATACAAAATGTTCTTCTTGTAATGTTAGTTCTTTAGTTTTGAAGAAACTTTTTTTGAATATTCTGTGTTATCAGAAAACATTACATTTGTTCATTTAATTGAGTGGATTTTTTGGGGGAATTCTAGAGAATTTCGTGCACGAAATTATTTGCATGTATTTTGATGCAGTATATAACGAGGGACAAGTTAACTGCAATTTTCGTAACGGAATACCTTCGATACCTACGATATAAGTCATGCGAGAAGCATGTGCCATTCACTCATCCCAACCGGGATTTCATTTTTTATTTGTTGAGATTTTAACGTGTTTTGTAACTGAAGATATTACTGTAATTCCAAGTTGTGCAAATCTTAAAATCAATGCGTGATGACCTTTGCAGTTGATTCTCCCTTTTTGATATTTTTGAATTGTGTTATTTTTTTGACTGTGTATTTTCCTTTGTGTATCAATGCTATTGTCATTTTTCAAGTTTTTTTTGGGTTTTCGCTTCAACTCGTGTCCAATTACATGTTGTTCTGTGGTCACGACTTTGTGGTTTCTTTTCTTATTTCGAAATCTTCTGATGAGCCACGATCCCATTAAAATCCCCTGAAACCGACAGAACGTTCGGTTACAATATATACCTATATATAACACACACATACATATACATATATATATATATATATAAACATGAACGTAAATGAATAAATAATTGAACGCAAAAATTAAGATTATGCCATGCTTTCAGAATTCTTTCGAATTCAGCATTCATACTGCTCGTTGGGTATATTTCGCGAATGTTCATTCCCGCCCAAGATACGACATAATATTCTGGGGGAAATACATCCTGTAGCTCCCGTACCATTAGAATACAGAAAAGAATTGTACGAATAATAAGCAATACTACCCATGTGATTCTTGCAAACCTGTCTTTGTGCCTGCAATATCTACTATTGCCTAGCTCTTTGATTGAAGAATCATTTTCTTTTTGTCAAAATGATTTACTCGTGGGTAGAGAATTATTTTCAACGAATACAGATGTATTTAACTGTAGCATTCTACGTAGTAAAAATATCCATCGCGTGTCGATATCAACAAGTCAGCAAAAAAATCATTTCTTTTTTCATCATTACCAAATTTTCAAAAATTTAAAAATGGTTATATACTTATATAATATAAACATAGGTATAAATATTAGGAATATTACCTTTGGCTTCGTTGAAATGACGGCTAAATTATTACTATTAGGTTGCATATTATATTTCTTTTGCACAATAAATAATACGAGATGTTTGCTGCTTTAACATCATTAATTTTACAATTTACTCCCCAGTTTGGGATTACATGAATTCTACTTTCATAATGTATAAACAATATTACAGTATATCATATACTCGAAACTAATCGACCTGGTCGTTTTCAATCGTTCTCGATACGCCAGATTCACTGAAGACGATCAAGAGACGTTGATGCTACCTCCTTGTCAAGAACACGGGCATTCCCTGGAACGAGAGTTGCTCACCCGTCAATGGTTACAAAGTTCGCAGATCGTAATTCGCGCAGGGAAGCGCACCCGTCGGGGCCGACCCAGTGCTTCACAAAAGGCGCGCGCTCGCTGTCGTTAATTTCGGATCCCCGGGGCCCTGACGGGCGCAGAAAGGTGGAGCCATGCTGGCATACGGCCACGCGAGACCCGAGGAAGCGCCAGAAAAAAGTTGTAATGACTGGAGAAAGCGGCTCCTTTCAGCCTTGTTACTCCACTGTGAGACAGAGGGCTCTGGGTATCATTTTGCAATCTCGGAGTGAGTAGACAGAAGTTACCTGAAATAAAAATATCTCTATTATATCCCTAATGTTGGATAGTTTATTATACCACACATTATTATACGATACTTTATTATAAACATAATTCCTAAGTACTAGACTCAGTGTACTCACAGTTTTGCAGCAAAATATAAATCACAAAAAACGGGTATTTTGACACAGTAAAAACTATAACTATAAGTATAATATTTTACTAGAAATAAAATGCAAAAGAGAGAGAAAACCTATTTCATTCAACGACATTCATCTTGGCATATCTACATGTTCTTTTTTTACCCAGAAGGTTTATGTACTGTTAATTTTGTTGTAACTCCACTAGAACTAAATAGAAAAACAACAGTAGAACTAACTAGAAAAACTAAGTAGAACAAAACTATTCATGTCAAATACACCCCGCAACACTCGACAGCACTTTTGAATCTATAGCGTTAAATAACGTCTAAACGAAGCGTTCTAGGGCATTAAAAATAAACTGTTTCAAAGAAACGGGTCTCGCACCGTAATCTACAGGATGAGATGAGATGAGAGAGAGACGGAAAGAGAGAGAGAGAGAGACGGAAAGAGAGAGAGAGACGGAAAAGAGAGAGAGAGAGACGGAAAGAGAGAGAGAGAGACGGAAAGAGAGAGAGAGAGACGGAAAGAGAGAGAGAGAGAGACGGAAAGAGAGAGAGAGACGGAAAGAGAGAGAGAGACGGAAAGAGAGAGAGAGACGGAAAAGAGAGAGAGAGACGGAAAGAGAGAGAGAGACGGAAAGAGAGAGAGAGACGGAAAGAGAGAGAGAGACGGAAAGAGAGAGAGAGACGGAAAGAGAGAGAGAGACGGAAAGAGAGAGAGACGGAAAGAGAGAGAGAGACGGAAAGAGAGAGAGAGACGGAAAGAGAGAGAGACGGAAAGAGAGAGAGACGGAAAGAGAGAGAGACGGAAAGAGAGAGAGAGACGGAAAGAGAGAGAGAGACGGAAAGAGAGAGAGAGACGGAAAGAGAGAGAGAGAGACGGAAAGAGAGAGAGAGAGACGGAAAGAGAGAGAGAGAGAGAGACGGAAGAGGAGAGAGAGAGAGACGGAAAGAGAGAGAGAGAGACGGAAAGAGAGAGAGAGAGACGGAAAGAGAGAGAGAGAGACGGAAAGAGAGAAGAGAGGACGGAAAGAGAGAGAGAGACGGAAAGAGAGAGAGAGAGACGGAAAGAGAGGAGAGAGACGGAAAGAGAGAGAGACGGAAAGAGAGAAATAGTAAGACAAAAGGCAGAAACAACGATTGCTGGGTTCGGCTAGTATTTATATAACTTACAAGTAGAAATTAGTATGGCGGACTGTACCAAGGTGAACATTTCGTTCAGTTCATCAACTCCGACCGATGCAACTTATTACTACTCTGCTTTTCAAACAAAAAGAAGCGCAATGTATGTGAATATTGTTCGTTCTCACCTAGCACTCAAATTCTTGAAAGTTAATGCGCTGGTATGTCAGAATTACTCCATGTTGTTTCAGGACAACACTAAGCAAGATAGTTTTGCTTCTAATTTCAAAAAAGAAATTAAACAAAATATAGGAAAATGTGTTTTGAATCGCCTTCATTTTAAGATTTTGGTTTCACTTATTGATGATTGATGAACAGTGACACAAATGACTAGATAAGTGCGGACTTTACCTCCAGTTTAGCTAATATTTTAATAAGTAGCATGAATTCAAAATGGAAGCCGATCGTGTCTCAGTGACCTGCGAAAATCCAATCAGTTTTAAAGCTTATATATTTTAAATAAAGTTTATAAAATGAACTAATAAAACTCTTGTTTACTGTCGCATAGAAATGTCCTTAATGCCTTCAGCTTTCATTTTACTTTATGGAATAATCTTATCCTTTAAAATGTAACTATCTAATTCGCTTACAACTGGCACGCTATGTGACGTAAAAACGAACATGACGGACACTCAGAACCATTTCACGCCTGAGATACTGCATTAGATCTCACGAACAACATAACGTATTCGACAACATTAGATCTGAACTACTCTTCAATCCCAAATAATTTCATTGATTTGTAGATTTATCCATCTGTTGGGTTTCTCTCATTTCCTCGAACGATATTCTTGTTAGTTCATTGTCCAATCTACCTCGTTCTCCTTTTCATTGCAAATATTTTGGCCACAATACCTGACTTGTACAATAAATTACTTTTGTAATACTTCTGAAACTGTTTTCTCCAAGTATTTTTTTACTCGCTTTCTCTGCCCCAGATGATTGTATATCTGAGTTATCCCAATCAGCATTTCCGAAACAATTCTTGTTAGAGCTACATCTGCCTGTGTTTCCCAGTATTTCCACTGAAGTTATCTCTACAGAAGAACATACACCTTATCTCCTACTGATCTAACTATCCACTCCGTAGCCATACCCGGTTGAAACCTCCCCCACTTGATGAGGAACAGATTCTGGTTGAACTGACTCGGCCCATTCCGCCTATATATTCTCTCCTAATCCGTCTTCAGCTCGGCTTACCCCATCTCATTTGTACCTTTGCCAACTATTTCCAGGTTCCCTCTTGCTGCTCTCCAATTACCTAACAGCTGTGCCAATGAAAGTCTCCCTTTCCTTTGTTTCGCCCTCGGTTTCGCTTCACTCCGTCTCATTTCTACAATCAACCACTTTCACTTGTTCTTTCAATAAGCCAGCCTTTTCACGTAAAGTGACTTTCACGTCAAATTTAAAACATTTTGCAGATTGAGAAATTTTTGTTCCGTAATTTTTAAAAGTTGCTATTTCACTCAAAATTTCGGGAAAACTCATATTTTTCGAGAAACATTACGTGACAACAATGGAATGTTTAATTTTAAAGAACAGATTTCAAAAATCTCTCGTTTCAATATTGTAGCTGTCGGAAAATAACCCAAAAAATGGAGCCACTTTGAAGAAACTTTTGAAAAAAATTGTTGAGGCTTCGGGTGGAGTATCTCCCAAAACAAAAAGATTAGTTTCAAATCACCAGGGTTAAGAGTGCGTCCGGATAGATCGAAAAATATGTTTTAAAGAAAATCCTAAGGTCGGTTTAGGCACTAATGTTTGCAGAGAGATAGATGTTATGTCGAAAACCACTTCTTTAGTATGCAGGACCCACGAAATGTGGTTTCAGACAAAACAACGTATTAGAAAAAAACATTCGAAACCTATACACGAGCAAGAATTCTTTACTTTTTCGGAAACAGGGTCCCACAAAATGAGTTTTTCCTTCGAAAATGCCACATTTCGCTGCAGTATTACGATTCTTTTTCTATACTACGTGTGTAGTACACGAGAAAGTAAAAAGCAGGGTGAGGGATCCCGGAGCTCAAATAATCTCGCTCTTGGACTTCTCCTCCATACGTCGTTTATAGTTTTACTCATGGATTCCGGGTACTTACATAGATTTGCGAGTAGTAGTAAACCTTGCAAAACTCCCGTTGCTGATACAGCAATAAGCCTAGGAGCAATTACAGCTTTGCGGGTTGCGTTCGGCACTCAAACATTAAGCATACCATCCTTTTTACTTCAATACATAAACGATGAATAACGACATTGAAAATAAATGTTAGAATAAAACATTTGAAGCGTGGATTGATTTAAAATTACAAACTAATTCTAAAATTTCAAAGAAACCATTCGGACACATGATATACCGGCACAGTGAATATAGTTGATCATTATATATATTCAAACGAAATGAACGGAACTTCATCAGATACAGAATATACTAATGTCGAGTATCTAGATACTTTTTCACTGCGTCTTCTCTACTACACAGAATAATTCAAAACTCCATGTCGATATTTTTTTCGTATTTTCTCATTTAGTAGAAATTAAAAATTGTCTTCGTACTTTTGAAAGTCAGCTCATAGGTCGTGAATTCATTTATTTAACCTTAAAAAGATAAAAATTATGTGACGTTGTACTGAGAGCAGCGCAATATGCAAGGTTTCTTGAGCTCTGGGATCTCTCACCTGTGAATAAAGTTGAATTATGAATACAGGTATTAATGGACGTTTTTAGCAAGAATTGGTATAAAAATATTCGCTTCCATGAAATAAAAGGTATTCTCAAAATCAAATGAGATACAAATTATGTTTTTTAACCCTTACCATGTCCATACAATTCCCACCATTGAGTAAGTCATTTTTGACAAAAAAAAATACTGATTCGTCAAGAGCAGTATTCCTAACTTACAGTCTTACAAGAATCACGTGGGTAAGATTTGTTTATTATTCGTACAATTCTTTTCTGTGTTCTAAGAGCGTATAAGCTACAGGATGCGTTTTCTCAGATACTATGCTATATCTCAGATGGGAATGAACATCTCCAAAATACACGCTACGAGCAGTGTTAAGGCTGACTGAATTAATATGACCGTGGTATAATGAATTAAATTTTATGTTTAATTTATTTTAACGGACGTTCCTTTTGAGATTTGACTTAATTGAGAGGCCCAAAGATTTTATTACCTTAGTCAGTTGCACATCTTTGATTTTCAATGGAATGTACAATTGTTTATTGAAATGCAAAACTGCATTGAAACCATTTTCCCTTCCTTTACTATTAATTTATTTTACGGAACCAAGATGAAACATTTCATTTTGATCTATTAATGTTTCTTTATTGCAAATAATATTCATATCATCCCCAATTATTCACATCATCCATTTGAATCGACAACGGCATTTCAATATAGTAGGGCAGGCCTGCACAATGCCTGCTCCCGCGGGCATTCTGCACTCGCGAGCTGATCCTCTGACCGCGATAGCGCCGAAAGTGCACGTAGTGGGGAGTAGAAAGCTTTACGGGAGGAGAGAAGTTTGACGTATCACGACGCGGCGCGTAGATTGGATGCCTGGGCGTCTAATACAATGACCATGTTGCAAAATTATTTGCCCACTTGTTTAGATGGATTATGTCTAGTATTTCAAGTTACAACGGCCATACTTTTCTGTTTATGTTCTGTGCACTGCACTGCTGTATATCCACCTTTGTATGTAATTTCCACCACCACTGTATGTAATTTCCTTTTTAATTAAAAATTATTAACATGCTCATTGTAACTCTTAAGCAATATTTTAAATCAGTAGCTTTTTTTAAAAAAAAATAATTCTAACTAACAAAAAAAATATAATTTAATAATTGATTGTTCACCAGGAATGTTTAATCTCCAAATCACAACAAAATGAAGAAAATCGTGAGAGAAACCTCTCACATCAAGATTGACATAAAAGAGAATATGTGGCAATTCCAAGAAGAGCAATGTGTAAAAGCACATATATTGTGACCATTTTCCCCCATTATAAAAATGAATAAAAGACATCAACGAGCAAACGCCTGTGACGATATGTTACGGGCAATCACAAGATTATCATGGGTATTGTTATATAGAATGCAAAGGGCTTAATATTTTTATACGATGTCGTAAACGACCCTGCACTCTTGACAGAAATTAATCATAATTTATTTCAACAATAATATGTTTTTGCCTTATTAGAAACGTCTTATTCAATTAAACATAGTCAATTAAAAATATTTTATTCCTATCATCATCATCAACAAAAACAATTCAATATCATAATTTTGTGTTTAGCAAAACACTAAATTTGTGATTACATTGTAGCAAAGCGAATTACATTATCAGCCCTACAAGCAAACATAATACATGGAGTCCAAATCTAATAGGTATAATTCGTTGTAGTTTCATATTTCTGTCATTTATCGACAACAAACATTTATAATATAATACAAAAGGCAATATTACTTAAACTGTATGTGACCGTCGACTGTTCTTTAAATTTACGCGCTATGGTTTGAATTTCGCATTCTAATGGGTGGTCCCCACTCCTAGAGTAAGTCTCATCCCCACCCTTCATCTATTTTCGCATTTGCTTCCGAGCTGCTCGCGTGCAGCTCCTGACGTAAATGAAATTGCAAAATGCTGTGCAGGTCTGTAGTAGGTAGGGAAGAAGGCCATTAATCGAACTATGCAGGACCCCTTCTGCAGGTGGCAATTAATCGGAAAGGTTAGTAAGGAATGTTTCTTGATTCCAGTACGTCAGTTTTATTGTTTGTGACCCTTGTTTAAGATATGATCATATCCAATTACCACGAATTTCATATCAAGGCAATTTTGAGCATAAAATATTATGATTTTTTTTAATTAAAAATTTTCCAATAGGTGCTTTATTTGGTCCATTGCTAAAGGGAAACCTTTACGAAAGGAATTATGAGTTTCCGCAGATTTGATTGTTATAAATTCATGTTGGCAATCAAAACGCGTCGTATTTACTGAGACATTTTTCCATTCGTACGTAGAAAAGCCTCTCAATATTTTTGGGAAAACTGTCAAAAGAAACATTGGCCGACAATTTTTAATTTTCTTTTGTTCCATTTTTGGGCGGCCTAACCTGACTGTTTTCCAAAATGCCAGATCCCTCACATCTGTCATTATCTTGTAAAATAACATTGTCTACGTTTACAACTGATACAACCGCATATTTTACTTAATTCCTCATTGCTTTAATTTTGTATTTGAATTCAAAATATCATCATCATGTTTCACTAGATTAGCCCTGCCTTATAAATTTTCTTAACAATAATTTGTGTTTTGGAATTGAGGTGGAAATCAACCATGGGATACGTTATGACTTTTAGAAATGATATAAAGACACCGATAGGTTTTACATGTAATATCTAGAGTTATCAGAGTATTGGTTTTTTAAGATTGAAACTATTAATTTTTACTTTTTGAAGAGGATGAAATGTATTAAAGTGAGTGTGAAAACGACAAAAACAAATATATTTTTATTTATGTCAACAGCATCGTAAATCGCAATGGACTCCTGCAGCAAGTAGTCCATGAATAATTTAATTTTACTTATATAAAAACATCAAGAAAAAATGATGCCTTGCGAAGAAAAAATTATGCCCTTGGCGATAAAACGTTTCATACCCAATGCCAGAGGCTGCCAGCTTCACGCAACGAAGTTCCAAGCCGATGGCCCTGAGGAAAGGGTGAAAGTGAGGCGCTCGGCGTTGTGAATACTCAACACTCGTTTCCTTATTGCGTCTGTGTTATCGTACGCGTAAGCTTCGAAATCTACGTAATGCTAGTATAATCTTTCTATGAACATTTCAAAATTCCGACGATTTCCATATTATTCTTCGTAAAAATGTCATCATAATGAGCAATAGATTTCATACCCTATAGTTTCGAAAACATTTTCCATATAAGGATGTATATTAGTAACTTGATAATTCATGATTTATCATGATATAACTTATTAGAAAATGTCTATAGGACTATATAGACAATTCTTCATAAGCATAAACAAAAAATTTTAAAATCAAATCGAAACATAGTAGTGCACAGAAGAACATAAACTGTGAATCGTGGCCCTTGTAGGTAGAAAAACAGGACATTACCCACTTAAATAATTGGGCAAATATTTTCACAGCATGAATCATTGCATTAGGCGCCCAGGTATTAAATCTACGCTCCACGTCGTTCCCTATGCAATGGAAGTCTGTTCCCCTTCCCGCAAAGCTTTCTACACTCCACAATTTGGAAGTCCGGCTCTTGAGTACAGAATGCTCGGAAGTAGGCGTTGAGCAAGCGTGATCTAAGTCCTTTGTTTACATTGCAACAAAATTTAGATGTAAAACGAGAATCTTAGTTCTGCAATATGCATTTTTCAGATATTAACTATACACAAATTGGAAGAAATACATAAAAGTACATGGTTATCTTATTCTTATTTTATGTTATTACAACCAAAGAGACACCATTTAATATAGATAGAAGATTCGTTAATTGAACAAGTCTCAAACGGAAAAATAGGAGAGAACTTCTTGTCATACGTCACATGGAGTTTTTTACTCCTTTTATGTGAAGTAAATAAATAAAATATCTGTAACAATGATTAACGCTATGAAAAATGATGCAGATAGCCATCGTAGATTTGAAGTTACTGTGTCACTTAAAAATCGGCCATTTCATTTGGTGAGAGCGATGTAGAAGGAAAAAAAATCGTATTTTATAAAATCATCCCATCATCTTTCAATTGATAATTGCCAATTCTGTGATAATTAGTTACTAACATCCATTCATCATGCTTCTAAGAGGGATAACAAGAAGCTGCCTCTTCTTTAATATCAATACATTCAAGGCGAACGAACACGAATGCTTCCCCAACGTTCGTTTTGTCTGATCAACAAAGGCGCACCCAATGGAAAGTTGGAAAAATGGGCATATCACATAAAGACAGAAGCATGTCGACCGAATGATTGATTAGTAAAGAGTGAGGATATGGCAAGAAAGAGGAAGGAAAGGTCCCGCACGACCGGTGGCCTGTTTGTTAGGGCACTGTTTCGTCATTCGTCTAGTGTTGATGGGAGAAACCACGGAAAACTGCCGATCAGACTAGCCAGCTGCTGGAATTTTCCTCCAGACAGCAGCTGAACTGAACCTGTCTAGCTAGTGTCGAAAATTCTGCCACTATCAGGACTCGACTCCTAGTACCTTCCAGTCAGAGGCATTGCAGTCGTTCAAAACGTTTGCAGCAAAGACTTTTGCTACGAAGTAGGCAGTGGCGTAGGCTCAATGTATACGAGTGATGTGTTACATCCCCTAGTTTTCCATCACTTAAAAATATTCTCAGTAAAGTACTTTATTTTCTTCTGTTAAGTATCTCCCTCTATTTCTCTATTCCCTCCCGCCATTTATGTACGCGGTCCAATAGGCGTTAGTCCCCTTGCTGGATGTGACAGACCCAGAAACTTCCCTTGAACGATCTCACTTCGTTGGCGAGGTCATTGAACTCACGGCCACGCGCTGTGTGCAACCTGCGTGGTTTCGGCTGCTGGAGATGTGACATAGCTTCTCACATCAAAGGCTTCTCATTGGCGTTCATGTATCCCCTCCCAATAACCTTCCATACCCCCTCCTCTGATGCCCTTCTCTCTCTAATAATTCGGCAGCACGCCTGGGAATCCCAGATGTCACGTGCCACTATTGTGACCCGGAAGCGGGGAGCGGGGGGGCTGAAGACACGACTGTCTTTCTTCACAAGTCAAGCGAGTCTGCCAACTATGCTGAAGCATATTTCAACCTGATTCAGTACAACTGGGTAACTCGATGTGTGTTAGCAGGCCTGACAAAACAAGATCAACATGTAAGGAAATGGTATGACAGCAGTGGCGTCTCCTAGCTAGTAGATGTGGGGATGCGATCATGATATTACAGATTAAACGCATAATTCCAAATATTTAAAGTCTGCGTCATTCTACTTTACTCTGAAGTATTTTAAAAGTGAATGTTGCAAATTAGACACATTCCGAATCTTCCTTGAAAATCATCATTTTCTCATTGCATGCAATAACTTACATAAACAAAACAATAAAACTAAAAATATAACCACAAAAAAGTACACACCTAATTTTTGAACTCGAGATCTACTCGCGTTGTCTTGGTTGTCCATCACTACCTACCTTAAGTTTTTCGGAATAGGAGAAAGAACTGCACGGAATTTCACGAATCCTGTCTATGACACAATGAAACGTTTCACTACTGTTCCCTGCCACAAATAACACCCATTACCACAAATGAACTGGATGAGCTCGGCATGTCGCACACACACACACACGCAAGTTTTATTCTTTCGCGTTACAATTTCGAATTCAAGATTCTCTTTAACATATCACCAACTAGGCAAAGTAGACTATTTAACGCACATTAAGTAGTAAACAGCATTTACGCTAGAACGCAGGACACACATGACGAACGGAATAACATCGCGCGCACCGTTTCGAGTTCACGCATTGTCTGTCATACCATTTTCTTACATGATGGGAGTGATCTTGTTTTGTCAGGCCTGCTATCACACATCGAGTTGTACTGAATTAAGTTGAAATGTGCTGAAGCATAGTTGGCAGACTTGCTTGACTTGTGAAGAAAGACAGTCGTGCCGTCTGCCCCCCGCTCCGCGCTTCAGGGTCACAGTAGTGGCACGTGACTTCTGGAATTCCCAGGCGTGCTGCCGAATTGACTGCATCAGAGGAGGGGGTATGGAAGGTTATTGGGAGGGGATACATGAACGCCAATGAGAAGCCTTTGATGTGAGGAGCTATGTCACATCTCCGGCAGTCGAAACCACGAAGCTTGCACACAGTGCATGGCCGTGAGTTCAATGACCTCGCCAACGAAGTGAGGTCGTTCAAGGGATGTTTCTCGGCCCGTCACATCCAGCGAGGGGTCTTACGCCTATTGGACCGTGCACGTAAATGGCGGGAGGGATTAGAGAAACAGAGGGAGATACTTAACAGAAGTAAATAAAATACTTTACTAAAAATATTTTTAAGCGATGGAAAACTAGGGGATGTAACACATCACTCGCATACATTGAGCCTACGCCACTGTATGACGAAAAATCCGTGAACTCGAAACGGTGCGCGCGATGTTATTTCGTTCGTCATGTGAGTCCTGCATTCTACCGTAAATGCTTTTTACTACTGAATGTGCGTTAAATAGACTACTTTGGCTAATTGGTGATATGTTAAAGAGAATCGTGAATTCGAAATTATAACGCCAAAGAATAAAACTTGCGTGTGTGTGTGTGTGCGTGTGCGACATGGCGAGCTCATCATTTGTGGTAGTGGGTGAGTTATTTGTGGCAGGGAACAATAGTGAAACGTTTCATTGTGTCATAGACAGGATTCGTGAAATTCCGTGCAGTTCTTTCTCCTATTCCGAAAAACTTAAGGTAGATAGTTATGGACAACCAAGACAACGCGAATAGATCTCGAGTTCAAAAACTAGGTATGTAATTTTTTGTGGTTATTTTTTAGTTTTATTGTGTTTGTTTATGTACAGTGAAATTATTTTAGCGTGGCCGCTCAAGGTCAGACCTCAGAGCTGCCGGAAGATTCCATCCTTAAAACTATCGCTTTAGGGGGGAGCGCGTCCCTTCCCAGGACGTGTTGACAGCCCTACTCCAGTTCAATAAACATTGACCCTGACTATTCGTCTCCGCAAGGTGACAGTTTTCAGTTGCATTTCTTTAACAGAGTACAGCTATTTGTATGAAGTTCTGTACAAGTGATTATTATTTTGTTGTAATCATTGCAATGCGTCCTGTTCAAAGCAACTTTCATATAGACATTCTTCACAGTCAAACGCGTGAAGTCGTTGCAAAAGTATATCAATTTATGAAGAGACGCAAAAGAAAGCATTGAAAATATCAAAAACAGTTCTTAAGGCAGTAATTCCTGCTTCGGGTGTTTCGAAAAGTTCTATTTGCAGAATTAATAAGGAAATTAATTGTATTCAATCAGGAGAATCCGTGTTCATTTTCTACTCCTAATTAAGAAAAGAGAAAGGACGTGGAATCTGCTCTCGACAGTTTCAATGAGGGTGTGTTTCACCGCACTATGATTTAATGCACCGTATCAAGAAATCGTTATTTTACAGGAAACGACGCGATAGTAAAGACGGTGAAATTTATACTACCTATGATTGTGAGAAAACGGGTATCAGTAACAGTGGAAAACATATGGATAATAACAGAGCCAGGGCCATCTCGTGAATTTGGTGTTTCTCCATTAACCGAGCACAGACACTACAGCAAATTGATTTCGAAGGCTGTTCGCCAGCGTGTGCTATAGCAAAGGTAGGCTAATGTTTTTCATTTTGACAGACGAACCAGGCGCGAGAGAGCGCCGCCTTCTGGCTCTCTCCCCATCACTTTCAGCTTCCTCTCTACTCGCGAATCTCAGCGGCCACCCTAGAAAAATTTAGCTGTAAGTTAGTGCATGCAATGAGAAATGATGATTTTCAAGGAAGATTCAGAATGTGTCTAACTTGCAACATACACTTCTAAAATACTTCAGAGTAAAGTAGAATGACGCAGACTTTAAATATTTGGAATTGTGCGTTCAATCTGTAATATCATGATCGCATGCCCACATCTACCAGCCAGGAGACGCCACTGGAAGTAGGGTATTCCAGACAATTCAGTGTAGTAGAAATATTACGGATCTCATTTGCAGGAGTGACGATTTGGGAAGTGTTGATGCGTATGTGTGGAAATGTGTTTGTTCGTTTGCTCTCAAGACAAGTTACCTTCTGATCTCCTCGGACGGCGTTTTGAACAAACTGGCCAGGAGCGTCCCCTCACCCGTCCCGCCGGTCGTCCATCTGTCCTCCTCTAGCCACGCGGCCTCTCGGCCGTACTTAAGTACCACGCGGAGCCCGTTGCCCAACCAGCTAGCTGTAAATTTTGCAAACTCGCACAGGGAATACACGAGCTAGTGGTCGTTGAAAGAAGCGAACTTCCCGTCTCTTACTCAGAACCGGAGGCTTGTGAACTGGCCCTCCCTAGAGGCAGAACACACAGCGGCGAAGGGAAGTGCAAACGGGATGGCAAAAGGGGTGGTGGCTGCACAGTGCACGAGAGTCAATTCTCAATTCTAGTTGGTCAAAATTTTCAATGGCCAACTAACTCTTGCATGAGCCATGCTATACATGTATGCAAGATGTTGCGTTTGCGATCTAACATTAGGAGTGTAAATATGAACACTATAATCCTTCGTGTGTGAATATAGGGTGGTAACGGTCGCATACGGTATTACATTACACTAGAAAAAGTCACCATCCGCAAAATATTTAACATATGTTTGAGTACATTTTCTTAAATGTACAGTTTTATCACTATATAGGACTGTTCTCTGGAGAACCATATGTGCACTTACCATAATCATAACAGATGCCATATGTTTTGCCCCCTTCTCTTATTTTCCAGTGATCTAGTTTCCAAAAGAAATGAAATTTTTAAATTGCAATTTTAAAGTCCCTCAATCGGCTCTGAGCGGAGAGACTCTCTTGGCGCACCTTATATATATATATATATATATATATATATATATATATATATATATACACATACATACATATATACATATATAGCGTGTTCAGAGGGGAAACGTCGGAACTTCGCAAATAAGCTCTTCAGAAAGAAAAATTAAGCGAGAAATAAAAAAAGCACCCAATTTACAGAATTCGAGTGCTTTTTTATTTCTCGATTAATTTTTCTGTCTGAGCAAATATACTAATTTCTTTTGTAAATAATAAACAATTTACATGTTTCTGGAGTGTTTCTATGCTTCCATAATGCAAATTTTTGCCTAGAAATCATTGTTTCAAATCAACTTTTGGGTGCTCATTGTGGCTCAACCATTCGGAATATCCACATAGTATATTAGACAAAATATGCTTAGAATTGTCTTAAGAGCTTATTTTCGACGTTTCCTCTCGGGACAACACACACACACACACACACACATATTTATATAAAACTCCGACACCGTGCGACCAAAAGTTAGCACTTTTCCTTGTTTTTTCCCCCAGAAGGTTTATGTGCTGTTAATTCTGTTGTAACTCCATTACATAGCGCTGTAGAACGAAACTAAATATTCACGTCAAGTGCAACCTGCAACACTCGTCAGCATTTTGAATCTCGTTAAATATCTGCTAACCGCAGCGACGTTTCCCACACCGTCATATACAGGATGAGACCTTCATAAACATTCTGGTACGTTTTTGTTGGTCCGGCGCTTCTCGATATTACCTCACCTTCTCAGATAAGTGTAGAATTTACAACTAAATGTGAATGAGAGGGCCAGAGAGACGCATGGACAGGGGTTGGGACCGAGAGAAACGGAGAGAAAAAGAGAGAGGGGGAGGGAGAGAGGGAAAAAGGGAGATGGAAAGGGAAAGGGAGATGAAGGGCAGGGCAACTTCTGCCGGGTTCCGATAGTATTTATGGATAACCAATTAATCGTTATCTAATCGTTTCTTATTCAATGATCAAGTGAAACATGATTATTAATGACTCGCATGACATCGCTGTAATTTTAAACAAGTTTAAATGCTCATAATCAGAGCCGCATTCAGGATTTTTCTCGGCGGCAGCGCGGGGGAGGGATTAATGGTATGGTGTCAGCCGACTTGATGTTTTCTAATAAAATATTTGTTAATGTTGAATATAATTTTTTATTTGTTGATTTATTGTTAATATTTTCATTCACAAAATTCAATGACTTTCATTTTTATAAAAAATTAGTAAAAGCCATAGCCTATTTTGAATATGTATAATTTGTTTTCCTGGGCGGTGGGGCTGAAGCCCTCTCTTAGATGCGCCACTAATCATAATAAATTAGAGAATATTTCTACTAAAAAAATACATTTTTTGGCCATAATTATAATTAATCTCAAGTAATATTGTAAAAATTTCTGATGATGAGACTAAACCCAAGATTACAGAACATCGTCAAATAAGAAAATAAAAGGCGCAATATTTATCAATTGCAGGGGCGTAACCTGAGTTTTGGTTTAGGGTATGTAACTCGAGAAATGAGAAAATAATTTAAAAGTTTAATAAAAATTTAAATATTTCTCATTTACCAAAAACATTTCTATCACTTTGATCAATTAGCGCACACAACTAATTTGTATATTTAAAATAAAAACTGGTCCAGGAAAAGTAATAATGGCCTCACGTACTTCATGTAGTTTGTTGGTTGAAAGTTAGAAAAAGTTGACTTCAGTTTACGACCTAGCAAAATATAAATGTGTGTCCCTTATACTTAATAATAAAAGATCATGGCGTAAAGATCATTGGTTAAAAATTCGGCAAAGAAATCAGAGAACAGATGTAGGTAATTCTCATTTATTAATAGAACCATAAAAAATTGGAACAAATTACATGTAGCAGTGCTGGAGAAATTTCCGGTCAGAACGTCAATTCTTTAAAATTAGATTAAATAAATTGTCTTTTATTTTTAGAATATGTTAACATTAAAATTATTTTTTTGTATTATTCTTGTTTATTTTATATTAAGGTTAGCTTTATCATAGGGTTAATACACTAATTTTATAAAATTATATTCAGTAATGTTGTTTGATGTTCATTTTGTGTATTTGTTGTATTTATGTAGCTGTTTGATGTTTGTTTTTTTAATTAATTAATTTAATTTTAAATAATTGATGAGAAAACGCTACCACCGGAATTATTACGTGTAACCTAAGTAGCGAAATAAATATTCTATTCTATTCTATAAGAGCACTATGAAACCCCATGGTTTCAAATTGTCCAATTCATATTATTTCGAACCCCATAGAAATGACATAGTTTATAAAATGGGAAACAATGAATCTGTAATAAAAATATAATAGGAAAGAGAAAATCAATCAATTTACAGACACGTAATGAAAAACAGTTGACAGTTGTCCTTTGGTGCTTACATCAAGGGTTTCATCCAGTATGGCGGAGACACAAGAAGGCTTTAGAAATTTCATTTTTAATTTCATGGGACACTACCGTGCTCACACTTGAGATCCAATGAATCTGGATTTATTGGTGAGATAGCACGAAACACTAAAATTTTCATATCATTCCTTGTTAGTTTTATCATATTTCATT
>JAHLJT010008446.1:277316031-277389337 GCA_031308135.1 Acheta domesticus | reverse complement strand
AAAACAATGTATTTATTGCTCTGATATAACTAGATTTTACCCTAATGTTATATGCTACTGTAGAAAAAAATACCTTTCTAGCACAATTTAATTATTACATACGAAGTTAAAAGAATATATTATGGAACAAACTTGTGAAAGTTATATGTACATGCCATACGAAACCCAAATTCCGTGATAAATTGCAAACAGAAATCATCTCTCCTCTTCTTACTGTGGTATGTGATCTTATTATGATTTTATTGCCGTTAGAGCGGCGTCTCCAGGCCAATGTTGACTGGCGATCAACATTCTATGTTTCTCAAACTGTGGCGCACTGTAGAAGCATGAAAAGTCAGAGCAGCCCACGCGCCCTTTCGCGCCTCAAGACCGTACTCCGTCAACACATCCCTGCCGGATGGCGTAGGCCGGAGCGCCGAACGTGAGAATCGCCGCGCCGCTGCTTGTCACCCGTCAGCAAGCGATAGATAAGAGCCGTCGCACGCCTCCGAAGGTCAAGCGAAAAAGATCCCATTGGTACCGCTGGGTTGAAATGCTCTGGGAAACCTCTTTCCCATTAGTCTTTAAAAGGTTAAATATCTTGGAAATGGTTCGACGTTCCACCGTGAAGTTTTGGAGAGAGCATAATTAAGTCTTATCCTTACCCAAACATCGTGCGAAAAATGATTGGTTCTGAAACTATAAATATTTGTTTAATTTTTTGTTGGTTTTCATATTTATTTAAAGTGAAAATTCGTAATGGTACATTACTCACTTAAAATATGATAATTTATATTTACAGTGGTATATCTCTCACTTTGCTGCTATGCAGCATGTACTTTCCAGAATATTTTTCATTTTACCTTAAGTCTACATTTTGCCAATGCATTATTGATTGTTGTAAGAAAACCATTGATGTCACGAGTCTCATATTCGACAGTTTAACTTCTCATTATAAAGGTACTAACATATTAGAAAACAAAATTATCTGAACTCTCACTGCCATAAACTTTAAATTTTGAATGGAGCGACCTAGGTGCGAGTCACTCTCAACTCTCTCCTTCTCATGCCGTCCTCGTCAGCGTCCTCCTCTCCTAGCCGCCTTCTTTTCTCCGCCGCTGCCCCTCTTCGTGGCGGGGGAGTGGTAGCTATCCCGCCTGCCTGGCTGTTCCCTTGGATACTACGCTTGTAATAGACAAACAAATGTTTCTCTTTTTAGAACGGATTGAAGGAGATATCAATGAGAAAGACAATATGACGAGAGCTCACATGGAATCACTCTGTTCACATGGAATCAGAGAACTTAAGGTTAGAGCAAATGTGAACTGCGCGTTTATGCCGTGACAGTTGACTGCACTTGGGATCAATTGTGTACCGTTCTGCATCAAAAACCTGAACTGCTTCAGGCAAGTGGTACAAACAAGTCGTCGTAAAATCTCGTTCATTTTCTTACAAACTCTTTGCAAGCTTAATTGGCGCTATGGATATGTGTTTTGGTCTTTCATTTCACAGAGCAGGAAGGAAATTGGAATCTCTCGCCCAGCTGCCCAAATTCTAGATGGTCCTCACATGGGGAGCGTAAATGGCGGCAGTGCAAAGACGAGTTGGGGTCGCAACGCCACCCTCGGTTAGTTCCCAGGCTTCATCGTGGAATTGCCCGATAAGCATGCGGATTCGATGGTGTGACGGTTAGCGTGCCGGACATACCCAAGTTGGCGGGTTCAAACCCGATCGAAGCCGTGGATTTTTAAGGGCGAAAAAATCCTTCGTACGCCTTCCGCGGAGGGGAAGTAAAGCCGGCTGGCCCATGTTAGTAGGTTTACTTGCATGTAAAAGATCCTCAAGCCTAAATGAGCTAAATTCAAATCGCCTGTTTCGTCGCCCGAGATAATACCTTCTTTCTCCGCTAGGTGTAAGGAGCGTAGCGAAATTTGCGTGGTCAGACGGAAGTCTCGCCACGTAAAATAAGGCATTAACTAATCTGGTCCCGCTGCAGTGAGTGACCTAAAACAACTCCGATAACAATTTGAAAGTTGGTAAGCCTTGAGCTGGCGAGGCACCTCCGCCCATGTTATGGTGAGATGTTTTCATCGCACTGGCGTAACACGGGTACCAGTCCAACAGTGTACTTACGCATTTGCGGGAAGTGAGGGTAAAAGCTATTTTCAGGAACTTACACATGGGACTAGGTGAAAATTCCCCTTGTAGAGTTCAAGTAACGCAGGATAGTTATTCCGCACGAGGGTTATACTCTCTTAGAAACAGAGGCGATCCGTGGAATAAATATAAGATTGCTCGCATTCATCAAGGAGACCGGGATTCAAATCCCGCTCACTCGATGTGGAATTAGTGGTAGACAGAGAGGGTTTACGGAATATTTTCTCTGGGTTCTCCCGTTTCCCGTGACTTACCATTTGTCGATTATTATTTTTATCATTTCTTCATAATCATCTACCCATTAAAATGACATAAGTATTTTAGATATCTCCGTAAGACGTGTGCTCTTGTATCATAGTACAGAGTGTCTGAAGAACTATCTTTCGCACTGTCTGGAGGAGTTTACACAAAGACAATAGCTGTCTTGAGGATGGTGAGTCTTGCTGCTCTCGTGTAAACATCGCATATTTGTATGTCAGCCCGCAGCCAATAACTTGAAAAATCTGTTGCATTTATTTCTACTTCATATGCATCATAAGTTTATTTCATTCAGTAGCGATCCGCTTAATCTAATGTCTTGAAAATCTTGGATGTGTCGTTATGGAGAATCGCCGTGCTCTGTAATAGAATTCAGTAATTAGTAGCTTGCCGGCCCGGGCGGCCGTGTTTGCTGAAGCTGCAGCTCGTACTGAGGGTTCGAATACCGCTCAGTCGTGGATAGCTTACCGCTTATCGTGGACCTTGTGTTGTGGCACGAGGGTTCTCTGCAACACCTTTCTAGACTCTCCTATTTTTCCTGGCCTTGCCGGTTTGCGAAGCAGCAGGATAAGTGAAACATGTTCACGTTACACGAGGACAACGTAATTTTCTAAGTGCCTGTTGAGCACTTGCTGTCCCCCACCGGTATGGTCACCATGTTGAGCACAGTGCGGGCCTCCTAGTCGTAGCTGGTGCAGCACAGGTGAAGCCATTTGTCCCCTATTCTGCTAAAATCGATCAATGTCAAAAGGGAATATGGAGTTTTTGCCACCTCGAACGTTAAGCACTATCGATCTTCTGCGCATGCGCAGATGCACACAAGTGATCCGAAACTTGAACTGCGCATGAGCACAAGGTCGATAGTGCCCACCGTTCGAGGTGGCAAAAACTCCCTAGTTTTTGCACCTTCGAGCGTGAAACACTATCGATCTTCTGCGCATGCGCTGATGCACTACAGTGATACGAAACTTGCACTGCGCATGAGCAGAAGATCGATAGTACTTAACGTTCGAGGGTGCAAAAAACTCCCTGAAGACTCGCAAGCCACACGATAGCTATGTAACCCAGCCGAAGAGGCGCAGGAATCGTGCCCTCCATGACCTTTGGATGGCGCTACAAAGACGGCAGTTCCAAACACCGGTTGATTGATAACACCTAACATACATCCTCAAGTTTTCTTACTCAAGTTTTCTATTCATAACTCCAAGTTTTGCTACCTAATTCCAATTATGTAAACCAAAAATGCAATTAAAGTGTTATTCCAGACCAAACATATAACCCTAATGTGTCAATCGATTAATGTGTTATTCCCGAAAACATCCGGGAATGTATTTCGCACCATTAGTTGCAAGAAACGTTTGGAAACGTCTAAAATTTTGTAAACAACTAGAAAGTATATAATTAATGGAGTGCAACTGCCGAGCGGGATTTTGATTGCTGATTGCCGAGCGGGCTTTTGACTTCACATCTTTCGCCTATTGTACATATCTCGTCTAAATTAAACGTAATACTTCTTGCGTGTTTCATTTGAACGAGTAACATTTCACTTTGTGGTATGGAATCTAAGAGTTCTGTCAGTCTAATACGCCAAGTTAAACACGTAGTATAAGAGCCCTCGGGCCACAGTAGATGATGGAATGGGGGATTAGTAAGTCTCAGCCGGGGCTTATTGGCAAGTTTCAGCTGGTATAGTGGGTAGTATAGTGGACAAAGACCTAAAGAGTGGTTCTGTTGCACCCAGTGAAGAAATGGTCCTCTCTGTTAACCGTAAGATGCAGAGGTAAAAAGGCTTTTACTTGTAGCCAGAAATTAACTGACGATTTATGCAAATCATACTTTATCTCAATCTTTAATTTTAGGTTTCATAAATTTTAGGTAATGTTCGTGCTGGTACTAATTACCCACTAATATTCTCTAAAATGTGGTGTTCTGACAATTTTTTAAATATGTTCTTTAGTGAGCTATTGGTTGCTGGCTGAGAACAATTCCAGACATTATTGAAAGTATGTCATTTTCGAAAAGCAGGAGACGAACATTCAACCTCATGGAGATATGAAAATCCACGAGTTTTAGAGCGTCTTTCATCTTTCGCACCGAATCGCCTCACGATGCAGTCACCTTACCGTGATAAATTTTGTATTAATTTATTTTTGTTTGTTCGTTTGTTGGTTTGGTTGAGTCATTGATTTATTATGACATTTACGCCCGGAACAAAACGCCAATATGAAGTTTTTGTACAGTTGCAAATTTTGTATTAGTTTGTTTTTGTTTGTTTGTTTGTTGGTTGGTTGATTCATTGGTTTATTATGACGTTTACGCCCGACACAAAACGTAAATACAGAGTTTTTATACAGTGGCGTTTATGCCAAATTCTATGACCCGGGATATATTTTTTCTTTTTAGTTTAATTTATTCTTCTTAGTGTATTTGGCCTTTTTTATTATTACGACAAATATTGACGCTTTAGGCGGTATTATGACGTGCGAGCTTCCGTTTTGGACCAAAGTACTTTTGTTTGTCGTGCCCACATGTCGCTCCGTTTGGACCCAGTGTAAGCCACGAGAGAGAGAGCGAAGCCAAGCGAGCATCGCGAGAGGATGTCGTTAAGGCAACCGCAGCCCGGCGTGGCGAGAGAGGGAAGGGGCGGCGGTGTCGACATCAGTTAAGACGCGGCGCCGGCGTCGAAGCGGCAAGGGCCACGGAAAAGGGCGGAGGGGGTCAAGAGAAGGGGCGGGGCCGGCCCCTCCGCGGGAAGAGAGAAGGCGCGAGGGCTGGCAGTTCGGAGACAACGTGGCGATACGATAACGAGACGATAGTGCGACGACGGAAACGAAACAAGCGACAACGCGACGAGCGGACGATGGCTCGATGTGGTGTCCGCGATAACAGGGCAAGAGAGAAAGAAGGGCAACGAGGTAAATACATTTTTTAATATATATTTTATTTGCAATTTGTTTGCACACAAACATTTAGCAAAATTGCATAAATGTTCTGTAAATTAGTACTTGAGAGGAGTAAAGTCCATTGACCGTACTCCACTAATGTTACATTATTAATAATTAACAATCAGCATAAATAAGCATAAATCAGCATAAATGACAATGAAGCTTTAGTTGAATCGCGTAGAAAAAATACTTCAACTGCTGATGCGCCAAATATTGATTGGTAGCTGCGCCCCCTAACTCTTCATCGCGGAATGCCGTCTTGCGACGGCTCCTCGGTTCGCCAACTTTTCTTTTATCGACCCCTTTTAAGAGAATTGTTTGCTTCAACTACTCCCTTACATTTCTATAAGGTCCGTAACCATGACACAAAGAATTGAATTGCACATAAATGCCTTAAGGGTAACAATTTTGTACACCAATATTCGCGAAAATATCTGGATTTTCAATTATTGAAGATGCTTTTGAGTAGCTGGATCGGTCTATTCGTGAGTGTACGTTCTTAGACGTCAAGGGAATTTTCCTCTCCGAGGGGGGAGGCCGTCCAGAGACGAAGCGGCACAGCCAGCTCACCCACACCCGCGGACGCCCACATCGCCTTTCCCGTCTCCCGCGGTGGAATCTACACCATCCAATTTCGGCTTCACATCGAAGGGTTGAGAACAATCGGCCGTCACCACCACGGAACTTTCTCTGCGTCGTATCATGCGGTATTGTGTGATGGTGACAGATCTTGGCGAAGTCTTGTGCACACACACGATGAGCTCTTTGCATGGAAGAATTGAACCCCTGCGTGGTCACTCGCACTCTTACGTCAATTGTAAACTCGTTGAAATGTAGTCGGTCGGAGAAAAGACGCGGGAGTATGAGAAGGAGATGCTTCATCTACGCCTTGCGTCGAAAGTTGCGCTCTCCTTGGCTTTTACTCCGCAGTACAGTTCGTTGTGAAGCAAGACCTAGACAATAGGTGAGTGAGAAACGATGTTGCAATGTTGATGACAATTTGACGACTAGGGTGCAGCTATAATACAAGAATGTGGTGTAAGGGCCCAAACAATCATAAACAAGAACTAGACGTTAAAATGCAAGCTAGAAGCTAATGATGGGTAAGTGACTACACAAAATAAAAATGTTATCCGACACAATCCGAGAGCGTAAATTATGGCAATGCCACAACCCGAGAGCAAAATTATCACATGGTGCCACAACGCATAATAAACCCAATTAATGAGGCGAAGTTTATATGAAAATGAAACGGAGAGGTTGTGATGACATCATATGACCCACTGTGGCAGCAGATCGCAACAAAAGTGAATTGGAATAAGATTAGTGTGAAAAAAAGTGTCGATACAAGGACGACGAGTGTGTCAGGTACGGAGCGAGCACCGAAGGTAAAGGAGCAAGCACCGAAGACGAAGGGAAAATGATAACGAGAACCCTGAGTTGACAAGGGGATTTACGAGCAATGTGGTAATAACGGGGTAATACCTCGGTCACATTGGTGATCGTCGTGTTGCAATGACCACGAGATGGGCATTATGGATACATCTGGAGAAGACCTTTTGACAAATGAAACTTTGTTCTTATTCATCAAAACTCTCCACACTTGCAAAACACTTAATTCATGTACCGGAAACCAGTGGAGAAAACACGTCCAAGAATACCAAAGTAAATGAGATACAGAATCACGAATCATCTCTTCTTGCTGGGCCCAAATTGGACTCGTGACTTCGTCCTGGCAGTGCCCGATACGCATGGGTATTGAGAAGTGACTTGTCCCTAGCGAAGTGAGAAGAGTAAACAAACTCACTTTGATCAAGCCGATTTAGACTTCCTATATCCTGGGTGTTTCCTGAAAAACTCAATATCGCGAAATGCCCGATTTATTTTAAAGAGCTTTGAGTATTGTGCCCAGTACAACAAGGGGAAACGCGTAAACAACAGACTGTTAAGTTTTGTTTTTTCTGACATTTTTGTTCCTTTTATAAAACGTGAATTTTTAACAAAATCGTTTCTCCTAACAAGAAACATGTTTAGTTCATTATGATTTATTATGTGTAAAAATTGATTTGAAACTACTTCTGGAACATTTCTGGTTATGTAAGTTCTGTGGAGCAATGGGGAATGTGCACTGTTTGTACCAAGTTGGTTTTGTAGTACTGTATTTTATGATCGTCTTAAAGGAACGAAACAGAGGAAATCGAAAAGCCACTCGTAACTGCTTGCATCCGTCAAAGCTTTAAGATTCCGCCATTCGTTGAGAAGACTCGAAACAAACGAGTGTTTGCTTGGGATGGCATAAGTTACTTATTTCAACAAATAATATTTCTTGTTTACATAATTTCTTCTGGCCAGAAGGAGGCTCATGGACAGCGTGCTATTTTCTCGTGGTGCAATCCCAGGTTCGATTCCCGTTTGGGGAAATAATAGACTAGAAGCTTTCCTTTAAAATCGTCCCAGTTTCTGTAGCTGTGTGACGAAGAAAATCTCAGCCAGGCGGATATTGCTAGTTACGGTGAATGGAATACGTTATTTTCACCACATCTCTCTCCCTCTCTCTCTCTTTCCCCCCATTTCGAGAGTGGGAATTAAACTAGCCTCTGGCATGAAGGCATGAAGTTAGCCAGCAAAGTCGGACAGGCGACTCAAAATGCCAAATAGCTGATTTTTTCTTAAAAGATGTAACGAAAAGTATTGATTCATATATTTTCTTATAGGACGTACAAAAAGTATGAACGACAAACGGTCCATAAACATAATAGTAGACTCTTATTTTCTGTCTATCGGCCTCATAATGTTAATAATCTTATTTATTTATTTATTTGTCAAACAACAGTAAAAACTGTATATGACGTGTGGGAAAAGTGATTTATCTGCGCACATTTTCTTGAGGGCCAGAATAAGAAAAAACAAAAAAAACGAACAAATGAATTTAGAAAATCATTATTTTAGAAAAATAAAAATATTTGAAAAATGTTTGTTCCGAGTTATAGAAAATCAATTTCAACGGTAAATGAACTACAAGCAAAAGAAGTGCTCAAAAAAACGTGCGCCCAGTGAAGCTCAACGTCCAGAAGCAAAACAAGGGGCCATCTCAGCATTTGCTCAATGGATCAGGGAACCTGGACTAAAACCTGATCGATATGGGTCATTGACCCGGAAGCTGAAGTACATTACTTGTTACAGGCTTATTAAATATTTTTTTAAATGTATACAATGCAAACGTAAACTAATTAATTTTGTATATCTTTGTTTTGTTACAATAAACATTATTTTTCTTTTTCACGATCAGTATAATCTTAATTGATTACCACATGATCTACCGTTCCCTTCATTGCTTCTCGTGAACAATTCGCACGGTGGGGCTTGTTTCAGCTGAAGCGGAGATAGGCACTGCGGGTCGTGCGAGAAACGTCAGAGATAGAAGGGCCAGAAGCGAGGGAAGACCTCAGAGAAGTTAACTCGCCCTCGGTGGGGCGCGGGTGTCCCTACGCGGCAAGTTGAAACCTCACGTCAGAACGAGGAGCTCTACGAGGCGCTCTCGGTCGTTCAACTCAAAACTTCCAATGAGCTCCGTTTCTGACTGGAGCTCTCGGAGCACGTGTCTTCCTCGCCCGTTGAAGGACAGCTTTGGCATATTTGCTCAATACTAGCGCTGCGTTCTGAAATATATGGCGATGAGAACAAGGGAACATATCTCACACGTGTAATTTATTCTGCAGGTCAATCGGTCGGAGTTTCGCTGAACAAAAAATAAAATGGAAACAAAGTTTGAAATGAACAATCCACGGAAATTTTCTTTATATACAGGAATGTGTTTTGAAAAGATGGATAAGTTTATTGCAGGAAAATATTGTACCCATATTGCTAAGTATGACATTTGTTTCTTCAATTAAAATAATAATGTCAGTCCTCGAGAAAACAAAACTAAATAGTGGCACTGACTGCGCGGGCTGATTGAAGCGAGTTTTCAATGTAAAGTAGCAATATTGAAGGAATAAAATTTTCCTATAAAGAATGTTTGTGGTGCTTCCGTTCTGCTGAAAGATTCAGCAGGAAGCATGAAAGACAACAACAAAAGTGTGAGTTATGGCTTGTAATGCACGGAATACATTAGTGAAGGAGAGAAGTTATAATAGTAAACGGAGAGAAGTTCGGGGCGCGGTGCGACGATCAAATGGTCTGTGACGGCAAAATCGGGGAGAGCGAAAGCAGGGAGGAAGGGCCCAGTAGGGGAGGGGCGCCGGTGAGACCCCCGGTGACAGTTACGGCGCGCCGGCGGTTTAGGGGAGCTGTTGAAGGGAAGGCGGCCCCTCGTCTTTAAGACGGTCATCAGGCCGCGGAAATGACGGCCGAAATGAGCTGATTTCCGGCCGCGCGTCCGGTAAGCCAGGCTGCACCGGTGACGGAGGCGTCGGCGGAGGGCGGGGTGGACGGGGAGGGGCGAGCGCCACGCGGTCATCGCCCCATTGCCTTCGCGTGCATCGCCACAACGCGACCGGGAGAGGTGGAGCAGTGCATCAACTGATGTCACTGCAGTCCTTATGGCCGGGAGGTCCTAGGTTCAGGATTTTCGACACTAGCTTGTCAGACAGGTCGAATTCAGTCGCTGTAAGGAGGAGAATTCTCGCGGTCGGCTGCTCTGATTGGTAGTTTTCCGTGGTTTCCCCGACCAACACCAGGCGAATGCCGGAGCAGTACCTTAACGGGACGCGGACCGCGCGCGATGTTTCCTTCCTCTTCATTGTTCTATCCTCACCCCTTACGCACACACAATAACAACCACTACACTACCACACATGCCGGGAGGCCGATCGGGGAGCTTGTCCCGACTGGGGTGGTGCCCCGCTGGTGGGAGATACCTGGTTGAGGAAAACTCCGCTAGTCGACGGTAGGTCGGCGCCGGATCTCGCCATACATTGCTACCTGCCGATAAAAGTATGCGCTACACTTTCGGGATTCATGATCAGTATTTCACGCGCCCGGAATCACTAACAATCAATCAATAAACCCACAACCCGCCGCCCCAACGGCTCTCACCATGGTGAATCCTAGGGAGGCATGGGGGCCATTGCCTCGCCCAAAGGCCTAGAGTTATCCGTTATCTTCTTTTATTTTGCAAAATTTATTTAAATATTTATTTATGTTCGAGTGATGTAATTATTTAAACAAAATATTGTACAGTATCATATCTGCAATACACAAATAAAATACAATATAATAACAAATGTTTATTATTTATCAAAAACCTACGATGACCCCCCCCCCATATGATCGGCTGGAACAACCCCTGGCTGCCACAATCCCTGGAACTGCTTTCTTCTCCTCTCACTCTTCACGAGTCTCTTGCTGTTGTCGGTCTCTTATCTTTCGCTCCAACACATCACTCTCTTTTTGCTTTTTTGTCTGATTATTTGTTTTTACCATTTCCCTCCAGAATTATTTCCCTTCTCATTACGGATTCACTTCTCCCCTTTGATTGTCAGCATTTCTGTCCTAATTCCCTTTCCTTTTAATCTTTTCCTGCTAATTAAAATTAATTTCCCTCCTTTCTCCTTTGATATCCTTTACAATTATTCTTTATTGCAACCATTATACATGTTCTTTTTCTATCGCATCTTCCATACCACAATCATCTCTTCCTTGCGTTTCTATTTCGGCTTATCCCGTCTCCCTCTCGTTTATAATAACTTCTCATTCTCTTCCAATTCCTCGTCCTTGTGCATCTCCGTATCAACCTCCGTCTCTTCCCCAACTCTGCCTGCTCCTCTATCTCCGCTTTCTTATCATCCAGCTTCTCGTCCTCCACCTTCTTGTCCGCCTTTTCCTCCTTGGTCACCCCCTCCGGCTCCATCTCCCCGGGCACACCTCCTCCACCTCGTCCTCCCTCCTTCGCCGCTTCCTCCTCCACCGCTTCCTCCTCCTCAGCCTCCATCTCCTCTGCCTCTCCTGGCTCCACCTCCTCCTTCGCCGCCTCCTCCTCCTCTCACACCTCTACTTTCGCCTCAACTTATTCCACACTTTCTCTATAGCTCCATTGACAGCCATCTTACCGTCACAAACTTCACTACTGTTACCGGCCTCATTGACTTTGCGTTGCGGTCGTGTTTGATGCTCCTGCGCCTATCTGCTTTCCAAATTCGTGGCGGGAGTCACTTTAGAGTAAATCGACGGAAGCACGCGATGGAAGACCGTCCAAGTGAAGGTTCCTCGATCTGAGGCCTACTCGAGGCAAGTGTGGGTCGGGGCGACAAAGAGTTGGTGCAGGGCTGTCAGCACGTACGTGCTCGAAGCGCGCTTACGCTCTGCAAGGGCACGCAGTGCCCGCGGCGAAGGGAAGCCTGCGGACCGATTTCTCAGTCAGAGTTGCACAGAAGGCAGTCATGGTGGGACGCAAGAAGATGTATAACAAGTTTCAGTCTGAATGGGCTTTTGATTTCGTGTGCAGTGAGTGTGGAGGTGATGCACTTTGTTTAATGAATGTTCATCATTACTCTACAATTTGTGATGTGGTTTATTACGTGTATTTTCACACGAAAGATAAGAACATAGAATTTCCTTAAATGTTTACTGTCAATAATATTGTTTTTCTGAAATTATATTGATTTAGTAATTATTTTGGTTTATATATACTTTCTTCAAAATATTCATTTGAGTTATTTGTAATTGGTGTTAATAGTTCTCATATATTGCATTCTATAGCACTAAGTAAAAATGAGCGTTAATATTTTCTTGTTATAATGATCAATGCTTGCATAACTGCAGTTTCTGTTTACATGTCAATTTCGATTAAAAGTTGATAGAATTTAATAAATGTCTATGATCTACCAACCCGTGTATTTGACCAACTCGCCGCATTCGCACGAAGTTTTCTCACCCTGCTTCCTGCCTGTGACACAAGTGCCTTCGCTAAGCGGATATCGCCGCGTGCCCCAAACCTTACGAAGGGCGAAGGCTATTCGCGTGCTCGTTCGTCTGACGGCCCTGAGTGGGGGAAACGATCCTCGGTGGAACAGACCCTGAGAACATGCAAGTGTTCCGCAATGAAACCATGTCTTGTGTTGCCGCGTCGTAGCATAACAGCGCAATGCATTCTTTTATCTACTAGACGGCGGTGAACGTAAGAAAGTTGACGAGTGCTTTAACAGACCAGGTGGATGCGTATTAATAACTATCTCCTATGTGTTCTACTTACTTATGTTCATATACGCTAGCCGACATATAATTTATATAATTACGGAATATAGAGAAAATTCACTTTCATTTAAGCAAGTCTCTTAGATTGTTCAGAACGGTTCCATTTCATTTGCACATTTTTTATAACAATTATATTGCGTCTTTCACTCTAATATTATCAGCAATTTCTATTCCCTCATTTTTCCTTGTTTTTCTCTTATTTTACTTCCTTTTTTACTCGTTTTCTCTTTACATTTCTTCCTATCCTCTTATCATCCTTTTCTTTAGCATGTTTACCTTCTTCATCTACATGTTCTGTGTTTATCTCTTTTGGATTACTCGTCCATTATTCTTCCGTTCAAAGGGAAATTTATAAATTCTGGATGAAAAAACTCGATGTTCCAGAAATAACCAAGAAAGTTAATAAATCAATTCTATCTATCTATCCGTTGCATATAGGTTAAACTCTATTTATCTCGTATCTCCCATGGGGTATTATCTTTTTCTGCCATATTTCGTTTTATACTCTCCTTGAAAAGCGAGTTTTATCAAGCCTACAGCGATTTATATTCTGTTTAGGTCAGTCAGTCCTCATAATTTGTTTTCTAATCAGTTAATTTTATGGCTTTTGTATTACTACATGAAATACAATAACAATAAAGGAAAAAATATCACACATTTAAATGACGAGAAAAATGCCTCTACCTACAATTTACATAGTATTCACACTAGACAGATAACTCAGAATAAGCTTTAGAAACCTCGAGGGCATATAGTGATCCAAGATAATCGCTTTTTCCCAATGAACTTGCGGTGAGCCATTTCATATAACGAAGTTCTCGTGTGACATTGACCCCTGATCGGCAGGCAGTTACTCATGTATTGATGTTTGGTGGGTATAGGAAATCTTTGCGTCAAAACGTGATGAGACAAATACCAACGCGTGTTGGGTTCCCTTCCAATCTGGTGAAACTTCACGTACGTAACTTGTTGTATGAAATTTTCCATCACATGTTAATTTAGAAAATGTGATTATTTTACTCATCCCATTTACATACGCTAAAAGTTTCTAACATTTACTCTGAGACTGTATTCGTCTGTATCCGCCAGGTCAACATTAAATATTTTCAAGGGAATTTCTAGAATAAAGTCCCCCACACTTCATCTTTATACTACTAAATTGATTTTTCTGTCTGTACTCAGCTCGGAGTTGTTAATATTCTTACATTTTGTGCGTGAACTAAGTAAAAAAATAATTTAGGGTTAAATACCAACTTATATGTGGGTACTTGAAGCAATGTGCAAGGATCTAGAAAGGTCAGGACTAAAGATTTGTAAACTAATATTGCAAATATCCAAGAGACTAATTGAAATATTTAATGCTGAATTAATCCGACGCCAGAAAATTAGCTTTTAGGTATCAATTGAATCAGCATGAGGAGAAGGTAACAAGTCAAAAATGTAATATTTTTTTTTATTTGGAAAGTTTTTCTTTAAGGCAAGGCAAATTGTACTATGAAGAAACGTATGCCGTAAGTGTTTAGGCTATAAACTTCAAGATAGAGCTAGCTGTACTGCACAGGAAGGGATTAAGTTCCTGACATGTTCCATTATTCTCAGTACTACAATTTTGGTTTTGAATATTTGCAATGCGCATCGCGTATACATGCATTCAGTGGCATATCAACGGTATGGCAGACACGGCACACGCCACGTGCGCCAGTCACAGGGGTATATTTTGAGTATGCCCGCTAAAACAAATAATAACCACCCTAATTAAAGTATCCTGATAGGGACAATAATTCTATACTTGCCATGGGCACCTGTATATCTAGATGCCCCTCTGCATGCATGAAAGGTATGCAAACATGCATGGTATCTCATGCATGGTATGCATACATGTATGCAAGCTTCATGGTATCGCTAAGGGGATAGGTTAGCAAAGCTTCTCCCGCCTGGCAAACGGCCACGAGGTAATGAGGCAGTAACACACACCCTGCTAAAATTTCTGAGTACATTTTACAATTAATAAATGAGCGTATAAGTACTTTTCCTATTAATAAAGCTCATTATAGCAACCAATAAATGGAATATATTGACGGTTTGTTGAAATTATATATTGAAATTATATATGATATTTTCGTAAAGAAATATCCAGATAGTGGCATTAAATACGACTTGATTTGAAAATATTATCCAGAAAATTTTAAACACAGATTTGGTGATCCTCAAGCGAATGCTTGCTCCTAATGTGAAGAGTTTGGAGCAAAAATTAAGAGTACATTTTCATCTACTCTTCATATCCACAAAAAAAACGAATAGATTTTATAAATCAATGGAAAGAATCAGTAGAGAATTGTATCATATGATTGTTCTTTTTCCAAAATCTTCACAATATGTAATTTGTCATAAATTTAGGCAATTTGTGCTACACAAACATTTATTTCATTGGATAAATAATTGTTCTAAACAAATGTATAGTATTCTTAAATATTATGTAAAATTTATTGCATTTATGATTGTGGTACCCTCTTTTCTTTAAACTCAATTCTGACACTAAGGAGTAAGGAAACATGTCAAAACAAATAAAACCAAATTATGATCTCACAGAAATTATTAAGTAGAATGTACATTAAAAACAGTTTAGTGCTATCATAATAAATTCACACAGAACTAGTGATGCAACAGAATGGCACAGACTTTCCCGTATTAGTTTCCATTTCTTTGGGTCTCCGCTAGCTATTTGGAATTGCCACATACTCTTGCCGGCTGCCATCTATGTCATCATTACCGCCAAAAGTACATTTTTTTGTCATTTTGTTCATTTTCCGGTTTGCTATTGGTAGAACGGAAATATGAATTTTAGAATATTCAAGAAAAAGATTTTTTCAGTGGTAGCATTTTGTAAGTTGACAAAATGTACATCTGGTAAATTGACATAGTACATCTGGTAAAACGAAAAGTTTTTGAAAATTATTGCCGTGTGCATTAAGTATAAATGGTTCACTAATATATAACACTAATTATGTCTCTCTAGCTCTAACACTAATATAATGTCAAATTCATTGAATGAATTATTATTATTATTATTATTATTTTCTTTAATAATAATAATCGCAATAATAATCGCGCTCTCTACCCGTAAAAATATGGCTTGCAAATAATTCAGCAAAAGCCCCATAAACGAAAATACTCCAGTATTTCAAGATTCAAACAGGTAATGAAGTGTCGGGCCCTGCCTTTTATGAACAAACATGCGAGATCTCATCAGTTTTGAAGACACGAAATAAGGATAATGGACGTGACCTTTATACCAAATTCTAGAATCAATGCGAAGGAAATCGAAAAAATAGCATGACCTGACATTGAACAGTAAAGACTTCAAAGGAAAGTAATATTTGTGCCAGTAGTAATTAGCGCCCTAAGAGCTATATCTAGATACCTGACAAAACCTTTTAGCATCCTAGGTTTTGATGCGAGTTTAGCATAATAACTGGAAACGAGAGCACATCTGGACACCACAATAACGAATAACTACGAAACGATGTTTCTTGGACGCTTAAAACCAGGTTTTCGTGCCTCGAAGAGAAAGTATTTTTTAGAGAAACACGAGTGTGGGGGAACGGGGGGGTACAGGTGGGGGTAAGGTGGGATAGGTGCGAAAACATAGGGGACAAGTTGGGAACGGTGAGGAACAGGTGGAGGACAGATGGGGGAGTGTCATGTTTCACTGGCGCTTTGGAGCCCTCAGACCCGTTAAATAGGGAAGGCGATGTCGCACCAGAGTCTCGCCTGCAGCTCCCTTCTCGGTGGCTGGAGTTCAACTACAGCGAAGCTGGTAAGCGCGCCAGATTCAAATTTAGTTCTCAGAATCAAACTTTCGGTCTCAGGGACCAACAATACGCCTTTTGCTTCCACAAAAACGCCTTTTTTGCTGCAGAATCATATAATTTTTACTACATGAGTGCTAAGCAAGAGAGTAAGAGAGTACTCTCGTTCCTAAAAGATGAACATTATTTCCTCTACCACGTTGTGTTGTCAGAATCAGTATTTTGTGGATCCTTCACATCGAAAAATTTGTTTATGGCAAAACTTCTGTTTGTCCCTCCATTGCCAACGCTAACGCCTAAACCGTTCAGTCGATATTCACCAAATTCGTTCTGAATTTCCCTGATCAATATGATCGAATTAAATCTCTGCTAATTTGAAACGGATATTTTGATTTTTGGACTAAATTGGAATTAAAATTTACATTAAAACTTATCAATATTTACCAAATTCTCTCAAGAATGGCTCCGAATTTTGGAATTACATTTTTTCCTTGGAGAGTGAAAGAGGCTTAAAAGTAATAGGCGCTGGTTTCATGTTGGTTGAAATCCCTGTATGTTTGAAAAACAACAAAAGTTCAAATTTTGTCGGTATCTTCCTAAAACTGCAGTGTTGAAGATAGTTTCACTTCATCGCTACTACGTACTTACGTTCATACTAAAGAGAAGGTGTTGTTGTACTGCGGTGGAAATAGCGATTTTCGTTGGAAAAACTCATATTGTGGGTAATTGGGTAAGAAAAATAGGATAAATCATGTAGTAAATGACTTCCTAAAACACGTTGTGTAATCAAAACGGGAACATTTCAAGAAAAACGAACACTGTAGTCTTGCCTTGACCGGAATCGAACCCGGGGCCGCATAGTGGAAAGTAAGCATGCTGAGCAAGAGCTTGCCGCGGCATATTTATTTTGTAATACTGGTATAAATTCAGTTCTCAATCCTTCCTTGAAGATAACTGTTCAACTTCTGTTCCCGGCAAAGTTTAGTTTGGATAGATTTTCGATAACCTTCGTATTACCAGGCCACTCAAGGGAGTTCATGGTTGTTGTTATTCTCTTTCGGGCGAACTGTCTCCTGTCGGCCACTTTTTGGTAGTAGAATTGATTTTGTTTGTAAATTAGAAACTCCTGTTGTTTGTTGTCCAAAGGGAATAGTGCCGGGAAGTTTTCAAACTGGATTCACTTTATAGTCTCCACGCGCTGCTGTGTGGACTGTGTGCTGTGATGGACTTTACCTGTTTTCAAAGAAATGTTCAAGTTATATTTTTTTATATAATTACGAAAGTGGATTTGATAAAATAATAGCATACACTGTCCTTCATGCAGTGATAAAATTTCGGAATAGCAAGTTTAAGTCTTATAAAAATTTTAATTCGAATGTGGCGTCAGTTGATGGCGTTCGATAGCTGGTGTTGGTTGCTTAACTGCTTTACCACTCTCTGTAAAGTCCCAGACATTAAGCATCTCGAAGCACCGAGAGTTCCTGGATAGTCAATACCTGAATGGGAGATCGGCAATACTCAGAGCGCCGAGCCACTAACCGATAGAAATTAAAAGGAAATGACTTTATAAAATTACTCCGTTATTTATTTATAACGATAATTACTTCATGTTTTATGACTTTTGACTACGTTAAAGGACAATTGCTTTGTGTTTAATGCCAAATAAAGGCTTGGGAAAATGTAATAAGAGTAATAGAATTTAAAAAAAGTGTTACGAAAGTAAATATCCAAAGATGTTTCGTTCTGTTGTGAAATAAACTTATGACAACATATGCAATGAATTAATTTTTATTTAGTTAACTATTTTAAGTTCTATAAAACGGCAAGTAATGCATCTACAATTTGCTGATATTTTGAACTCGAGGTTCTGTATATTTTAAACCTAATGGGACGTACAAGTGTTTGACTAGGATAGAGCAAGAAAATCATAGCACATAAACTTCGCGTACTTCAGACAGAACTAAAAAACTGTTCGGTCTCGCAATGATAAACTGGCAGATTGGAAAAGACAAGCACATGAGTTAAATATGAGACGTAGTTTAAGTTGTGGCAGGAAACGTATTTTACAAGAGGCCCCCAGCAAATCATGATCTGCAATAAAGGAAGATCGCTAATTAGATGGGGTAAAGAAGTACTTCAGGATCTACAAATTGTAGGGATTATATTAATTGAGAGGAATGTCTAAGGCACAGGAAATAATGAATGAAATACTTCAAGGGGAATGTCAGCTTTGGGATGTAGCGCCTAATTAAGAAAAGAAGAAATTATAATATTTAGAGAGAAAGCACTCCAAGGTTTGAGAATGGATCATATAGAGCTCATTGTTTTTCATTCTAATGAATTCATGTTTCATTATATTGAATTCAAAATTTTTTTGTTGATTTGCCAACACTCGCACTCACCTACTTCCTATACACGTCCTAGGGCAAAAGTATTCGTCGATAATATTCTTTCAACTTCAACGATACTCCTTTGACATACATTTTCGAGCGTCGGAGAATTATCATGACGCGTGTTTCATCTCCCTAGAAAGGAAAATCAATTGCCCTTATTTGCGGATTTCAGACGTGCTGCTCGAACTCTTCTCTGCCTGTGACAAGCGCAGCAAACGCCCACACTTTGTAACTGAAGATCGCGCTACACTTCGTTTGAAATTGATTGTTGCCTCCTCTGCTGTCTAGAGAAGGCAACACTTTTTGATTCTGTAGTTCAGTGCTGGCAACGTAGAGCAATTACGTCTCCGGATTCTTTAGAGCAAATCCTATTTGAATAGAGATGAAGGATTTTCCAACTAAACAGGAAGAACGTCGTGGTCGACAAATGTAATGATTCATTTGTGGATATAGAAAGCTTCATGACTATAAAAATTGAATAAACTCGATCAGTAATTATGATTACGATTTTCTTTATTCGTGTATGCATATTTGGTAAGGTAAAGGGGGAATAACATAACTTTGTTACATCTTTGTTTCTTTAAAGTTCTACTTTGTTGCATCAATCTTCACAATAATTATTTTGGAACATTAATCCTTCACAAAATACAATAATTCTCTAAAGTATTGAAGTCATAGCTTCCATAATTTGGAATATTTTATTACTTTTTTTAAAGGAAGCAAAGTGGCAATGTCACCCCACAGGGGTTAAACATTGCCATCAGTATTTATTTCAAAGTCTGACAATGTTAAAATGTGTTATACTTGTATAGGAAAGAGAAAAACACAAATATGCATCGGAACATTATAGTATTTTTTTGACAGTTAAATTACTCTAAACAGGGATGAATACTGCTTTTGAGAACTTAGTCTAAAAATAACTTTTAACTGTTTTACATTGTGATAAAATGCGATAATGAAAATTACTTTCTCCTTTTTATATTTAGTCGGCGGAGCTCAGCAACAATATGGTATTTTGGCATAACACACGACATTTAAAGTGTAGCTGCTAATTCCATACTGTTCATTAGCTTTTTCCTACTTAATTTTCCACTATTTACTTTTTCCTTTGCTTAGTGCATTTTAACTTCAACATAGGTTTGTAAACCTTAGATATTGTATTTTTTTATTTGTCTACGTGCCAAGGTACAGTGCAAGTACGGCGACAACAAAAAAGGAATTTCGTATCAAATGTAATTAATCAATGTTTCCAATGTATGTCGTATGCTTTAGAAATGATATATAACTCAGAAAAGTCTATTGTTTCAATGTAAGAATTTCTTCTCAAAGTATATAAATGGAGGGGCAAGATGGTCAGTATGACAATGTTACCTTGAAACTACTATACGCTATTAATACATTTTGTCTTGTTTATAATGAATAATGATTAAGTCACCACATAGCATGCCTAGTACATGACATATTTACTTATCTATGCTGTTTGTTTCAACTCAAATAATCCAAACTTAAAGAAGTTTCGATTACGAAATTTGGCTGCATCACAATACATCATACATATTTACGGAAATTTTAGTTTACAACTGTACCCAATGCAAAAACGATTCATGTTTCTAAGAGAGGGAGCTCACTGTGGGAACTCAGCCAGCAAATACATTTACGATTCAGACTGTGCTACTTAAATTTTTTGAAGTTGTGGCAATGTTTCACCCATGGCAATGTTACCAGTCCTTAGCTTACAGTAAATTAAACTCTGATTAGAATTTGTAGTTTCTTCTACCTTGATTTATTTCATTTGGAAGCAGCTGCAGGCTACTAATTCCTCTACACAACTTAATTGTGATTTCACTATTTTTATTCTTCAATCCAATAAATAATTTTGTTTCATATAGTACTCTTTAACGTAGCTCAAACTTTTACCTTCTGCCTATAAGCTATGTTTTGCAATAAAAAATGCAAGCCTTAGAGTACGCGTCAAGCCTTCCAGAACATACGTTTCCAAGGGACGGGACGCAGAAATGGAAAGGAATGTGACATGTGCAGCAAAATGTGCGTACGCAGTTTTAAATATTTTTTGAGGTGTACCACATGTTCTTGAAGTCATTTTGTTTATCATTTCCTAACCATAGAATAAGAATTCAAATTTTGGAACTTAATTTACCGTGCAAATGGTACGTAAGTTGCCATAAAATATAATTTCAATGATTATATTTTCATTGTACCTAGTTATACTACTTTTCAAAATAATGACACAATTTCAACTTAAAACATGTAAATACAAACATACGCATCAACATACTCGTATGTCATACGCATCTCTCATCTTTGAATGGGAGATTCTAGGACTCTAATCCCAATGGCGGTGAATGTTCGTCACAAGCTACATGGAAAGGTCGAATTAAATCCCTGTTCAATAGAAAATTCTAGCGGCCGGCTGTTCTTTTCCGTAGTTTTACATGTTTTCCTCCGATCGCGCGTACATCTTCCCTTTTCTATCCTTGTCCCTCCTTTTTCCTTATTCACACTTGCACTTACATGCATATTGTATACTATGTTGAGGAACTCGGAAAACCCGGCTGACTTTGTTCTGCCCTTCATCTCCCTCTTTCCCCTACCATCTCCGTTTCTGGCTGTCCCTCCCTCCCTCCCTCACCCTGTCCCTGTCTGTCTCCGTCTCTGCCTCTCCCTGCCCTCTCATTCATGTTAACTTGCAGATTCTGCAAGTCTGTGAACGGGTGAGGTAATATCGGGAAGCGCCGGAGCAGCAAAAATGTAGTAGAATGTTCAACAAGAGCTCATTCTGTGGATTACGGTGTGAGAAACGTTTCTCTGAGGCCTTTGGCCTCCAAAGTTTTGTTTTTTAAGGCCATAGAATGCATCGTTTAGGAGTTATTTAACGATATAGTTTTCAAAATGCAGCTGAGTGCGTCGCGGGTTGCATTTGACGTGAATATTTTTGTTTTGTTCTACAGCGCCATGTAGAAGAGTTACAACAGAATTAACCGCACATAAACCTCGGTAAAAAAACACCTAGAAATGCCAACTTTCATGGATATCGCCGATGTAAAGATAACAAAATTTCTCGTTCTCTCAGTTTAGTGAAACCTCAAATGGAATATCCATATAACTGAGTTAAACACTAAATTAAGTTAATTATGTTACGCATTCAGAATTCTTTCAAACTCTGTCAGCTTTTATGTAGCTCGTTGCGTGTATTTTGAAATATTCCCGCCTGAGATATGACATAATATTCGGGGGAAGGTCGTCCTATTGTACTCATACTTTAGATACTTTTATTCATCATTTAAATACACATGTTTAAGGTAGGTAAGAGATTCAGGAGCTCAAGAAAACGTGCATAGATGTTTTTTGCTCCCCTATAGGGCATATAGTTTTTGTCGTCCTTTGACCAAATGAATCAATCAAATGTAACTGGAACTGATGACCCAAAATCACGCCCAAAACAATATTCAGATGTCTCTTTTTCGTTCCCGCTTGATATAAAGAATGTCGTCCAACGCGGAGGGCCCTATAACGCCTTTGCTTACCGACGGTCAGGTTACAACTACTGCCTGCTTCTGTCATCCAGTTTATACAACTAGGATCAACAAAAAAAATGTTTCATTGCTGGAGCCATTTTAATTTCCATTTCATCTCCTTACTTTATTACACCATCAATATGCATCTACCTTCAGTCATTATTTTTTAAGAATAACGTTTTGCAAATATTTAGAAAGAGATATTCTATTGAAAGAATTCGTTTTTTTTTTATTTTAAAATATGCCAAAGAGAGTATAGGTAGATTTCAGTTAACACGAAAATATATTTTAGTAAATAAATCAGTGACGTTAAGATATTCTTGAGAATGCAAATACAGATTGAAAGAAAGATAATTTATATGCGCTCTGTTATGATGAGTTATCAGAGAAAAAAATTCAAAATCGTATAAGTTTGATTATTTGGGCTTGATGACTTATGCTGCAAGTTGCAGTGAAATAATAATAAAGTCCATGATGAAGGGCAATATAACCAGGAAATACGAAATTTTGGCAGCAGGTGGAACTTTAAAATGTACAAACTCATTAATCGTCTTTATGGGGCGCAATTTGATAGTGGCAGTGGAGCAGTTAGGTGTTTAAAGCTAAAAAGAGTGGGTAATAACCTACACATTTGGTTTTACTTTTTCATTTAATCCGCGCGTAAAAAATGGAAGTACCAAATTCATGAAACATTAATTTTCTAATGAATTCTCTTTCACAATCATACAGTGAAATTGATTGATCAGAATTGAAATGAAGCTGGATTCTTGGGAATCGCATTTTATTTCTCTTATGATTGTCGGCCTTAGGTTTTTCTCATTGTAATGATTAACTACTAATTCATATTAAATTAATTGTGAAATGAGAATACACATTTTGGCGACTTCTGGTCATGCCTCTACGAATAGCAGATGGAACCGGAATAGAGTAAACATATGTTCAGCTGGGGTAAATATACTTTTTGTATTTCCAGGTTCCTCAACGGCTATGGTCATTTAGTCCGTGAGTGTAATGCTTGTTTGTACCTCAGGAGTTGGCTGTGATTTTTATCAACTGGATTATGAGATCCGAACGCGTCGTACACGTCGGTTACCAGTGTTTTACGCAACCAGGCAACAGGGCACCATCTCAACCGGGACCAGACTGAAGCAACCCGACTGGCCTCCCGACAGTGTGGCAGCACAATGCATGCAAGTGTGTGTGTAAGTAAGAGCTGAGGATACAACAAGGAAGAGGAAGGAAAGCTCGCGCGCGGTTTGTGGGCCGTTCTTAGGGTATTGATCTGGCATTTATTTGCTGTGTTTGTTAATTGGAACAAACATGTAAAACCATGGATCAGAGCAGCCGCCCGCTATAATCTTCTTCTAGCCAGCGTTGCATTGGCTAGTTATATGGCTACTGTCGAAATCCCTGTCACCCGTAAAAACCCAGCGATTCTCCCGCTCAGAGGACACTGCAGTGACGATCAGTTGATGGACCCTACGTCGGTTTTAGGTTTTATCACAAAACTATCAGCTCTATCCATTATCTTGATATAAAAAAAAGTTATGTATATAAAGCAAAAACTCCACACCGTTGGAACTCCTAAACGAGGCCTTCTAGGACCTTAAAAAATTAAAAATATGAGCAAAGCCTCAGAGAAAAACGTTCTCAAACCTAATCTACATCAATGAACTCTTCCTGACACATTCTATACATTTTTGCTCGCGTCCGGCGCATCCCGATACCTCACCTGCGCAAAGACGTGCAAGAATCTGCACGTCGTAAATGTGAATGACGAGGCAGAGCTAGAGAGCGCAGAGACAGAGACAGAACACAGAGACAGACACACAGAGACAGACACGCATGAGACAGACACGCGGAGACAGGACACGCGGAGACAGGACACGCGGAGACAGACACGCGGAGACAGGAACCCGGAGACAGTACACGCGGAGGACAGACACGCGGAGAAAAGACACGCGAGACAGACACGCGAGACAGCCACGCGGAGACAGACACGCGGAGACAGACACGCGGAGACAGACACGCGGAGACAGACACGCGGGAGACAGGACACGGCGGAGAGGAGACAGACACGCGGAGACAGACAACGCGGAGACAGACACGGCGGAGACAGACACGCGGAGGACAGACCACTCGGAGGGGACAGACACGCGGAGACAGACACGCGGAGGACAGACACTGCGGAGACAGACACGCGGAGACAGGACACGCGCGGACAAGACACGCGGAGGACAGACACAGCGGAGACAGACACGCGGAGAAGACACGCGGAAGGACAGGACACGCGGGGAGACAGGACACGCGAGACAAGACACGCGGATGACAGACACGAGAGACAGACACGCGGAGAGACAGACACGCGGAGGACAGACACGCGAAGACAGGACACGCGGAGACAGACACGCGAGACAGACACGCGGAGACAGAACGCGGAGACAGACACGCGGAGACAGACACTCGGAGACAGACACGCGGAGACTAGACACGCGGAGACAGGACAGCGGAGACAGACACGCGGAGACAGAAACGCGGAGTACAGACACGCGGGGAGACAGACACGCGGAGACAGACACGCGGAGACAGACACGCGGAGACAGACACGCGGAGACAAGACACGCGGAGACAGACACGCGGGAGACAGACACGCGGAGACAGACACGCGGAGACAGACACGCGGAAGACAGACACGCGGAGACAGACACGCGGAGACAGACACGCGGAGACAGACACGCGGGAGACAGACACGCGGAGACAGACAACCCGGAGACAGACACGCGGAGACAGACACGCGGAGACAGGACACGCGGAGACAGACACGCGGAGACAGACACGCGGAGACAGACACGCGGAGACAGACACGCGGAGACAGACACGCGGAGACAGACACGCGGAGACAGACACGCGGAGACAGACACGCGGAGACAGACACGCGGAGACAGACACGCGGAGACAGACACGCGGAGACAGAACACGCGGAGACAGACACGCGGGAGACAGACACGCGGAGACAGACACGCGGAGACAGACACGCGGAGACAGACACGCGAGACAGGACACGCGGAGACAGACACGCGGAGACAGACACGCGGAAGACAGACACGCGGAGACAGACACGCGGAGACCAGACACGCGGAGACCGACACGCGGAGGACAGACACGACGGAGACAGACACGCGGAGACAGACACGCGGAGACAGACACGCGGAGACAGACACGCGGAGAAGGACACGCGGAGACAGACACGCGGAGGACAGACACGCGGAGACAGACACGCGGAGACAGACACGCGGAGACAGACCGCGGAGACAGACACGCGGAGACAGACACGCGGAGACAGACACGCGGAGACAGACACGCGGAGACAGACCGCGGAGACAGACACGCGGAGACAGACACGCGGAGACAGACACGCGGAGACAGACACGCGGAGACAGACACGCGGAGACAGGACGCGCCGGCGACAGACACGCGGAGACAGACACGCGGAGGACAGACACGCGGAGACAGACACGCGGAGACAGACACGCGAGACAGACACGCGGAGACAGACACGCGGAGGACAGACACGCGGAGACAGACACGCGGAGACAGACACGCGGAGACCAGACACGCGGAGACAAGACACGCGGAGACAGACACGCGGAGACAGACACGCGGAGACAGACACGCGGAGACAGACACCGACACGCGGAGACAGACACGCGGAGACAGACACGCGGAGACAGACACGCGGAGACAGACACGCGGAGACAGACACGCGGAGGACAGACACGCGGAGACAGGACACGCGGAGACAGACACGCGGAGACAGACACGCGGAGACAGACACGCGGGAGACAGAACGCGGAGACAGACACGCGAGACAGACACGCGGAGAACAGACACGCGGAGACAGACACGCGGAGACAGACACGGAGACAGACACGCGGAGACAGACACGCGGAGACAGACACGCGGAGACAGACACGCGGAGACAGACACCGCGGAGACAGACACGCGGAGACAGACACGCGGAGACAGACACGCGGAGACAGACACGCGGAGACAGAACGCGGAGACAGACACGCGGAGACAGACACGCGGAGACAGACACGCGGAGACAGACACGCGGAGACAGACACGCGGAGACAGACACGCGGAGGACAGACACGCGGAGACAGACATGCGGAGGAGACAGACACTCGGAGACAGACACGCGGAGACAGACACGCGGGACAGAACGCGGGAGACAGACACGCGCGAGACAGACACGCGGAGACAGACACTCCCCCCCCCGCGGAGACAGACACGCGGAGACAGACACGCGGAGACAGACACGCGGAGACAGACACGCGGGACAGACACGCGGAGACAGACACGCGGAGACAGACACGCGGAGACAGACACGCGGAGACAGACACGCGGAGACAGACACGCGGAGACAGACACGCGGAGACAGACACGCGGAGACAGACACGCGGAGACAGACACGCGGAGACAGACACGCGGAGACAGACACGCGGAGACAGACAGCGGAGACAGACACGCGGAGACAGACACGCGGAGAAAGACACGCGGAGACAGACACGCGGAGACAGGACACGCGGAGACAGACACGCGGAGACAGACACTCGGAGACAGACACTCCCCCCCCGGAGACAGACCACGCGGAGACAGACACGCGGAGACAGACACGCGGAGACAGACACGCGGAGACAGACACGCGGAGACAGACACGCGGAGACAGACACGCGGAGACAGACACGCGGAGACAGACACGCGGAGACAGACACGCGGAGACAGACACGCGGAGACAGACACGCGGAGACAGACACGCGAGACAGACACGCGGAGACAGACACGCGGAGACAGACACGCGGAGACAGACACGCGGAGGACAGACACGCGGAGACAGACACGCGGAGACAGACACGCGAGACAGACACGCGGAGACAGACACGCGGAGACAGACACGCGGAGACAGACACGCGGAGACAGACACGCGGAGAAGACACGCGGGAGACAGACACGCGGAGACAGACACGCGGAGACAGACACGCGGAGACAGACACGCGGAGACAGACACGCGGAGACAGACACGCGGAGACAGACACGCGGAGACAGGACACGCGGAGACAGACACGCGGAGACAGACACGCGGAGACAGACACGCGGAGACAGACACGCGGAGACAGACACGCGTGAGACAGGACACGCGGAGACAGACACGCGGAGACAGACACGCGGAGACAGACACGCGGAGACAGACACGCGGAGACAGACACGCGGAGACAGGACACGCGGAGACAGACACGCGGAGGAGACACGCGGAGACAGACACGCGGAGACAGACACGCGGAGACAGACACGCGGAGACAGACACGCGGAGACAAGACACGCGGAGACAGACACGCGGAGACAGACACGCGGGACAGACACGATGAGAAACGGAGATGGAGGAAAAGATGGAGATGAAGTGCAGAACAATGCCGGGTTTTCCTAGCCTTTATTAATCACATTATCCTAACTTTTCACAGTACAATAGTTACCTTTTTAAAACTAGATTACAAAATTATGTTTAATGTAATATTAAATTAGTTAAACAAGTTTATAATCGTCATTTCACCTGCAGATTTTACTTCATGCTGAAAAATCCAATCACACCGGAGCACCGTGTAATGTCAAGGGTAAAATAGCTTCTTTATGATGGTCCATTAAACTTAACTCTTATGTCACCATTGCACATTTGTTGTTGATACTGTTTTGATACTGCATGAACCACACATCTGCTACACATTTATGTGTGAATTCAAGTCAATTTTATCGTGAAATGTCATTCCTAAAATACTTCATCTGATTCACGTGTAACAGTCATTAACAAATCTTTATTTCTTTTTATTCTAGATGTTTGTCCTGAGGTTAAGAGGACCTTAGTTTATTTTATGTATTGTCATTTGATGAAGTTATAGCGCGCAACCAATGGCCCTCACTACACGGCATTCATATGGCATTGATCGAAGGCACAATAGGAAACGACCAAGCAAAGAAGCTGCCCTCCAGAATTCACATCTTTGTAGGGCCAGTATCACTATTTAGCTGATATTGAAAGTTCGCCCTCGACGAAAGTCGAACTTCCGGTCTAAGAAATTGCAATTGTGGAATAACAACTACATCACTAACGTATGTGAATAGTATATTTATTTCGCGTCTGTAAACTTATTCAGTTTTATAAGAGGTCCTCCCCAACTCGAGCTGAGTCTTTTCTCTAAGCGCAATGACATGGTTCCTTTCACCAATCTCTTCAAGTGTTGTTGGAGCGTGAAAGCCAGTGCCTACATACTAAGTTACTTATTTCCAATGCACGCAGAAATTGAAAGAAAACTATGAATTCCCCGGCCATGCGAGAGGTGTTTATGGTTTCGTTAGAAAATTCCCAAGAACTATATAATTGCAAAATCTATATCTGTATTTAATACTTTCCAAAGCACGCAGAAATTGCAAGAAAGTGCGCACCCTCTGGCTTTTGTGAGTGTCTATTGTCTCGTTAGATACACGGGAACTCGGGAAAATTAAAAAATAATGAAATATCTCCGATTTCGACTGAAAAATGCAAGTATTTCTTCGTGTTATTTGCCCATTTTAATACTGCGCGTACAGACTGAATTTTCATCCAAATTGCGTCACTGTTTACAGAACGCTAACGCCATACGATAGCAAGGCTCAAAGGCAAAGAATACTCCACCTAAATATGACTATTCACGTGTTGCATTATAGAAACAGGAACACTTGATTTCTAGTTATGTAAGAAAACTATGCCACTTTGTATCCATATAGGTAACCACTATGCTATTGCATTTATTGTGAAATTGTTTTTGTTAAAACACTTCTTGCAGTGTTGTTGGTTTTATTTAATATGTTTTTTATTTGATTACGGATTCCGTTGTGTTTTTACATTTTTTTTCTTTCTTGACTCAGGTAAGACTTGTTCTTCGTACTTACATATTTATATTTTCTACCATTCATGACTTTATTTAATCATACATTTGTTGTTTTTTTCTTTGGATATTGTATTTAAATTTCAATTGCAATTTTTGTTTTAAATCTTCCTTTGTTTGCATTGCTATTTCTTATTTAAATCTCTACGTTGTAAGGAAGATTTATAACTCTTAATTCTGATTGATTACAGAACACCTGATGATGCGACCATATTGTGTCGCAAAACCTTGTGACTTTGGTGCATAGATGTCAATAACATAATTCTTAAAATAATTGATTTGATTGTCTATAATGTAAGAGAATACCACTGTTAAAAATTGGATGAAAGTATTATATTTGTGGTTTGGTTCTCTGATCAATGTGCGTGATTTTGCCGCTAAATGCGAATAGTAATACATATTTATTTACCGGTAAGAGCATCTAGTAAACCCATCCCTGCTAGGAACATGGTAGAGATAAGGTTAGGCTAGGAGCATCCTAGAGATTACGCGGCGGGTCTCAATTGCTCCTAGATCGCCCTACCAATATTGATTCATAGGCCTGTTGCGACGCGCAGACTGGGTAAACTACATTCCACATTGTCTGGGTGCAGAATGTTATTTACGAGAAGAAATTGGATTCAGATGTAGTACTGGTAGACAGGGAATGCACAATATGCCACAACACAACTGCAAATATCCATAATTTACGTGGAATTCAAATACACAGTCGCGGTGTAACGCTGAATTGGGCTCAATGCTCGCAAGCCTACTACATCGGCTATATTCAATGTTAATTGCAATTTTTATGACAGGTTAAAAATAAATTAAACATCCTAAATTGGAAGAAAAGGAAAAAATGAAATTATTTCCATCAGCGTCTAACATTCCGCAATTTTAGGTCTTTAAATTTTTCAGAAGTACTTGTGTTTTAGTCTCTCGTGCATTCTACATTTTTGAATGTACACAACATATTTTTACCATTTCAACAAGATGTTTATGGGTTGCGAGCCGGGGTGACAACGTTTATAGCCTATTACAGACCGGATGCTTCTTTTGTCACGTTATGCATCCATTTACAACATGTTTATTCTGTGTCCCATTACCACCAACGCGGAAATTAAAGAAATGCGAATGTATGTGTGTTACAGTTCGTTTATTTTCTACTACTACGTGGAACAATGTGCTACATTTTGAGAAATGCTATTGAGAACTAAAGAACAATAAGAATAAAATATTGTTTGAAATGTTTTAAAGAGGTTTGTGATACAGAGAGAAAATTTAAAACTTAACCATGAATCACTGCAAATTATGATGTCCTTTTGACGAGATATTTAGGAAGTATATTACAATATTGATAACAACTGAATTAAGAAAACACTTCGGTGAAAATTGGAAAATTTCGATTAATTAAACTATTTTCCGATTTTGTAACTATAAATAATAGAAATGTCAGTACCTGCAAATAATGCCACTGGAAGCCCTAAAAAACTTCGTATGAGGCATGAGAGTTTTGAAAATGTATGGTTATTATTGACATTATTATTAGTATCATTTCAATTACTGCGATTATTGCTAATATTAAAATTTTGCTAATGTTTATATTCTTCCAAGAAATGAAACATATTTTATTTCGAACCATCCCTTAAATTTCCTGAATCCTTTTCATTGTCGCCCTATGGCTTTTCTTTCATTCACCGCGCGCCTCGTGTTACGCAGCATCGCGTCTATCGTCGAGAACGGCGGTTATTAAGGAAATTTAAGGGACGAGTCGTTGCGCTACATTTCTTCCCGTGCGCCGCGCCGGGGTCGCGCCGGGGTTGCGTCCGGGGGTGCAACGAGGGGCGACGTTGTGCGAAGCGTTCGCGAGGGCAGCGTGGGAAAAGCGACGCGCGGCGCCGGAAACGGCGCGACAGGGTGCTGGTGTGCCTTAGGGAAATGAGGGTGATAACAGGACAGAGTTTTTGCAGGGGGGGAATTTTACAGTCGTGCAAATGAGGGCCAAGAGTCTTCCCTGTAGTCGACGCATATCCGCGGCTGGAAATGCCTTTGCAGAGGTTGTAAGAAATCCTTGTTTCGGGTGTTTCCGTTGTAGGCGGACTTGGAATTGCATGGGAACACGAATGGAAGAAAGACTACTGGAGATCTTACACGATTTCAGTAGAGCGGTGACTAAAGTACACTGGTGTATGTGAAATTGCAATGCCAAGAAGGAGACATACTATTACAATGAAATTCATTCCACAGATTAGGAATATCACAATATAGGAATAATTTGAATTACAGAAGTATACATGCACTTTGACCTTGAGTATTTAGTGCGCTGTGAAGCCGCGATGCCTGATATGCTGTTGGGGAACACACTGCCACACAGTTTCTATGCGTGACCACCAAGCATCGACAGTGGCTGCAGGAGGACCAGAACGAACAAGTTGCCGACCCAACATATCCTAGATATGTTTGATGGGTGACATGAAATACGAACGTGCACTGGTACCCGTCGTTATTCGACAAAGCTTGTACATTCCTCGCCACATGTGATCGGGCATTATCCTGTTGAAATATGGCATGTTAAACTGCTTGCAGGAGGGGTAGTATGTCGCGCGCTAAAATTTCCCTGAGATAGACCATTGTAGCCAATAGCTCCCCAAATCATCATACTTGGCGTTTGTCTGTTATGGCGCGGAACAATGCAGGCTTGCAGATTGCGATTACCACGGTAACGTCGAATACGTATACGGCCATCGCTGTAGCACAAATTCAAGCGGGACACGCCCGCCAACACTACATTTTTCCACTAAGCACACCAGTGAACACGTCCACATACCCATTGCTACCTGAGGCGTTGGTGGTTTCTGGTCAACGGAACCCGACACAGTGGTATGCGTGCCACCAGTCCCAGCCTTCACCAGATGGCATCGAAACCGTCGACATAGACATGACCATACCAGTCGCAGTGCTCCAAAGTCGACCCAACACTGTGGACCACAACGTTCTGTCAGTTATTGCCATGCGGACAAGATAGCGGTCATCTCGGACTTTGGTCACCTATGTCCTCTCTCTGGTTCCATGCACGCATCACTGTCATAACAGCCTGCCTCTTTCGAGCCGCAATGTCACGGTATGACAAATCCGCTTCCAAGAGACCGATCATTTTGTGCCGTTCGAACTCGCTCAGATGCTGATATTGCGTGCCCTTGACGTGGACGAGGCTTACCGGCACTTGCTTGCACGTTTACACGATGTTTGACTGCTCTACACTGACTGATTGTGGTGTAATACTGGTCTGACGCTGCTAGGCCAACGTAAACGTCATCTCTATGCATCTCTTAATCACTTCTTATGGATGTACTGTTGTACACATCCATTGACTTTTAAGTTATTTCTTCTGGGTACTGCAATTTTCACAAACACCAGTGTATTATGAAATGAACAAATATTAATATACTTGAATAATAATATCTTATTTACGTATTTGATAAATAAACCAGGTTACAGAAGGATAAATCATTTTCTGGCCATTAACTAGTATATTCGTCAACACGTTCAAGCTCAGTTTCCCAGTGATAATTTTATTTATTCACGATATCTCTTAAAAAAATACTAATCATTTTTCTTCCAAAATTCCTCCAATCAGATATTTTTATGTCAAAAAATGAAAGCTGGAGATAGTTTTGTTTATGTTTAAAAATGCCAAGCTCCAGATTTTTTCACGATCATTTTTTCTATTTGAATCTGGTTTTTAATTTGATAGGAAACAGTTTGTCGCAATTATTTCCATTTCTCGACATATTTTTCTAGAGCTGACCATATTATGAGTGCATGCTTCGTCGTATTTTCTTATGATTTATGCATATACCAATGTTTGGCCATGAAAATTTTTCCATTATTAAATTAATATTGTATTAATGGTAATATTTGGAGTACTTGAAATAAAGTTGAATTTAAAGGTTTCTGTTCAAGTTGCAGATTCTTTAATTATTTAAGTTCATTGTTTAAATGTTCACGTTCAAGTTGCGGATTCATGTGCGCATATTGTATCTCTCCCCATACATCACAGTTTTTATGTGCTTTAATGAAAGTAAAAGAGAAAAAACACTTCTCTCCCAGATAGCCATGTAAGTACTAACAACAAACAAAGTTTGAAAAATCCATGCCATCTCTGACAGTAACTTTTGTTTAGTAGCTCTCAGTTGTCTGTTTATTCGTGACAATAATAATTGGTCGACGTATGTGACTTATTTCCCTAAAGATCACTCTTCATATCTTTTCTTCCTAACCCTTTATTGCATGATTTTTTTTAATTTTTACTTGCAATAATTATACATAACATATATTTATTTTAATTCAGGGAAAAATAGTAAAAAAGTCAAAAGTAAAGATTGCTTGAGAAAAACACAAAATTAAATCATGTTTCATCAACAGTTTTGTTTCTGATATCCGGAACAGAGTGTGTACAATGTGTGTTGGTTTGTGGTTTGTGTGTGATGTTTCGATTCACGACGCCACTAGATTACTATCGCTTCAACTCATTATCTTATCGCCTGACAATTCATGGGGTGACATGAATGCACTAAGTACATCGCGTGTAATGTAAAACAGTTCATAATTTAATAGTTAGAATGCGTTTATGACCTGAAGAACATTATGTTACAGCTGAGTTACAGTATGCAATAAAGGGTTCATTTCAGTTGAATGAATATACCGTGCGGCCCACCTAAGATGTTCCCTTCAATTTTCTCCTGAACCGTTGTAGATACTGAGATGCTGTTTTCACAAAAACTACTATATGCAAGGGGCACATATAATCATGCGTAATATTATTCTATTGCATTTTTATTGCAGAGATAATGACTCAACTTGGTTTTTTTTTAAATGGAACCCTATAGATATTTTTAGCTCATCACAACAAGCGTGAAGAGACGAGTTCATAAATATGCACATCGTCATATGTTACATAACCAAATTTTCGAGAAATTAAGAGTTTTAAAGACGCACTTCGACTGCTGGTTTCCGTAATCTGAACGAGAAATTCGGGGTGATATGCGCTGAAGTTTTCGCACTTTTTAATTATTAGTAATATGAGTGTAGAGTAGTTTGAATCGGGCATGTGGGATCATTGTCGATGATGTTCTATTCGCTTATGACGACTCAAGCGCCCCTGAAATCAACGCAACCCGCCGCACAGTCAACGATTAAGCACGTCTTCACTGCATACAGTATTCTGCTCCTGCCCGGCAATTGTCAAATATCGACCGGAATTATTATTTGAATTTCGGACAAGTAAATCCTTCAAGATAGTTTCATAGTGAAAGCATGCCCGAATTTGAGGGAGAATGTTTCAACAATAAGATACTTGACAGCCATGTCCAAATCAGGTCACGGAACAAACTCATACTTGCAAGAAAGTCTTTCATCTATTAGAAATATTGCACAGCATAGAGTAAAACGTGATTGACAATCACGTGGCCAATATGTGATGTATAATACTCTGCAATAACGAATCATTACCGGTTACACTAGTGAAGAACTCACAATATTTATATTTCTTTAAAAAAATATGCAATGCTGCTTGCTTTCTTGCATTTTAAGATTTTCTTTATTATACATTTTTCCCATCGAATTGCTATGAGAAACATTTTCATTAACAAAAGTTTTTTTAACGTGGAGAGGACTACGTGTAGACGAACATTGATAATGTTGAAGAAATAAAAGTGTGCAGTCTCCCGACTTTTGCCACTCTCAGCAAGACTGATGATGACGTCAAAGCCGTCGAAAGCCAGCTGTGAATATAAATATATTAAGTTGATGGAGATGAATTCTTTTATTTCTTCATGTAATTGCATCAACAATACAGAATTCTCACAATTGATAAACTTGTTTTTAATACACTAACGTGTTGAAAGGAGCACGAAACAAAATCTAGAGAACCGCCTATCGAAATCAATTGAGGGAAGACAACCTGGTTTTGATATATTTTGCAAATACCCCACACACAAATCACCTGTCCTCTAACTCAAAGCTCACTCCAACTAACGAACTGCGAATCGCGGAAATGACTTAATTGCACCAACAGGTGACGTTACAATAACACCTTTTTTAGAGCGATCTGATCGGTTTTTAATTTTTTATTGCTTAATCGCACAATCTGTCCAGTAAATCTTTTCACGCAGAATATTCTTAAACCATAAGGGTAATAATGTTAGGGAAAAAGAGGTTTCTTTCTTGCTTTTTTCTAGTAATATTTTAAAAAGAATGTTACCTTAAAAACTTTGGTGTGTTAATATACGAAAAGCACAAAGTTCCCTATTTCCCCGTGAGCAATTCTTTAACGCCTAACTTCAACGTGCAAATTTTTCCATTTTGTACGTATTTCTGCAAAAATTATGTGCGTTATTAAGAGTACTTTGCAATTTGAAATGTTCCCTTTAATGTCCCTTTGTTTGCATCCGAGCGCACAGCAGAAGTGAAGGCAATTTCACGGGATTCGCGTGAAACGATCTCGCTTGAAGCAGCTTAGAATGGAAACAACAAATCCCGACGGTGGTATGCTATTCGTCGATAGTAATCACTGAAATGACGGGCTTCGGCTCTCTCTTTTAGAAACCGGTGGGCGGAGTAAACGGTCGCCAATGTGTGAGGAGAGAAATCGGGCGACTGTTTTTGCTATGCCGGCGTAGTGTAGATACGATTGAAACCGCGCATTAACAGGAAGTATTTGAGTTCAGGATTTCAATTGTGGCAGCCGTTTCAGCTGAATGAATTGTTTCCTTCAGCCGCTCAGAGTTACAATGTGTTTCTAATGCGATCATCAAAGGAAAAACCGTCAATATAACGATCTGTGCTCTAAATGCAAGATCAATATTATTAAGTTTATTAGTCAGTAAAAAGAGAAATTGTAGATCATGCAAAAAGAATATGATATGAATTCACGAAAGCAGATGTACTATATTCGTACATATCGTAATAAGTTCTTCAAAGAACTACTTATTACGTTCCGATGTCAAAATCTTAAACTCCCTGTCTAATTGTTCGTAAATAAATTTTATTGCACTTCGAGATTAAAAACTTTTGTGGTCTTACGTAAGTACCTGTATTTTTCCGACATTTTCCAGCCACTTAGTTACTCTGTGTTTCTCAGATGGGTAATAAGATAATAAATACTCCTGTGACTCCTCGGCTCTGGGAGAGACTGAATACGTAACTAGGTAGTGCACATAATATTTTCATGGTTCATGGATTTTCATGAAAGAAACATTATTTGGCATGAAAGACAAATAACACCTCTATTTGTCTCTAACTACTTTCTGCCGGAGTAAAACCGTCGATGTTTGGGAGAGATTCTGCGACTGTTTTGATGTGCGGGCGTACTTGATGATGTGATTGACACCGCGTGATAACTGGTGGGAGAGATTGGAATTTCAATTCTGATTTTTGGCATTTCATCTGGATGAATTGTTTCGTCCTGCTATTCAAAGTCCCGGTATTCTTATAGAATGTTCAGTGAAGAAAACTCTGAAAAGTCAGATTAATCACCAAGTTGTTCAATACATAATAGAGTGAGAGAACAATTTAAATATTCCCATATTGAAGACCTGTAATAATTATTACTATATTACAATAATATAAATTCTAAGAAATCAAATTAATCAATAATTTGTTTCTCCTTTCATATTAATTCAACTCATAAATTGCACATCCACGATTCGTCATTTTGACACCTACCATTTTTAAAGAAATTGGAGACAGTTACATATGTACACCTCAATCTGGATTGCAACCGTGCATCGTGCATCTAATTCTTGCAAGAAGAACATACTGTATTCATCCTTTAAAACTATACTATCAGCGTCAGCGAGGATTTAGGATTAAAATAGAGGTGTCAATTTCTTACAGAATTGAAAATTCAGAGTGTACACCCACATTTTCGTGAAGTGGTTAATTTCCGCAAATCCTGGCATGGATGTTGTTCACATACCATCTACAAGATTAACATAATCATCCGGAAGTGCGTGTTACACAGTTTGAGAGCCTCTTTTCTACATGTGTTCTTTAAAGTGTCAAACTGCCGCCGATTTCTCAAAAACAGAATATACAGAACATTTACGATTTCTCAAAAACAGAATATAATACACGACTTATCAAATTATAACGCAGCGGACGTTCAGAGGTCTATTTAGCTGAATTAAGATCAGAGTCAGTATTCCCAGTGCCTCTGCAGCGATTCTGACCAGTAGGTCATAAGATTGAGTCCCGATGGTGGTGGATTTTCGACACTAGTTATGTCGCTAGGTGAAATTCAACTGCTCTCTGGTGGAGCATTCTAGCGGCCGGTTGCTCTGATCGGTAGTTTTCCATGGATTCTCCGACCAAGCCCCGGCGAATGCCAGAGCAGTTAGTAACAAACTGTCTATGGACCTCGCGCTATCTTTCCTTCCTCTTCCTTCTTCTGTCCTCTCCCCTCACACGCATACACACTCGCTGACACACACATGCATTAAACTGCCATACATGTAAGGAGACCTGTCGGGAGCTCAGATCTTTTTTCTCCGGTTGGGTCGGTGCCGGGTTGGGGGGACATACCTTGACGGGAATTCCCTCGCAAGACGTTGTGTAGGTCAGCACCGGATCTTACTACCCAGTGAAGGAGTAACACCACCCCTTCCCGCATAGAACATTCACTACACTGGCACATCTAATGAACATAGCAGATGCGTCAGGGAAAATCAATCACTAATTCACAGGACCGTCGGCAATTTTGAATCAGCCTGTATCACGTAAGCCTAAGGAAGTTCATAAAAGGTATCGGAGTGAAGAACTACATGTATGTCTTGTACTCCGCCAGAGTTTTCCGGAGTGAGCGAAATTGTTTACGAGTCTCTCCGTTCCCTCTCCCTCCCTTCCCGAAAGGATATTGTGGCGTCAGAAGCAGGTACGTGGTGTCTTTGCGAGCGAAGGTTGCGCGTGGTGCAGGTCGGGAGATCATTACTCCGCCCGCTCCGGGTTGCGAGGACTTGTCCCCCGGATGCTGCTATATCTGGCGCGGGCGAACTTGGCGAACAAATTTAACTCTGAGACGTATCACGTGCATTCACAGCAGCTCAGCCTAGAGCCCTAAATAGGGGACGGCTTGACGGGTGGCTGCGTGGCGGCAGGAATTTATTAAAGGCAAACTTCTCGTAGGACAGATAACGTGCGCCACACGAAATTTCATAGTCGTTCAGTTACAGGGTTCACGTTGAGTTAAAAACAGCCACTAATGTAAAAGTCTCTTCGTATGTTTCACAGCGATACGAGTTATCATAATTGATATTATTATTATTTTTATTGTTATTATTATTAGCCAATATCCCGATGTTGTGCAACACCTCCCACTCTGAATGTGTGGTAGCTCGGGGCCCACTACCAGGAGAACCAGTCCTGGCGATTGTGTTGGAAGTCCTTGTATAAAACAAACTATTTTTTAAAAGGATATTTGAAACAATTAAAACTTAGAATGTTAACTAAAATGATTAAAAGTTTAAAGTTCACTACATCTTACAGTTCACTACAAATTTTGTCATCTATCATTTAGTGTTTACTCTACTGTTCGTGATTTCTTGCCATTCACTTCTATTCCTCGTCCTTCTGGATCATGGGTTGCCGGGACTTGATCTTAGTTCGTGGCTCCAAGGGTTTTTTTGACGTCCAACCTTTCTACGCCCAGTCCTAGGGTCCCAAACCGATATCCCGTGCGTCCACCTGTGTGTATCCATGAACATGTGTCCTGCCCATCTCCATTTTATTCTTCTTATTCTGTTCCATAGTGCAAGTCCCAGCATTTTCCTTTTTATTTTTCTTTGCCAAATTTGCAAGTTATTATTTGCTCTGACGTTAAATGAACATGTTTGGGCTCCATACGGTAGAACAGAGAGTACACAAAAGTCAAAAATGGCTTTCTTGATTTCATACTCTCTTCTGTTTATGAGAATAAAACTTACACCCTATTTTTTCTAAGCCTTGGAAATTCTAGTTTTTAACTCTTTCTCTTGTCTATTTGTAAATGACACAATTTGTTCTATATATGAATATTCTTCAATGTAGTCTATGCATACGTTATCTATTATGATTGGGGTTTGAAAACCCCTATTCATGACTTCTCTTTTCGTCTTGTTCATTCTGAGACCAAATTTAATGCATTCTTGCGACACATCCTTTAGTTTCCTTTCTAACTCTTTCGAGGACTTTGCAAATACATATAACTACATCATTTGTGAACCTAAGATTTTTCAATTTCTTCTCATCCATTTTATGCCATAATTTTGATTTATATTCGTGACAATTTTTTGTAGAGTGCTAATGAACAAAAGAGGTGATGTTGGTTTCGCCATCGAACTTCTTGCTTCTACTTGAATTTGTCTCTCTTCATATTTTCTCAGTTGCCCAGCTATTTGCGTATATTTTTATTTATAATAAGTTGTACATTAATGTTTAATTCAGGTTTAAATTATAATTTTAAATTAATACTTCAAATATTGTTTTTTGAATGCCATTTTTAAACGCGTGAGGAAATATATGATAGAAAGATGAATTCATTTATCAATTAAAATGTGAAAATATATGCTCAGGAAAAGTTTAGAAAATCAGGAAACGAATGTGTTGTGGGAAAACGGATTTTTTTCTATGACATAAAACATATACGTCTAGTCCTATAATATATGTGTAAAGCGGAAATTTCTTTTTCATTTTGTTCTCAAATGATTATTTTTTCTCTATAAAGAAGTAATAAAGTATTTTAAGTTAGTTTTACCAACCAAATTTACCTTCTAAATCATTATTAAATCATATACGAAATCAATATTGGAAGTGAGGGAATAATATTCATTAAAACACATTGTTAACCATAGAATATCATAGGTGTTTCGCGAATGAGACCTCCTAAGTTCAATAGCTTCAATTATGTAAACGTTTAGTTGGCATTGGTAGTAATTTTATTCATTTATTTCATAATTATTTTGTTTCTAGAATCTCTTGGACACTGATGGAAAATGCATTATATTACATATTTCCAAATTAATATTTGACGGTTATTGTTACATTTTCGCTAACGATATACAGGGAATATATTGAAATAGTGTAAATCTTTTACACACATCGTCATAAAAAAGCTGCTTTCTGACGTACCCTTCTGATCTGCTACAAACTCGGCGGGTATTTTGCACACCATTCGCTAAGCCAATGACATAGTTTTCACGGTCGGCCGCGCATTGGGGGGTCGGCGGAAAGTGCATGACGTCGCGCCCACCGCTCTAGATTAGGGGGATTTCAAATTGCCATTGCGATACCGGGTAGCGTTGTCTCCTGCACGTACACTATGCCTAGGCGAAGCGTTCGACAGCCAGATGACCAGTTAGATGCTTTCGAGAGGAGCCGTATCGTGGGTGTGCGGGAGACTGGTTGTTTCTGTCACCATATTGCGTGCCACATCGGTCGTATGGACACCACCATCGCCCGATTTTGGCGGCAATGTATTGAGGAAGGCACGCACATACCAAATACAGGATCTGGATGTCCACCACGCACCACGAGGAGGGAGGACTGACGGAATGTCCGCCACGCGCAAACAGATCCAACGGCAACGATAAGTGCTATTCAGCGGGCTGAGCTGCCTGCCCTGTCACATTCTGTAAGTGCCATTGGCAGGCGGTTGCACAACGCAAGGCTCGCCGCACATCGACCTTCTGCATTGATGGCGGTGACCACCGGGTCCGTGTCTGGAGGCGCAGTGGGGGAGCGCCACGAAGGGCGGTTTGTGGTATCTCATCACACTTCCCGCCAGCCTAGTAATGGTGTCGGGCGCGAAACCCCATGGTGCCCGTTCACCGTTAGTGTTTCTCGGTAGATACCGTGACAGTCGCACGCTACATTCAGGAGATCCTGAAAATGGTGGCTCTGCCGTTTGTGAACACCCACGCCTATGCCCTATTTCAACAGGACAACGCACGTCCGCATACCGCAGCCATCTCCCGACCGTTCCTTGAAGCCGTGGATTCTGTGCCATGGCCAGCCGCATCGCCAGACCTCCCCTCGATCGAAAATGTTTGGAGTGCTACGGAGTGTGCGATTAGGATCTCAACCCTACCCACCAATCTGCAAGAACTGCGCGCTCAAGTGCAAGCTGCATGGGATGGACTAGCACAGAACTCCATTCGAGACCTGTACAACTCCATGACGCGACGTCTGAACGCATATGTTCGCCAACATGGCGGCCCCATGTCATACTAACATGTACCGTTTGTGGCCGTGTAGCGCAATAAATGTTGGTCCCACAAAGATGAAAGTGTAATTTTGTATACGTGGGTACCCTCTATCTGCCTGCCAACAATGATCGCAATCCTCCTCATCCTTCTGGGCGCAGCTTTTTTCATGCCGATGAGTGTATATTTTTTTCGAGTCCTTGAAACAGAAAAGGCTTTTTTTCTTTTTTCTTCCTAAAAAACAAAGTATCTTCTGAAATCCTACACCGGAAAACGGCTAATTTTTGACAGAAAATCTCTTATTGACGGATCCCGGTAGCGAAACTCTTGTTCCTATATGTAGTTGATTACTTCCTCTAATACGTTGTGTAGTCAGAAACCATGTTTTGTGTGTCCTTGATACCAACAAATCGATAGACGGCAAAACGTCTTGTTTGTCCTATTTTCTGTCTCCCTGTGATCAATGGTAGCGCCAAAACGATTCATCCAATTTCTCCAAAATTTATATTACACGGTTGGATTGAAGGAGCTGGAGGCACTCTGAGTTTGAAATAGATATTTTGAATTTTTGTGAAGTTAAATAAAGCCTTATCACAATTTTTATAAATGGCTCCAAATTTTTTGATTAAATTTTTGTTTCGGATAGCGTAAAGGAAGGACGCTTAAAAGAAAGCTTGAAAGAAAGTCGCAGGTAGAATTTTTGTTGAAATCCCCAATTTTGACGAAAATAGCAGAAGTTTAAAGTTTCGGCTTCTTCCCACAACTACAACATTGAAGAAAGAGATTTTTTAATTATACATGTGAAACGATTGAATTGGAAATAAGATCCTATTCAATTTTCCGAAACTATGAGTTTGTTTTCGCCTATTTGCGTCAAATATAAGCAATTTTAAACATATTAGAGCAATGATTTTATCAAAAAAGGCTCCAAATTTTTTCTACTAATTTTCTTTTCGTTTATGCCAAAGGCCAGTAAAAGAGTTGTGCTGGTCTCGTTTACGGCGCACTCTATATTTTTGAAAATTGTAAAAATGTAATATTCCAAAAAAATTGAAAACAGATATTTTTTCAAACAAATACTGTTCTAAATTATCAGACATTTAAAATGTCATATACAACTATTTGAAAAAAACTATTTGTTATCACGTCATTTCTGCTTAAACTTAATACAATTTATAAGTAAAACATTTTTTCATAATCCGTCAACTTCTTTCTTCAAATGTTTCCACGGATAGAACAAGGGATCTCATTTTCGTAGAGCTCTCTGAATTTTCTAAAAATGCGAAGGTTTGAAATAATGGGAGAAAGAGCGTTTTGTAGCACTACTCGTTTATAAAAGCGTTTGCCCGTTTTACCTTTTTCAAGACCCACAAACACTTCTTCCTACATCACACAAAGGTTTTGTTCCAAATATCCGTTCTGGAGCTATCTGCTTCAATTTCTAATTCTAATTTGAGTAGAATTGTCTCATTTTGGAGGTACTTTAGAATGTCAAAAGTTTTTCAAAGAGGCCTTAACGTGTTACTTGAATAGTTTCTGAAGCCTCTTCAATTGTCACGTTCAGCATGCTAATCTGTGCATTACTTTGTCATGAGGCAGTGTTCTATAAATCTCTGACTCTTTGAGTTTCGGGCATAATATTTTTTTAATAATTTCAAAACGTCGGCAGTTTTTCAAATTTCTCTTCGCAGAAATTGTGTCATCATAAATAATAGAAGCCCCAAATGCAGATCCTAAAAACAATTTTGTAATACGCTGGGCTTTAACTGATGACGACATAATTTCTTCCTGTACATTAAACCATACCTGTAATAGATTGACTGATTGTTTAATAATTCCCGGAACGTCAACTACTAAGGTCATTAGTCCCGTACGTGGACTGCATGCTTTTTGCGGTAGGGAGATGTGATCTCCCATGCTGGATGACGAGATCTGGTGCCGATCTACACGTCGACTACCGGGGGGTTCTAATCAGGTATATTCCAACAGTGGGGCACCGCCCCTGCAAAGACAAGTTCTAAGTTGCCAACATATGTGGTACTGTAGTGCATGTGAGGGTAAGTTAGTGTAAGGGGAGAGAATAGGACAAGGAAGAGGAAGGAAAGATCTCCCCCAGTCACCGGCCCGTTTGTTAGTGTGGTGGTCCGGCATTCGCGTGGTGTTCGTCGGAGAAACCACACAAAACTGTCGATCAGTGCAACCGGTCGCTAAAATCCTCCACACAGCAGTTGAACTCGACTTAACTATTTAGCTAGTGTCGAAAATCTTGCCTCCGCCGGGACTCGAACCCTAGCACCTCACGGTCAGAGGTACTGCAGTGACATCAATTGATGTCACGTACCACTTGAGCTATACCTGCAAGAAATGAATTATTTGAATGTGATGATGTTTTGTTATAAATAGTGATAGAGCAACCGTCGAAAGAGAGACCGGGTTTCCAGGAGAACTGCGAGAAAGCCTGCCGCCTACCCGCTTTGGATTGCCACAAATGGGATGCCACAATGGATGCCACAATGGATGCCACAATGGATGCTTTGGATGCCCACAATGGATGCCACAAATTCCACAGGGATAGGATCGACCAGGATTTCTAGCGCGGTACCAAAAAGTGGAAGGCGAACGGTCATGCCCACAACTCCGCGAGTCACTGTTTTTGAGGCAGGACAAAAGAATATTGTTTATTACGATGCATTTTACGAAATCGTTCTGGTCGAAAGTGGAATAGTTGCTTTATTTCATGAATATGTGATGATAAGTGAATGGGTATTTCGTGTTCCTAGACGCATCTACTTACTTTGGTCATTAGTTCCGTGAGCTCATGTTATAGCCGAGGGAGGCGGCGTTCCTTTCCCCGCTGGAACGTGAGATCTTGCACCGGTCTAAACGTTAGCTTGAGAGTTTTTGCCTTCCGAGTGATTTCCCCCGTAGAGCAACGTCAGGATGGGGTGAACTCGTTAAGCTTGCGACTGGTTTCGAGATATGTGAGGTAATGTAGTAAGTGTGTTTGTGTGTTGAAAAGGACAGCATGGTAAAATAATCAGAAAATGTTAGTAAGCGATGAATGCCGCCGCTAGAATTTTGCCCCAGAGAGCGGTTAAATTCGATCGAGTTATCTAACCAGTGTTGAAAATGCACTGTCAGGATACGAACCGTAGGATCTCGAGGTCATGGACCCTGCAGTGTTAAGACTCTTGTCTTTGAGCCACCTCAGCCAATTGACTGGAAGTCCAGGAACCCTGAGAAAATCAAGGGCCAGGCCGCTTCGACCACCACAAATTCCATATGGATTGACCGGGATTTGAACCCGGGCCCCAGCGGTGGAAAGCAAGCGGGGCCTGACCGCTCCTCCGCGAGTCTCTGGGTGCCCGGCGGGAGCCCGCAGCGCACTGTTTCTCGACTAAATAAAATCACGAAGACGCAGCTCGGCACGCAAGTGAAGCGGCCCGCCGCTCCCGATCCGTATAATGCGCCGAACAAGAGCAGCGGGCTCTTCGGAATCAGAGAGAGTCCCCCCTCTGCCAATCATGCGATCTCTCCGAGGAGTCGTGGGGCGGCGCCGGGGACACGCGGGCGGAGCGGAAAGACGAGGCACAGAGGGAGACAGGGCTCTGCCCAGAAGACGAAGCCAGGGCGGAGGCGGGAGGCGGTGGCGGAGTCGCTGGCACGAGGGGGCGGGGGCCGGATGCCGAGGCGGAGGACGAGAGGAAAACAGCGAGGGCAAATTGATGCGTCGGGGAAGACGCTCAAAGCGGGAAAGAAACGCCGGAAACGCGGGATCATCCCGTCAAAGGCGGCGCGACGCCACGGAAAGGTGAAGAGACGAACCTTCAGCCGAGACGCGCGCACAGTGGGCGCGGAGCCGCCACGCTCAGGTCGAAAGTCGGCGTCGTTAGACGAATTGCTTAACTACGCTCCGTGAAGTCATGGAAGTTGAGCAACTCGAGACGTCACCGATTAGTGGATGGCTAACCGGCTGGGAACCTCAGATACTAACGGCGCCGAGCCTGTGGCCGAAGGGATGAAAGGCATTCGACATTACGAGACAAAAAAAAAGTTAACCAAGGATTACTCCAAATGCGTATATTCCAAATATGGATAAGTAACGTAAGCGCAAAAAAGACATTTTTTAAAATCCTGTGATAAGAGAATAAGGGCACGTCTATAATTGATATATGAACGATAATATGGGAGAGGACTATCATATTTTTGCCAATGAGATCAATGTAAGATTTTATAGCACATCAACCACTACTCAACAACCTATGTGTCAATCTGACGACAAGAATTTAGTGTGCAGGGTTTGGGGATATGAGTGCAGAATGCAATACAAAGGAAGGACAACCTCATTTTTTGCTAATACATTTTTATCGTGTGATTTTATAGCTATCGCGGACCGACATCTTCGTCGTTCTTGCCTTCCAGGCGAGTCTAGCGAAATAAATACTCCTTCATTTAATTGTAATCAACTTCTAATGGCTCAATCGGACTTCCCCGATGTAGCTTACTATTTTTATTTAGCGAAGTGATTCTCCGAATTTCCTAATACGTATGGTAACATTTTTTTTCTTTTTATTTGTCGTCCTTTTATATCCCGTCAACGCTCGTTTAATAATCGAGCGCGTTTGGTCTATTTCCTTACAATATACGGTAAGTAATATGTAATAAACAAATTTTATAATTTGTATTTGTTCTCCTGATATGTTATCACGTCACATACGAAATGATGGGCGACTTTTGAATGGAACTTGTTAACGAAATTTTCATCTAACTTCGGTGAATACGACGGAACGTATTACTTGTAGTTTCCTTGAGAACTATATACATAGGCTTTGACGTATGAATAATTAGACTTATATTCGTGAACTAGTTGAAATGAAATTAGGAAGTGTTGAAAATCATACTCGTTATGTAGAAAATAAAGTATATTTGCTAACGTATAATAAATCTTATTCTTACCACCCACTGAACAGATTCTCTTTAGAGAATCTTCAATCTACATCATTATTTAGTGAAATCTGACCATTAAAATGGCTCTCCGAAGTGTGGTTAAGTTTTCATTTTGTTACATGAATTATAATGCGATATTATTCCTACCGTTTTTAGATTAATAAAGGATTTATTTTGACATACTTTGACGTTGCTCCTCGAAATCTAGTTTACGTTCAACACGTTTCCTTTGTTGTTCCCTCAATGCGTAATTTATGGCAACGCAGACACCCGCCTCTTGTTATATCATTATTAAAAGAGCTGAACAAAACATTCACTTAGTGAAGCTATATATTTGCCCAGAAGCAAAACAAGAGACCGTCTCAACCATCTCAACGTCTTCAAGACAGGACGAAAACCTGATATCCCGACGAGGGTATTGATCTAAAGCAGCCACGTTACGTGTCACAGACATAATTAGTCTTTTCAAAATTGTTGAGGAGAAATGGTAACTAATTCATTATTTGTTTGAAGTTTAGGTGATAATGTGTTTTCCTAAATAGTTAAATATTTGAGTTGAATTAAATTACTGAACAAGGTTTCTAGGGTAGAACTCATCAGATCAGTTCATACCGGGCTTTTGAAACTGCATCCTGGCGGATTCTGGAGCAGCAATTAATCATTAAGATGTGGACCGTTCGAAATTTTTTTATCATACTTTTCGAATTCAACTGCCTAGTAATTTTTCAAATGTTACTTTACTCTCCTATGTATGACTAAATAAATAATTGCCGAGCTTTCCTTATATTATGTATTCCGATGCTAGCTTTAACATTCTAGAAATCCCTCTTTAGGACATTGTGTCTGATGTTCAGACCATGTTGTTGCGCATACTGTAGAATCACCTGCGACCACGATAGGATAGAAGAGATAGATGATTATACGAAACGCACAAATAGCTCACAAACAGTTAATTCCAACAAAATAGAAAAAATATTTTGCAAAAAACTTTGCCGAATTTTCTGTACGAACTACAGTGCGATTCACAGTACATAACGTCTTACGAGAAATTAACAAATTGAAGGCCTCAGCGCAGTCTATGGCGACACTTGTTTCAGGCGAAGATCATTGTTGTTTGCACATTCTTTTCCCTGGAAACATGTCACTCCATTCTTCTGGCTGGTTGACTTCGTTGCACGTCCCATCGCCATCTGCCCTTTAGAGCCGGACCAAACACTTTGTATTGTATTATTGCTCCATCGTGTATCTCGCTAGCTTAGTTTTGCACTCTTTGCAAAGCGAGCGCGCTACTTACCTGCCTGTGAAATGTGCCCCTACAGTACCGGCAGTGTATGACTCTGACAGTGCTCTCGCGACGTGTTGTGGTGCGTCATGTGATCTGTTCTGAAGCAATCACCTTGCGAGGATTGGTTTTACTTTCTTACAGTCAGCGTTCAGCGTTGCCGCTCATCTGACTCACACGAAGACGCGGAGGCCAAAGGTTCGGCTTTGGTAAAAGTTATGAACATCGTATCAAAGACGGCAATAGCCTATCAGTAAGTGTTAATATTTTGAGATTTCTCCGTGATGTAGGTGGTGCCATGTGCGTAGTAAAATGTGGCAACAGCGCATTGAAGTGTCAGAGTCGCTTATATGCTACCTGTACTATAGGTGTCAAAGCTCAAAAGTATCTGTAACCATTCATTCTCGGATGTTCTCAGCAGTATCGCCGGAGCGTGTTTGGTGCACTTTGCTGATAGCTTGGGTGCGTTTCGCTTGTGAGAAACTCCACGAGATCTCTTAGAAATAAAAAAAATTAATACAGCGTTTTAATTAATTTTACTTAGAAAAATAATTTAAAACTTAATTTCATAAAATATCGTCACCTCCGAGATAGTACACACTCTATTGCACAACTACGCAGAGTATCGCAACATGGTTTGTGGCATCTATTTTCATTCAATTTTCGTCGTAAGTCATGCCATGCTAGTTTGTATACATAGTTCATTTTCCCTCTCCATTAAAAGTGGTGGAATAAACTAGGCATTCAAGACGTAACAGAAACGCTTTGAGCGATGAACGATAGCGAGAGACCCGGCGTCGCCTCCAGTATCATGCTTCCAGTATAATGGTTATTGAACATTGGATCTGCATACGCCGACACGGAGGGGCTCTTCGATAACAGGCATAGAATCGGTATCATTCTTTCTCGATAATGGAATTACCGGTACTAGAGTTCTCGGACGTAGGGATTTTGGAACGCTGGTCCCGTCGTCGACACCAATCGGAACTGAGAGTCGTGTCCCGCTCTAACCCCTCACAGATGCGTCACTTTCTCCACATCAGCATCCCCGTCCCTAAAGGGATCCGTTGTATTGCTCGGTGCTTTTGTGCGAAACGAACACATGTGTCTTACCAGAACGTAGCCGTAGTTGAACTGTCAGACCTACTCGATTTAACACGCGCATTGCCTACACGCTGCAGTGACAGTGCATGTTAGGCGCGCCTAGTCTAAGTAGGAGTCGGTAATACGTAACCCGCTCATTCACAATTTGCAGTCTCTGCCGCGACTCTCACTGAGAGGTTATAGGATTCGAGGCGTTGGCGGCTTCTCGATTCTAGCGATATAGCTAAGTCGTATGAATCCCCTATTTCAGTGGTGTCAAGGTCTTCTACTGGTGGCAGTGGCACGCGTTGTGGCACCGTAGCATGCCACAAGCTCTGTTCAACTAGCGTCGTGAAAGGAAACAATTAGTAACCCTGTCGTTTTACTGATGGCGTTGTCTCTGGTGGCGTGGAAATGAACTGCGTGAAGGGGCGGTTTCTTCGTGGCACTCGTACCATGGACTCCCGTTCGCGGCATAGACCTTGACAACACTGCTGGAGAATTCTGGCAGAAGGCTGGTCTGATCGATCGTTTTCTGTGGTTTCTCCAATAAATAACAGGCGAATGCTAGAACAGTACCTAATAAATGAGCCAGGGACTATGCGCGATCTTTTTTCATCTTTCTTGCTCTTCCGTTACACACACACACACTTACATCCAGACTTACACGCTCTTCACTACCACCATTGTGGCCAATCTGGACTGGAGTTTGTCCCAGCTGGTGTAGTGCCCCGCTGGAGGATACCCGTAGCGGGAAATTTCCCGCATGCCGACGTGTATGTCGGTGCCAGATCTCATAATTCAGAGGAGGACCATCAACGTTACTTCCAGGAATAAAACATTTACTGCAATTACGAGACGAATAACTATGTGATGAATGATAAGTGACTCTCTTGAGTTCAGATTTTTCCCTCCGAGGATACAGTGTTTGCAAATAACATTCGAAACTTCTGACTGTTTTATTTCCTAGAATTCGACTAATGCAAGTGTCTGTTCACTCGGCTCCTCTTGATGTTTAGATGTGTCATTGAAAATCTGCATGACACGTGGGCCCGCGGGCGAGAAAATATGTGCTGTTGGAGCATCACTAGTTAATGTAGTAATTTTCTACTAAACTAATAAAAGGTGAAAAGGATAAAAGGTGAAAGAAATCCACTTGAATTCACTAGTGTAAGAAATGTTTATTTCACGGGCCCCAGTGGTACCGCCGATAAAAATGGTAGCTGCGTTCTTGCTGCCGCGATAAGATCACGCATTCTTTTGTGCGTGATTCGACCACATGGCTGGTTACAACGGATCACTGCTTTCGTCGTAAGAAGCATCTCATGACCCCAGCACGCTGCTTATATCAACGTCCTTACACCCTCCTGAGACGTGGGGTATTCGCTAGCTCGCGTTCTTTTCATCTCATCGAGTAAATAGAGTAGCGGAATATTGCTTCCTGTGTACACGTTATTGCTTGTCACACGTTCCTTTTCGTGATGCCTTTGATGTCGGAAGCACCTTGGTTATTTCCTCTAAGGGAACGTTGACCGTTAAAAATAATTCACTTAAAAATTATTCCGCTATTTTTATGGAACACGAAATATCTTTCCTTTTGCCTCAGAGGAAAAGACGTTTCTGGCGTGAAAAGATGTTGCTTCCTGACTCCCAAGACGGTATAAAATTGTGTTGTGTTTTGGTTTGAATTATTAAGCTTCTTCTCTCAGAATGAATTCAATTCTTAAAGATACATTTTTTGGAAATCATATGTACATATCATATCCTTCAAGATAATTTATTCGCCTTTTGTATACATGTCAGAATATAATAGTAATAGCTTTAATAAAATTGAAGATTAAATATTATTTTAATGGTTTATAAAATGCAATATACAAATAATTCCTAGTACTTGTAATAAAACAATGATATAGTAAATACGTTAAATTATTCACGTTACTAATATAGTTAGTAAAGGTAAGTAATAAAAGTTAAAAGTTGGATTCCGTAAAAAATAATGTTCTATTTAGATGTTTTTTTCTCATTACAATAGTGTGAAGTTTCTTGATAGTGTAAGTTAATGGAGAGTAATGTTTAGGACTCAGAAAGTATTTTTTTTTTCAAAACGTTAGCCATCCAACAAATTTTAATGACGATAAGTTGATAACTTTTGCAGCGTGATGTAACTCTCCAGTGAAGTTATTTTGCATTCGGGATCGGTAATTAGCAATAACTTAATCTGAGCATGGCTTAAGCAATAAGCTTCATCGGGCTATTGAAAACAACATTCTAAGAAGCATGAAACACGTGTTACTTGCAGTGTATTAATTATTTGGTCCATTATGGGAAAAAAACATTATTTTGTATATCTTTCCGTAGAATTATTTTCTGTAAACAGAGGACCATAGTACTTCTACAACTACATTTACAAAAAATAGTAGCTGCAGTGAAAGATTTATACGCAATAATCTTTATTGTGATCCTCAGAACCTAGTATTTTCGATCATACCTAGGATGAATGATTTTGGTTGATGAGCGATGGACGGAGAATGAAGTTGATGTGAATGATGAAGTGATGGATTTAGACCTAGGGGAAATCGGTAAAGGAACGTACCGCAATCCTACTACAAGTTCTACATGGGGCACCCGGATTTTGATTTTCATCCGCAGAGATGGAAGAAAGAGGTCCCGATCATTTCAACATGGATAGCCTCTGCATTGAAAGCTAAAACAAATTAAATCTATTTTAATTTCAACTAAACAACTAATAAGAAATAATAATACAAATCATGTTAATACAAATAATGTATTTTTGCTTTCTTGCCTTTCTTCGTAAGAACAGAAAGTATTGTAATCAAGCGTCGAAAACGAATTACTAAATTAGTAATTACATTCTCTAGAATGTTGTGTAGTCAGAATACACGTGTTCTCCACCTCTGATAACGAAATATCGATTGACGGCAAAATGTCTCTTAGTCCGTCTGTCTGTCTGTGATCGATGCAAAATTGATATTTCCAATCGATTTAATGAACATTGGCAGTTTGAATCGAATATGTTAATTTTTGAGAATACTTCACATAATGGCTCTAATACAATTTCCAAATTTCCTCGAAAATGCTACGTACATATTTGTTTTATTACACTTCGTTCTCGGAGAATGTAGAGAACGATTAAATGAATGACGCAGGTTTCATTGTTGTAAAAATCCGTGATTTTGTGAAAATGAGAAAGTTCTCAATTTTGTGGGTATTTTCCTACAACTACAATATTGGAGATTTGATTTTCTTTTCCCTGAATGAAACCTGTTCTTCAAAGATTTGGAATCAGGCCAACAATTATTGTCTCAAAAAGGACTCCAATTTTTTTCTTACATTTTCACTTCGTATATATCAATTGACGGTAATCAACGGGGGAGCCAGTCCCATTTACATCCAAGTCCCATTTTCAAAACTTGCAAAAAAGTTAACATTTTTGTTAAAGTTTTAAAAAATCAGATTTTAAAAAGGTTCGTGTACAATTTTGGAAAATAACGAGAAGCTTTCGCGCAATTTCTTCTTGAAGTTAATGCCAATTATAAAAAAACATTGTCTCAAAAACCGCTGGAGATCTTTTATTTAAATTGTTTCCAGGGATAGAACAAGGGACGATTTAAAGAATGGAGTAGGTCTCATTTCCGCTGAACTCTCTGAATTTTCGAAATTTGCGAAAGTAAGAAATAATGCGAGAAAGTCTATGCTTGTGTTACGCCACTAGTTACTTAATACTTCGCATCTAAAGAAATCCTTTTAATATTAAAACAGTTATTGCAATGTTTTAATATTCATTGTCAAGTAACATTACTATACATTTTAAAGGTGCTTTAAATTACAGCCTACAGCTAATGATTTGACTGTGTGTTTGTGTGATTTGTAGTGTAACACGTTATAGTCATTATCTAATTACACTGGAGTCCGTGCATGAACTTAACTAATTGCGAATACATCCTGAATTATCACGAGGGCGGGCGCAGGTTACGAGGAAACGGGCCCCGAGGGCAAAGGGTGTATTTTAGTTGCGCTGGAAGCACTTGGAAGCTCGTTATGAGCCCCCAGGCCTTCCGCATGTGCTGAATCGTGGGAAGGTGTTCATACATGTAATAGTGTGGTATACGGGACGGGACATCTCGTACTGTTCCCCAAATAGTCCCTTGTTGCATTCTGGATATCAATATTTAAGGAAGTTTATAAAAGATGTTATTGATACAATGTCATTTTTTCACTGCAAGGTTATTCTGAGATGTGAGGGACACGTGCCGCGTTATTACGCCGTATTATTTATTTGGTTACGAAAATGATAGAATTATCTTTTTAATATCTATTTCTTATGAGCTAAATTTGAATCACTCATAAGATTTCCAACTAAGTAGTACATGAAGAGAGCACATTATATGGACAATCTGGAGAGATAAACTTCAGAGTTTATTACTGAAAATCGTTCCCCCAACATTTTTATAATCCTAATTTTCTCTATTCAAATAAAAATTTAAAGACAAACTTTGGAACTGATTTTGAGAAAAGTTAGAAAATTTTCTTGGGGCTTTTTGTAAAGTGTCCCAGCATTTTTTCAAAATTCGTTTCAGAATGGATGGGTCGCCACAGTCGGATAGATGCGAAGGGAAAGTCTACAGTATTTTAGTAATAATCTTTGTTTTCTGTTTAGATTCTAGTGGATATTACCGACAGGCAGATCGGCGAAACAATGTCTTAAAACAATCACGTTCGCATTGTTAGGGACTCAACAAGTATATTGCAGTAAAAATGTGGACATCCATTTTGTTTTCAGAATTAGATAATTTTCTAAGTACTGATAATCCCAGTCGTTATGTATATTTTACCTACAAAAGGTCATAAAACATTTTCTTTGGTTATATTATATGTTCCCAGTCACTACTTAAAACCTCGAGTTTTCGATCTCCCAGACCTTGTGCTAACACCAGGAGGCCCGAAAAACTTATATTTTTATGACTTTTTTCTTTTCTCTGTAGGCCTAACTCTTAGGTCCTGCAGAAAAAATAATTCAATTCACTTTTAAAGAAGATAAAATTTCCTAGAACCTTCGTATGAAACAAATTTTTTAAACCAATTACCAAGCGAATTGCAGCGTTCCAAAAAACGCTATTTTTCATTTCTTAAAAATGTGTGCAAAATTCACGGTGTTTATGATAATATAATCAACCTATAATAAACATACTTATTTTTTCAAATGATACTATTATTTTTCCCACCGTCGGTGTAAACATTGCTTAAACAAAGGTATTCATTGTCGAAATTATTAACATACAGAAAAATGGTGGATATATGTCCTGTGTTCATGGGTCCAGCTTAACTCTACGCCGAAACTGTGCTATTTCAACAAAATAAGATATATTTATTATTGCTAAGTAATTATAATGTGGAAAAGAATACTGTGGGAGTAAGACATCCCTAGTAGCTGGGTGTGAAGGAAGTGACAAAAAAACAACATTATGCAGCATACAATGCCTATACCCCGTGCAATACACACTACACGGGCTCAGAGGGCGTGGCTATAAAATAGATGATTATGATAAATAACATTACGGAAGAAGAGTTTTACCTCCAGCAAGGTAGAGTGCGTAACTTACTCAATTTTATACATAGATTACGGATATTGCAATAAAATCGGTATATCACGACACAGTTTTTAAATATACCGTATATTTATACCGTATTTGACTATTACGCAAATACATGTAAATTGAACCTGTGAGATATGTCGAATCTATACGAATAAATTCCATTTAAAAGTAAAATATTTGCTCAGTTCATCCATGACACTTTCATGAGATACCAACAAAATTAGGCTTTCGTGACTTTTTTATTTTCTGTATTCGAAGATTGCCGTCTTTATTCTCGTGTCTGATAGTCGCGCTCAATTAGATGATCTTACTGGTCTTAGTAGGATCTTAGTAAATGTTTTGAAAACAAGTTACGTGCACCCTCATATTCCTATTGCCCATCAGTCACCGAAATGAATTATTTTAGCCCTAACCTTCTTACAAGTATGCAACTGTTGGGTTGGCAGATTCTGAGATTGTGAGTACGCCGGGTCTAGTTTGCGTGAGCCTCGATCACATTACCACATTACTGTTCCCTGGGTTCTATAAAGTGAAATTCACATGATCTATTGAATTGCATCGGTTTCGATAAAATGCAAATCATTTCACATCAACAGTGTGTGAACCACCCCGATAACTTCTCTTTCTAGGAAGATGAGGAAGATATACTCCCAAATTTCAAAGGAAAAATAAAATATATGATATTACAAAACTTGCGTATTCTTTATACTTCGTCTGTAGTGTTTGTGATCAGGACAAAACCATGGGCTGCTCGCCAGTGTTGTGTCATCTGTACAAAAAAACCTTAGGTTGTGGTTGTATGGAAAACTCAAATCATTGTCATTCGTTGTAGCAATTGTCATTCGTTGTAGCAATGTTGTGGAGATCGCCACCAAACTATTTTAATGACTGCCAATTCCTAAATATACCTGGCCTGTTCCAGATCCATTATCCACATAATTCTTCGGCCATGCGACTTACGCGGATTCGATGGTGTAACGGTTAGCGTACCGGTCACGTACCGGTCACCATAACGGTAGCGTAACTGTCATAGCCAAGTTTGCGAGTTCAAACCCGATCGAAGCCGTGGATTTTTAAGGGCGAAAAAAATCCTTCGTACGCCTTCCTTCGGAGGGGAAGTAAAGCCGGCTGTCCCATGTTAGTAGACTTACTTGCATGTAAAAGATCCTCAAGCCTAAATGACGCCTCTGAGCTAAATTCAAATCGCCTGTTTCGTCGCCCGAGATAATACCTTCTTTCTCCGCTAGGTGGTGAAAGGAGCGTAGTAGAAGCGTAGTAAAATTTGCGTGGTGAGGCGGAAGAGCGGGCCTGATGGCCCGAGTCTCGCCACGTAAAATAAGGCATTAACTATAACTAAACAACACGACTTATGGCACACAATTACTAGTTCCTGTACCTCGGAACGTCGTCAATAAATCACGAAAAAATCTGATGAAACGAAGCCGTGTTTTCCCCCAGAAAACAGAAGTCTCCATTTCAATATCCGGGTCAATGAGGAGCGATCAGGTTTTGGTCCAGTTTCCCTGATCCATTGAGCAAATGCTGAGATGGCCCCTTGTTTTGCTTCTGGACGTTGAGGCTTCACTGTGCGCACGTTTTTTTGAGCACTTCTTTTGCTTGTAGTTCATTTACCGTTGAAATTGATTTTCTATAACTCGGAACAAACATTTTTCAAATATTTTTATTTTTCTAAAATAATGATTTTCTAAATTCATTTGTTCGTTTTTTTTTTGTTTTTTCTTATTTCTGGCCCTCAAGAAAATGTGCGCAGATAAATCACTTTTCCCACACGTCATATACAGTTTTTACTTTTTTTTGACAAATAAATAAATAAATAGATCCAGACTACTTACAAGGTAAATCTGCCATTAGCCAGCACGTAGAGCAGCAATACGTAGATGATTTGGCACGAGATCTGAATTTGTCAAAAAAGAATCTGGACTGCTAGTCTCAGTCTCCAGATTACAGTAATGGAAAGTACTTCCTGCGGGGATAAAACATTCAGAGTTTAGCTTTAGAGTATTGCTGGTTTCTTGTCAGATAGAGTAAAACGGGGGGACAGAAATGACAAGACACAAAGTATTTTTAATAAATGCAATAGTACTTTTTCCCTCCAAGGCGTTTGAATATTATTGCACGAATATGCCTGTTCCATTTTTAACTTGTTCTTACCTCAAATAAAGCATGCTCATAAAGGTTTGCAGTAATATAACCGGAGTTACAATGCGAAAATGAGTATAGGATTTGGTTTATTTCAAATCCTAAATATATTTTTTAAATCCTGCCTGATAGAAGAAACGTTTTATAATGATTTTCGAAATTAGCTTGATCCTTTGAAATCTCCTAATTTCATCCTGGGGGTATGAAAAAAAGTTTTTTGTTCCCTATTACCCGGCCGGATATACACTCTGGAAAATACAAATAAATGGCGACTAGTGCGTTACCTAGCAGAGCGATGTGGATAATGTGCGCTTATTAGTAATTCCAGAATTAGCCAATGTTTTCGCTATCGAACATGCGTGGATAAAATTTGTTGAAGGAAGTGTTTCGAACCATTCATCAAACTAAGGCCGGCTGAGGTTTACATTAGCCAACACGAGACGGCTGAGGTAATGTGAAGTACGTAATAAATCTATTGACTTCCCTTTGTAAAACAAAATAAATTTGTCATTAACTACAAGACAGTTTTTTCTTTAATTACATTTCACTACTCATTATTTATGAATAAACATTCATTGGTGATAGCAACCACATTATGCTTCTCCACTATACGTGCTAGACAATTTTTTTTCTGTTTAATGACGAAAATAAATCATGTAAAGCAAATCACATTTAAAATAGTGTTTGCGTGTTGTTGAGATGTAAACTCCTTCATGAAAGGTAGTGTGTGACGAGCCCGAGATTATTACTCATTCACTCAACTTTTCTATGATCAACGTGTGCTGTTACCTGTGGTTGGATAATATTTTGTTGTTAGGACGTAGTTCTATTCAACAGTTAACGTGTTTTGTTTCTTCACAGAACACCAATAGGTTAGAGATTAATAGGTTAGAGATTAGTAGAGATTAATAGAACAATTTTATTATCAAGATGCACTGTTTTTACCACGTTGGTCATACAGTCAATAAAAGCTATATTACTCATGTGTATTATCATTAACCCTGTATACTCTTTTATCATTTACCCTTAGTTCGTGATAGTCTTCATAGAGACATCTCGAGTTCTTTTAGATTCCCGGATATATACTTTCTTTACAGGGTAGCAGTTGTGATTTCCTCTGCTATACACGATGGATGGGTTTGTAGTGGATAAAATAGATTTGCGGAGGTTTTCTGTCTTTTTGCTCATGCTCTTCATTTCTATATGATTAATTTCATTTATTTATTCATGCATTATGTTTGCCTAGAGTGATTCGACTACACCACGCAACGGGTGTTTTTCACGCACTGGCTTCTGAATGACATGAAACTAAATTTCCCTAGTTGCATGGAAAATCCGTCAGTAGGTAGTGCATTTCTGAGTTCTGCTGTACTACAGACGTCGTAGTCATTAATGCGCTAGATTCACGTGTGTTTTCGTTGAATGGGTGATGTCATTGGTGCATCGTATGACGATACAATTTCAGTTGCTCGATATATAGTTCCTGTTTTTAAACAAAGTGATTGATATGTCATAAAATAATTATTCCTATTATGAGATAATATCACGTTCATTTTGAAAATTAATTTGATAATATTTATTTGAACAACATAAATATTTTATTCAAAGAGATGAGATTGATTCCGTCTAATGTTTTTTTTTCAAATTTGAAAATATTTCTGTGTTCGTCTCTGTTTTTCATTATGTTTATATTCATATTTTCTCAAAATATTTAATTCACTCTTTGATTGGCTGATTGTTTAGTGATTCCGGGCGCTTCAACTAGTGAGGTCATTAGCCTCGTGAGTGTAGTGCATGCTTTTTATCGGAAGGTGGCGGTGATCTTCCCCCGCTGGATGGTGAGATCCGGCGCCGACCTACCGTCGACGAGCGGGATTTTCCCCAACCAGGTATCTCCCACCAGATGGGCACCGCCTCAGCTGGGACAAGCTCTAAGTCCCCGACCAGTCTCCCGGCATGTGTAGTAGTATAGTGTATGTTAGTGCATGTGTGTGTAAGGGTGAGATTTGGACAAGGGAGAGGAAGGAAAGATCACGGTCTGTGACCTGTTTGTTAGGGTACTGCTGCGGCATTCACCTGGTGTTGATTGGAGAAACCACGGAAAATTACCAATCAGAGCAACCGATTGCTAGAATTCTCCTCCAGACAGCGACTGAATTCGACCTAGCTGACAAGCTAATGTCGAAAATCCTGCCATGATCGGGCACGAGCTTAGGAACTCCCGGTCTTCATTCACTCGTATAGACGCGTGTAGGCTAAATATTAAGCTTCGTCCGCGCTACCTTGAAATGGAAACTTGGAATATTGCGCGAAAACAGCTGAATGTGTACGTATGCGAACTGTGTTAGTTATTCAGAGCATGCATGGAGAATGGCGAGATATGCCTTTAAATTCTGTATCCATTAGCGGAATGTGGCACAATCCGTTGTTAGTTATTCAAGTAAGACAGTAAATTACCACCCTGCATTCCGTGGAGAGAATGCGAAGAAATGCTTGAAACAGTTCCTTTTTAAAGAGGCTGTAATTTAACATAAGTTTCAGAACTATGTCGTTTTTAAGCATCAGTTTTGCTCTTAAAATGTTTTCTAGTAATGAGGGACAACACGAATAATCGAAATTACTTGAACCTTTATACATTGCAACAAAAATTATTGTCGTCGACATTCAGTAAATATATTATTTTTTAAAAAGTATATTTTATATACTTTCTCTATCATTCTTTATACATACTCTATCATTCTTTTATATAGCTAGTATTCTTTTATATAGCTAGTATCTTAGCTAATATTTATATTGCTAGTATTCTTTTCTACAGTAACGGCCATCCTTTAGAAGAATTCAAAGTAAAATACTTCACGATGGAAACAGTGAGCATCGCTAGTGAATATACTAAGCTGTCTCTCTCGAGACAGTTTATTTTTATCTGTTGCTATTTCCAAATGCTCATTATTAATGAATGAGTTTTATGGAGGTTCAACATTTCAATCCCTCGCTTTTAACAAAGGTAATTTACATTTTTTAATTTACATAATAAATTAACATAAAAATTTATATAATAAAAAGGTACCAACCACCGTGATTGGCAACGTTTGTACACTCGAAATAGAAAAAGCATTCGCGCCAGCAAACGAACTAGAGCTAAGTTATGTTAGTGTTACTGTCATACCAAAATCTTCCGGTACTCCTTGCACATTGCGCAAAAAGAGTGCTCAACAAAAGGACCGCATAGTATAGCTACAACAGAAGCAATTATGGGGTCATCTCAGCGTTTGTTCAGTGGATGAAAGGAAAGAAGACAAATAACCTTATCGATATGAGGGTTATTGATCCCCCAGCTGACGTTCAAGCCTAATTAGTGTTTTAGAACTTAATGAAAGATAAAATATTATTAAAACATATATAATTTTCATTTTTTATTATCAGTTGTATATCGCACCAGGAAAGTCTTTCCACGGAGTCACCTTGCTGCTTGCAACAAAAATGATGATGGTAGCATCATGTAAAAAAAGAAAACATAAATACTGCACTCACCAAAATCATAACAGATGCTGGAAGTGTTGTCCCCTACACTTGTTTCCCAGCTATCTGTCTGCTACTATCATAAACGTAATTTTTAATACGAGGCTCTGACTCGGCCCAGTGCGGAGAGACTTTTCTGACGCACTAGATATCTAATTGTACAGAAAATTATGCAGCAGAAAGAAATTTACTTGACGTATACAGTTGAGTAACAATTTTAATAGCTTAATGATACCTTGTAATGTGTTGTGAAATAGCGTGTATTTGTCATAGGTGTTTTTGTGGGCTGTTGATGCTGACACGTGGTGAATGATTCTTGGGACGGGTATTCTTATAGATATGTGTGCATGAAACATGTTCTCACCTACGACAGTTTTGTCAAAAACCACCGTTTCGTAAATGAATAGGAATGACACGCAAAAGCAAGGACTTTGTAAATGATTAGTATATACTAGTGAGAAAAATTGAACTAGTAAAACAATAACATTTACCACTTAAGTATTGTTATCCACTACAAGAACAATCTCGTTAATATTATTTGCCCAGAACATAATAAACGAATGCGTATTCAACGAATATCAATAATTTCGTAATACAGTTATAAATCAGCACACGTTTTGCTGAATTAATGCTGGCTTTTTCACTTGCCTTTTAGGCAAGGGCTTGCGCATTGGCAGCTGGTGAAGGCATTCGGCAACTCTGCGAGGTGAGGCGACAATAGGACACGAGGAAGGCACATGCGAGCTGGCGGGCGGGCGAGCGGGCTGGCGGGCGGGCGAGCGGGCTGGCGGGCGGGCGAGCGACGTGGCGGGCGGGCGAGCGACGTGGCGGGCGGGCGAGCGGGCTGGCGGGCGAGGGGGCTGGCGAACAAACGAGCGGGCGAGCTGACGGGTGGGCTGGCGGACAAGCGAGCGGGTGGAGAGCGAGTGGTTGGAGAGCGAGCGGGTGGTGAGCGAGCGGGTGGTGAGCGAGCGAGCGGGGAGCGAGCGGGCGGGGGGCGAGCGAGCGGGGGGGGGGCGAGCAAGCGGGCGTGCGGGCGGGCGGGTTGGTGAGCGAGCGGGCGAGCAAGCGAGCGGGTGGGCGGGCGGGTGCGTCGCCATAATACCCGAGGGCTACGCGCGCATTAGCGAATCCGTTTGTCTGGGGGGCGGCGCCCGTCCCCTTGGGATGCTGGGAACACAGCCGGTCGGCCTCGGAGCGCGCCGCAACGCCCGTGAGAATCCCACGCCGCACGCCCCAGACTCCCCGACCTTCCCCCCTCCCTGCCCGGCCACTTCGGCTTTCCCACGCTCCCCTATTATCCACTCCTACCTTTCCCTGCCTCCTTGGCTATCTTTTCTCTTCCCATACGTTTTCACGTTATCCATCGCGTTTTTTCCCCGCCTCTCCTTTTACCTACCTTCCGAGCCGTCACCCGCATCATCCCACGCTCTCTCCAACTTCACTTTTCTTCCCCTACTTCCGCCCAGGCCTCTCTCTTCTCCTCCCGCTAAGGCAGATCGCTAGTGTCGTGGCGATCTTGGAGCGAAGGGTCGTGGGTTCGAATCCCGCCTCGGGCGTTGTTGTGTTTCGGGGTTTTGTGTGTTGTCTATTTGTAATGTGCTTGTGCGCCCCTTGTTGTTGGCTCAGGCAGGACATCCGACCGTAAAACATTTGCCAAATCCGTATAAACACGGAGTGCGCGAAAATTAATAAAAACGAGCCCACATTCATTAGCGCCGACCCCTTAGTAACAGGAAAAGGCAAAAGAAGAAGACCATGCCCAGTGTTCTACGCCCTCCCCTATCGTCGCTCCTCGCCCAGACCCTTCGTGCTGCGCTTTGCTCTTGCCGTCCTCCTCATCCCCCAGATTTTCTTCATCTTCATCCATCCAGCCATTCCAGTTTCACTCCTGTCCGGTCTCTAATTGCCCGCATTACGCTCTTATTCTACCCTTTCTCGCGGCTTTTCTCTTCACTCCATTCCAATTCCCCTGCTAACACTTCATCGCCCCGCTCCTTCTACGCCTCGCTGTTGTACTTGCTCCATCTCTCCGTTTCTTGCCCCCCCCTTTTCTCTCCCATCGTTCTTCCTCTCTTCCTCTGCTCCCGCATTTTTTCGATCCCGCTTCCGCTTTTCATCCACCCCACACACTTCTTTCCCGTATTTTTCTACCTTATACATCCTCGCTGCCACTTTTCGTGCTTCTCTCTCACTTTTTCTGCTACTCCCCTTCTCTGACTCACTCCCGCGCTTTCCGTGTCCCGCTTTCGCTTTCTCTCCTGCTCACTGCTTCCACACCTCGCTCCTGATCTCCCAACGTATTTCCAGAATCTCAGATAGGTTCTACTCAAAACTATCTGAGTTTCAGCCCACACAATTTTTCGTTTGGCAAAACTTCTGACCCTCTACAAACTAGAATCCGCTCCAGACTTCCTATGGACAAATTTCGCCCACCTTAAAGCAATCCCATTACCCCCGTTTCTACTCTAATTTATATATAATTAAAGACTTCCAAATAACTAAAATAGTGAATCCAATTTCGCACTGCTAGTTGATGGAGAGGATCCCAGAGGGAACACTCTCCGTATTTGTAATAATATGAACATAGCATATGTACTATGTGTGAAATTGTCTGTAACTGTTCTGTAAAGTGGTTAATCTACTGCACCAGAAAGAAATAAAATAAAAAAACTCGCTCCCGCTTTTTACGCGACCTTCCTCCTTTCCTTCCTCACTTCCACTTTTGCGCTCCGCTCCCGCTCTTTCCCCGGCGCGCGTTGGTCCTTTCCGCGTCCCGCTTCTGCCGCTTCCACTTCTCACAACTTTTCCCCTCTCGCACCTTTCGCTCTCCGCGCTAGCACATTCCCCGACCCCTCGCTTTTCTTTCTCCCCTCCGCGCCCCGCTCCACGCTCCGCTCCGCTACAACGGATGTAATTCCGAAAGCTCAGTCAGAAGCGGAAGCGCCTTCAAACGCCGAAGCAAATGACGGATTCGACATTGCCTTCGGGCAAAGGAAGTCGTCGACCGGACAGACAGTGTTTTAAAGGACCAGCTAATGAAAATTCTTTGTATTGTATTTCGCCACGTGATGCGATCGATGCAACATCGTTCTGTTTCTTTCTTTCTGGCCAATTACCAAAACGTTACCTTGGAATGTTATTCTTTTTTCGATGTTCTGGTTAATATGAGATGATACAGTGTTATTTAGTCGTCACATCTTCCTTATTGGTCATATTTTTTGAATTAGTAAAACTGGCAAGTTCTGACTTTTTTCACTACACTTTGGTATTGAGTAAAATTTGAAATTAAAATATTATTTTCACTTTTATATATATAACAATTTTGTTTACGCACGAAGAAGTAATTGTCAGTTCTTACTTTTGTTACAACAAACTTAGATATTCAGTCTAATGAATTTTACTTTCTAGTTGTCCGAGGGAAATTTTAGCAGCGGATTGAGAATTAGTTAGAGCGTGACCTATTGCATGTCAACCACTCCGGCATTCCTCTGAGAGCTTAACATACCTTGGAGGATCACCAGTAGCTTTTGGACGAGCTACTGGTGTCGTGTTTCCTGAAAATTCATTATTCAGGTTCTGTCACCATCACTCAGAAATTAGCAGACACGCGTGAAGTTAATACATATAATTAAATCACGGAATAAAATACAAGAGATTGCGAAAATAAATAATTGAAATTATTGAAAAACTTTAAAAATTGTTAGGATGAATTTGAAAGAGAATACAAAGAAAGAGAGCAATTTGTTACATTAGTGTGATGTTTTCCTTTCTGGATGGTCGTACTGGGCGGCAACACATGAGCAAATCCGACCACTGGTTGACGATTGGCCACAGATGAGGTTGGCAGTGTTACCACCTGCACGGAATTGTGTAGGTAACACGAGTGAAGAGATAGCATCAGATCATGGAGCGTAGTTGGCTGCATTTATTCACAGTTAGAAGCATGAAGTTAATGTTGAACAATAAACACATTTATTATTATTTAAGTAACTGGCAAGTAAGTGCACTAGCGTAAGACGAAAATTGTGCTTGCCAGCTATTGCATGAGATGGCGCCATAAAAATTGTTCATAGTTAAGTGACTGGCTGCCCTTGAAATCAGTAAACCACATTAAAGAGAATGTACGGATTAAAGTCAATGCAGAACTGCACATATACACTTACTCATTATAGTGACATACGACATTGAGGCAGCGAGCACTGCGATGAGTACTTGCCATTATATTTGCGTGATGACACGGTGTGTTAGTTTCACTTAACTTGCTGGACGATTAAACTGTCACTATTAACTGCAATAACACCTTGCGCAGATCGACACATTGTTAAGATTCGTGTATGCATGTGCGCTTAAATTTGTAGCGCAGCGTTAAAACAAAGAATCTTGACGAGCCGAGGATGCGACATAAGAGCTCCGTGGTGATCACATCTCGTCTGCAAGGTGGCCGTTGCGTCAGCCTGCTTCGCCCTTCCGTTCGCGTGCCCGGAAAGGCAGCGCGAATCAGAGCGCAGCTTCATTGTTCATATTTAGAATTGAAATTAAACAATTTTTAATTAACAAGGCAATGGATTATACAGTTGTGATTATCTTCTTGGCTGTCCGGAATGAGCCGCGTCTGAGTCGATGGATCTGACGTTTCGGCCTTCTTGCTGTGGCTTTCTTCAGAGCTAAACTGCAGGCAGCTTCAGAGCTGGCTCGCTGCTTTATTTATTTGTCAAAAACAGTAAAACCTGTGTATGACATGTGGGGAAAGAAATTTATCTGCGCACATTTTCTTGAGGGCTAGAATAATAATAAAAAAAACGAAAAAATGAATTTAGAAAATATTTTAGAAAAATGAAAATATTTGAAAACTGGTTGTTCCCGAGTTATAGAAAATCAATTTCAACGGTAAATGAACTACAACCAAAGGAGTCCTCAACAAAACGTGGGCACAGTGAAGCTACATTTACGTCCAGAAGCAAAACAAGGGGCCATCTCAGCATTTGCTCAATGGATCAGGGAAACTGGACAAAAACCTGATCGAGATAGGGGTCATTGACACGGAAGCTGAAATACATTACTTGTTACAGGCGTATTTAATATTTTTTTAAAATATATACAATGCAAACGTAAACTAATTCATTATATATCTTTGTTTGTACATTCCATTCCATATGTACATTCCATTTGAGGTTTGATTGAATTGAAAGACCTAAACATTTTGTTGCCTCAACATCAGCTGTAACCGAACGTGTATGTCGGCTGTGGGGAAATTTCGTGGGTAATTGGCTTTCTTTGAAATTTAAAAAAAACAACACAAAGTTGAAACCACAAACATTAATATAATTGAATCTTCGTAGAAAAACCAAGCCACACATTTCAAAATTACCATAACATGCACAAATAAACAAAGAAAAATATAACATTGAGGGGCATAAAAAAAACTCTGAGGAAAAATCAACTGCAAGATTATCTAAAATAATTTTTCTCTTAGTTGAAATGAATGAGAATCACAGCAGTATATTCTGTGATTAAATGCAATCGAAATTCAATTAATTGAACAAAGGGGATCTCAGATGAGACGAGGAGTTATGCGAATGTACTGTCATAGGTAAGAGTACTTGCATTTCAACTGATAGAATATCATACTGCTTTCTGTTTGTGAAAATTGCAGTCAATTTATCCCTCAACATACTCTACGTCAACACTCTCATATCATTTCGTGCACGAAATTCTTTGGAATACCAAAAAGAATATCTTGTATTCAATTGAAATGAACAAATTATAGTCGTTGAAAACAGAATATTCAACAGACCTTTTTTTAACTATAGAAATGAAAGTACAACATAATATCTTGTATTCTGTTAAACTGAATATTTTTTTTTGAAAACACAGAATGTTCACCAGAAATTCTTGTAAAAAACTACAGAAATTTACCCCATTTACATCTATTGTACAACATTCAAATTTGTAAATCTTCTTTAATAGTTCGTTTCAAATATGATTTTCACAACACTTTTAATTACACATGAATAACTTCGAATATCTTCAAAAGAAATTACTTGAAAAACTATAAAAAATTACCCTTTGTTACAACATTTCTTGCGTAATATTTAAGTTCAGTTAACTTTTTCAATGACTCCTAGAAAATATAATTTTATGACTTCCTTAATGGTCCTTCAATAGCTCTAATAGATTTATAACTTCACCTTGGTGTTAACACTACCGTCCCTAATACTCCTTTCAAAAACAGGACTTGCACTTCTAGCTTATTAACATGGCAAAATTCTTTCCAAAATCAGTACAGTCCTCCCGCACGAAAAATCCATAACTGCAACTATCTTCTGCACATGTTACGAAGATACTATGAGAATGCACATGGAATGGTATACCAGTCATTGAACACGTTTTATAATGGCAAAACAATCTCCGAAAGTGAACTACGGGAACCATGCCCCAACGTTAATTCGGAGGTTGTGTCCTTGGAATTATCTCCAACAGTGAACGGCGTGAACACCTAATCGGGCAGTTCGGGTGGAATGTGCCCGATGTGGCACGTAAGAATCGAAATACCGACCTTAGTCCGTTGAAATATTTAGCTCGCTCTAACAACAGAGCGTACTGGAGGAACGAGCATGACGGCGTCCGCCTTAACGCTCGCGGCCACGCCTCTCGCTCAGTCCAACTCACACCTCCGCTTCTCGAAACTTTCTGTTCGTCTCTCCTCACTCAGACCGTTACTACCAGCCCGATCGCCGCGTAGGGGCGAAAACGCACCCCCCCGCCACCCCTCCAGCGACCGCTGATAAGGCGATGGGGTCGCCACCGCGGCTACGCGAGCGCGCGGCGAATCTCGCAGACGATGTCTTTCTTATTGACAAATTGTTAGCGATCCCGAATAAGCTCAGGATCGCTACGCAGCTAATTGCATTTGTTCATTTTCAATGGAACATGCGATTTCCGATTTGAGATGCAAAAATGCATTGAAACAGTTTTTCTTTCATTAACAATTAATTTGTTATTATTAAACCAATTTGAAACTTCTGAAATTATACTATTTACTGCTTCTTTTTTGCAAAGAACATTCGTGTCATCAGCAAACAGAATCGTTCTTCCATTTTTAATAGACGAGGGCATATCGTTTACATATAACAGAAAGAGAAAAGGACCTAAGATCGAACCTTGCGGGACCCCATGCTCAATTGGCAAAGAATTGGAAATATAAGTATGTAATGTCCTTTCGTGCCAGTATGGTATTTCTACACATGGAGTCCGATGTTTAAGGTACGAAGTTATCCAATCTAGTGCAATACCTCGAATTCCATACAAAGGTAATTTTGAGAGCCAGATCACGGCCAATGGCGAGATCACTGTCAATAACGTCAAAAGCTTTCGAAAGATCTAAGAATATTCCAATGGGTACTTCATTTTGGTCTATTGATGAAGCAACGTCTTTGAGAAAAGAAAAAATGGCAGTTTCCGTAGATTTTTATTTTTTTAAACCGTGTTGTGAGACGGAAAACGCTTTGTTTTTTCTGAGAAAAGTTTCCATTCGTAAGTAGAAAAGCCTCTCTAATATTTTTGAGGAAAACTGACAAAAGAGAAATTGGCCGGTCATTTTGAATATCATTTTTGTTCCTTTTTTAAAAAGTGGCTTAATTTTTGCTGTTTTGAAAATATCTGCAAATATTCCTGTACATAAAGAAGCATTGAAAATGTGAGTTAACTGATGTATAAGACAGGTACACAAGTTTTTAATAAACAATCCGAAAATTCATCTATACCAGTTGAATATTTATTTTTTAGTTTACTGACTATTCTGAGGACTTCGTTGGGAGAAGTTTCGGAAGTAAACATCGTATCGGAAATTTTTTGGGAAGTGTAAGATGTTGAATTTTGTGGTTTTAGTCCCTTCGTGAGATCAGACGCAATTATAGAAAAGTGTTTGTTGAAGAGATTGGCAACTTTTTCCAGATTACTCGTTTCTCTTTCATTATCCTTTAAAATAACATTCTCTACAAGGTATCGAGATGATGTGGTTGTATTTTTTACGATATCCCACATTGCTTTAGTTTTGTTTCTAGCGCTCAAAATGTCCTGACTTTTTTTCGTTATTTTTGCCTGAACTATTACTTTTCTTAAAATTCGTTTATATTTTCGGAAGTATATATGGAAACCGGGCGATACATTATGATGTTTAAAAATAAAGTAAAGCGTACGTTTGTTTTTACACGATGTTCTAATTCCTTGTGCGATCCAAGTATGACTTTTGCTTGAAATGATTAATTTTCTCTTTTTAAGAGGAAAGCACGCGTTAAAATGAATTGAAAGCTTGGAGAAAAATAAATTATATTTTTCATTTTTGTCAACAGCGTTATAAACTGCGTCCCATGATTCATGCATCAAGTAGTCCGTAAATAATTTTATATTAACTTTAGTGAATGCTCTGCACATGCGTGTATTATTTATTGTGTCAGTGTTTATGTTCTTAGTAATTGTAAGAATTTGTGCATCGTGGTCACTGTATCCTAGATTATTCGTTATTCTGTGCTTCAGAGCTGAACTGCTGCTTCAGCAGTTTAGCTCTGAAGACGGCCACAGCAAGATGACCGAAACGTCAGATCCATCGACTCAGATGCGGCTCATCTCGGACAGCCAAGAATACAATGACTCCGGTGGCGGAAGCCTACGAACTCATATACAATTGTGAAGCATTTTAAATTGCAAGATTTGTGGCATGGATAGCACAATTAAGTTTGTAAGGTAATAAAATGTTCTAGAATATTCTTAAATCGCGACTCTCGGAGCGAGCCGTGGGCGTGTTTTGGAGAAGCGCCCACGAGATAACCGATTACAAAGCTGCTCACGATTTCGAAGAACTGGAGACTCTTATGAGCTGAGCGCATTTCGCAAGTCAAGAACATAAAATCCAAATACAATGTTGGAATGATTTGTACGGAAACCTGTCCATAATGAGATGCGTTTATATAAATAAATAAATAAATTGGTTTTTTATAATATAATGAACATTTGGCTAGTTCGAACCTAAACCCTGACAGGAAACGTATGGTTTTCGAGAGGAAAAAGGAATGTAAGGACACGATATGAGTAGTCAAGTGTAAGGAGTCAATATTGAATTAAATTATTAATAATAATTGTTGAGTTGTAAGCTGGCTGGCTTTAAGTGTTTGGTAATAACCAAAGGAATTGCACCTTTGCAGGAGGCGGTTGCCTAAGAGTGCAATGAGAGGAGCACTAGGGTTCAAACCCTAGTTATGACGAGAAACGAGTAAGCACGAAAGGGGATGTCTCGGAAAAGATGCCTAGTTTACAATTAAAGAAGATGGTGTGTATCTCACAGGTAGAAGGAATGTATTCGAGTGTGAATACAATTTATTCGTATAAAAACGCTTTCTCAAAACCGATTCCAAAACTTTTCTTTAATTTTTTCGACGGAGAGATGAATGAATGCTTAAAATATAGTGCAGTTCCCATTTTCATCGAAATCTCTGAACGTTCGAGAATTTCACATGGCTGAAATAATGCGAGAAAGTATGTGCAGTCGAGCACGAATAGTTTACTGTATGGTACAGTGCTACTTAGTTACAGCAAAAATAATGAGTCGACCCCGCTAGGGTAGTGGTTCTCTCATTTTCATCCCCCTTCGGAAGAAGAACCCCTGCCTAAAAAATACATTGGTGTATTTGAGAGCGAATAAACTAACAGGGGAAAAGAATATGGATATATGGTCAAAGTGTATACGAGCTATGACTTGCACGCCATCTACACACCATCTATGCTACCAAATGGTAACTGTCTCTAAATGTCGCTATCAGCCTATCGGAGCACCGGCCGATATGTACTCGTAGTGTGTGCAATGAGCCCAAGCACTGCTGGAATATGACTGGAGGATGAGATAGGTATTGAAAGAACTTCAATGCTACTAAATGAAGTCACGATTTTTCCATAGAAAATAGTTTGGTGAGTCCCACACCAAAACATTTTTCGTGCTACTGTATGTAATAACTTACGTCCCTTAATACATTATTTTGTCAAAATGAAAGTGGTGGGCGTCCTTAACACCAAAAAAGTGGTTTTCGGCAAAAACGTCTCTCTATTCGTTAGTCTGTCTGTAATCGACACTAGCGCCTAAATCATACAAAGGGTTCGCACCCAATTTCATATTTGTAAATAAATCCGACTGATGGTGCGGCTCCTTGAATTCAAATCGGATATTTTAATTTTCGGGGATATTTTGCATTAAGCTCCAACGATATTTTCGAAACTTTCTAGCGGCCAAGGTGGCTCAGGGCAGTATCTGTTGTCACTGCCGTGCGTCTGACCTAGAGGTTCTAGGGTTCGAGTCCCGACGGTGGCAGGATTTTTGACACTAGCCAGACCGCTGGGTCAAGTTCAGGCGCTGTCTGGATGAGAATTCAAGCGGCCGGATGTTCTAATCGGTAGTTTGCGGTGGTTTCTACGTTCAACACCAGGCAAATGCCGGAGCAGTGCCCTAACAAACGGGTCACGTATCGCGCGCGATCTTTCCTCCCTCTTCCTTGCCCTATTTTTACCCCATGGACACACTTACACTCACACGCACTATACTACCACACTCGTCAGAAATCCAGTCGAGAGCTTAGGGCTTGTCGCGGTTGGGATGGATCCTGGTTCCTTGAGTTGGTGGGACGCAGTACTTGGTTGGGGAAAATCCCCAAAGTCGAGGAAGATGGTGCCAGATCTAGCCATTCAGCGCGGAAGATCACCGCCATCTCAAGCGATAAAACAGTCACTACACTTATGGTACCAATGACCTTAGAAGTTAACGCACCCGGAATCACCAATCAATCAACAATCAAAATTTTCTAAAAATTAACTTCAATTTTTTGTTTAAAAACGTTTGCTCGAATGTAGGAAAGTGCATTTACACGAATACAATGTCGCAGTTACAATTTTCATTGAAAACATTTTTTAAAATGTGTTAATCACTGCCTTCGGCGGGATACTAATGAATCACTGCCCCCGCCCTCCCCTCCCACCCTGCTCGCTTTCTACAGCGCAACCCGAGTTCGATTCCCGGTCGGGGCAAAAATTAACTGTGTGCTTTTCTTGCAATGTCCCCATTTCTGCTGCTATGTAACGATGAGAAAGCTCACTTCTCAAGTTGAGTAGATCGGAGATACGGCATAGGGATAGCTATGTCCTAACCACACGTACCCCTTAACCTATGACCGCAAGGCGGGACACCGTCGGTAGGCCTTAGCTCGTAAAAAGCTGCTGTGCCAACGTACGTACGTACATACATACATACATACATACATACATACATATGAATGAACCATTTAAAATAGCAATGAGGTTTCTGCTTTCCATGCATTGCTCAATAAGTTAGATTGCCAGCTTGCATGAATTATGTACCTTTGTGTCCCACTCCTACCGAATATTTTTGCTGTTTTTTACTCACTGTGTCCCACTCCTACCAAGTATTTTTGCTGCGGAAACATTTTTGTGGTTTCAACTAATTTTGTAGTAGTATATAACATTAATCAAATTATACTAAAAGAATGTTCTGTTACAGAGACAATAGTTTTCTTTTAGAAACAGAGCACACTGCTTTAATTACAAAAGCAGCATACTTTTAGGTTGCCTTATGACTGTATTGGCCACTGAATGTTTGAATGATGATATAAGAGATTTTGGCGTTAGTGTCCAGTCCGGTTAGTCCCGTTTTCTATTTATTTCTTTTGATTTTTGTAACTCCTACCATCATTGATTGTTCGCTCTTTATTTTTGCTCCATTCAAGCTTGCTTCATCGCATTATCTTCTCGAGAGTTCGGTTACAATCACTACTTTTCCCTTCTTAGTCACTCTCTTCTTTCTCGCTGGCACTGTCTGCTACATTGGTCGCCACCCATTCTCAATTCTTGACGTCTCAAAATTCTCCTCACAATCCTTTTCATATCTATTGCAGCCCATACCCTCTATAATCGTTACTATTCATTATGTGTACTAGTTTTGTCTATTCTTCTGTTCCCTATCTTCACCGCCCTCGCTGCCTACACCTTTACCTCCCGCATCGTCTCTCACATCGCCGCGCCCTCGTCCACCCCCGCATTCTCCTCCACCCCACGCTCCCTCTTCCTTCACTGTCATCCTCTTAATTGTAGCCACCACACAATCCTCTGCGACAGGCAATCCTCTTCCTCCTAGTCATTGCCTCCTTTCAGTCCGTCCTCGCCATCCTCACTGTCCTCGGCGTCCTCATCTCTCCCGCGACGCAGATCGCGAAGGCCCCTCGCGCGGACCGCGGTCCAGCCAACCGCATCAAAGCGCTCGGGCCTAAACTGCCGCCGTTTACCTCCGCTCCTCACAGCGCGGAACCCCCCGGCCTCGCTCCCGCTCCTAGCCCGCTCCTCCACTTCCCGCCCACCCCCGCTCCTCCGCCCCCGCCCGCCCGTTCTCCCCGCTCCATCCCTCCCCGCCCACTCTCGCTCCTCGCCCACACCAAGTTCCTCCCTCCCCGCCCACACCAAGTTCCTCCCCCCACCCACGCTCCTCCCCCCTCCCCACCCACGCTCCTCCCCTCCCCACCCACCTCAAGTTCCTCCCTCACCCACCCCGCTCCGTCCCTCCCCGCTCATCCTCGCTCCTCCCCTCCCCACCTACCCTAAGTTTCCTCCCCTTCCCCACCCACCCCGATTCTTCCCTCCCCGCCCACCCCAAGATCCTCCCCTTCCCACCCACCCCGATCCATCCCTCCCATCCCATCCCCGCTCCTCCCCTTCCCGCCCACCACCAACTTCCCCGCACATCTCTCCCTGCTCCACCCCTTTCTATTCCTCTCTGCTCCTTTCTGACCTGCCCGCCCTCCTTATCTCACCTTACTCCTATCCTCCACCTTCCTCCTTTCCCCTCCTCCTTCCCCCTCCACACCATCTCTTCGTTCGGTGCTCTCCTGCCCCCTGCGCCACTCGAGTCTTCCTCCTCCTCCCCCACTCTCCATGTTTTCTCCCACCCCGCTCGTGCAGCCTTGATCTAATTACATTACGTATTCTGGCTACCACTGGGAAAAACAAAGGCTAAGCCTGACGCCCGCGCCCTCCCATAAGGCACACGCTCCGGCTTGAGCCGGAGGGAAGAGGGCGCGAGGGGGGCCCGCGCCGCGCGGGGGGGGGGCGGAGTCCGAAGGTGGTCGCGGCCAACTCGAGGCCGAGGAGCGGCTTGCCCCATTTGGCGGCCGGCTTCCCTGCA
>JAHLJT010008446.1:277208181-277315931 GCA_031308135.1 Acheta domesticus | reverse complement strand
GTTCGTAGAGCTGTAAGGAAATCTTGCTACTGAATAAAATAACCTTGAATGATATAAAGAAACAAAAACGTAATTTAAGCATGGCTTGAATTGACTACCAGAAGGCCTTTGACAGTGTGCCATACGACTGGATTTTGAAGACACTAGTGATCTATCGATTTCATCCTAGACTTAACTTTTGCAAGGCTAGTATAAAGTTGTGGAGTACCAGGTTACTTATACACAGCGAAAAGGGAGTAGTAGAAATTAGAAGTATTCGGATTAACAGGTGACTTTTCCGAGGAGATTCGTTATCCCCTCTGCTGTTTTGCTTTAGTTTGATCCCACTATCTAGACCAGGTACACCGGAGCCCGAGCGTTGCGCACCTTGCGATAACTTCTGATACAGTGTCCCGGTAACTCCAGTCGCGTCGACGCGAGCACTTCAGAGACCAGAGCATCTACACCGACAATTTTCAATGCAGTATGGGAAGAAAAGTATCTTTTCGCCGACTACGGCAACTATGCCAAATGTTTAGTTTACATAAAGGTTTCAATCACGTGAAGAAATTTAATTTGCAATGACATTATACATTAAAACATGCTGATGAAAATGACAAGTACACTGAAGAAGAACAAAAGGAAGTTTTCAGTGTTCTGAAAAACAATGCCTCACTAGAAGTAAGTTTTGGATGTATTTTGATGTTCTTATGTTGTTTTGACAGTAAAATAACACAATACAAAAGAATTTAATTTTATTGCATACCGATACTACAACATGAGCATAAAAGGAAAAGAACTTCCCACAAAACCGTTGTCCAAAACTGCATTGGAATGCTGCTCGATTGTTAAGTGCGTTTGGATCAACATACAACTGTGAGCAATTTTTTTGCTTCTTCGAAGATTTGTAAATCACGAATGAGAAGTACAAATACAGATCACAAATCTGAAATGCATGTTACGGCTCAATAGCACTATGTCATCTCTTCCAAATATAGAAAGTGTATCGCGAGAAAAAAAACACTTAAAAGGTGTAATTAGAGTATTTAATTTTCCAATCAACTTAATTTTTTGATTTTAATTTCCTTTACTTTTAGAATTTTTATTATTAGTTTATTTAATAACATTTTTTGTGCAACCTTTTTTAATAGTTTTCATATTCAGCAGCATGATAAACTGTGTAATATCACCGCTATTAAATTTCTTTATGTTATTGAGCATCTTTCTTGCAACTAATTTGGCATTGCCGGCGTAATCTGCCAAAAGATACTTTTCTTTCCATGCACGCAAATTGTCGTTTTTTTAATTTCCGAATCACACTAATATGTTTATATCTAGTAACTGTTCCAATAAATGTTACAAAAGAATTTTACGGTTTTTTCTGTCATAATATACTTTCTCAGAGCAGCGAGACATTTTCATTCCGAACAACGGAAAATACCCCGTAGAAATGCGACGCGACCCACTTTGCGTCATGCCGCCGATCGATATTTGATGACGTCATTTGCTCTTTCCGCGACGAAAGAGGAGAGAGCAAACGGCGGCTTCTCCTCGGAGTAAATGGTTGAGCGGTTCGTGATCTAGACAGTTGTCGCACACTGACTTTGGTTACAAGCTCCATGTTGATTAAAGCCAGTATCACATTTGTTTTTCATGGATGATCTTGAACTGTTTCAAAGGAATGAAGCGATTCCCTCCCAAATGCTGTCCGTCATCAATGATTTTATCAATGTTATCTGCATGAAGTTTGGTCTTGAGAAGTGTAAAAAATCAATTTAAAGACAGGCAAACTGACAACGTCAGAGAGCATTGAAGTTGACACGCACACTGTGATTCAAGACATTAAGCCAGGTAAATCTTACAAATATCTGGGAATTGAAGAATGTGGGACCATCTCGAACGACACAATGAAAGAGAGAATTCGCAGGGAGTATTATAGAAGAGCGAGACTTGTCATGCAGTCCGCTCTGAACTCCAGGAATAAAATATCTGCAATATATAGTTTGGCGGTGCCTATAGCCGAATACAGTTTCGGAGTAGTGGACTGGACTGAGCAGGAAATTCGCATCATGGATCGAAAAAACAGAAAACTCTTTACAATGCATCATGTTGCTCACTCTCGAGCTAATGTATATAGAATTTACGTGTCACGTAAGGAAGGAGGAAGAGGCCTCAGATAAATAGGAGCTCCCTGGCACAATGCAATTGACGAGATGGGAAAGTGTGTTCTCAGTCATGAACATTATTCTCTAATGAGGCAGGTCATCAAATCTGACCAAAGAATGCGAAAAAGGCATTGTAATTCTAGCAAGAATCATTGCAAAGAAAACTATGCAAGACACACTGAAAAACTTAGACACTGAAATTCTGATACTACTTAACTTGAAATTTGAGACACAACCAATGTTAAAGAAATCGTCGACAGACAAGCCAGTCCACGGAAAATATTCAAAACGAATGGACAGGTTACAGATCAATAACGATCAATCATTTATGTGGCTTAGAATGGGAAGAATGAAGCCAGAATCGGAAGCACTTGTAATAGCTGCTCAAGATCAGGTGTTGAGAACACGTTATGATAAAGCGGTTTTCAAAACTTCCCAAAATGATAAATGCTGCATTTGCCAGGAACAAATAGAAACCATTGATCTTATGTCTCAGCTTGTCCAATCCTAGCAAAGACCGTATCCTTGAAATAGGGTATGTAGTTACCTCTACATACTATGGCAATGGCAGGTCTGTACCGCCCTCGAAGTTCCAAACGCATGCCCCTAGTGGTATGAAACACTCACCAAAAACCGGTGACGTCTGTTGGATTGTATACAATATTGTACGACCAACAAATTCAAACTGATAGCACAATAGCGGCAAACAAACCGAATATAGTCATCGGGGATTTGAGAAAAAATTGTGTCTACTTAGCGATGTTTCTGTACCTTGCGAACAAAACGTCGTTATTAAGGAGGCAGAGGAAAGTCTCAAATACAAGAGTTTGGAAATCGAGATCAGCCGAATGTGGGGTGTAAAAGCACAGGTCGTACCAATAGTCATCGGAGCTCTGAGATTTGTTCTGCATAATTCGTGTAAGAACTTGGCAATCTCCCAGATAATTCAAAAGACTGGGAAAAGCAAGAAATTGCTTTATTTGGAACAGCCCACGTAGTAGTTGCAACACGGGTGATCCGTGCTGCGAATGCAACTACATACGGGATCAGTGCGCGTTTCAGGGGATTGTTTCTTTTGAGGCAAATGAAAGGCAATGTACACTTGTGAATGATTTTAAGTTTAATCCTTAAAAATAGATAGTTGAATAAATTAGTAATTTAGCAGTAAGCCGGTGTTTATATACCGTTTAAGATTCTTCTTCCTTGAAGTTCACTTTTACCTACAGTTCGATAATAGTTTACAGCAAGAACCAACGCAGATCAGATGTCTGAGTGTGTGTGCCGTCGGCTGCGATTGGCTGTAGACGTTAGTGTAGCTTCGGCCAGATGAAGCTGATTCATGGGTGGCCCAAATATAGATCGCGGCCTGCTGGCCCGTGGTGATGATTGCCGGAGCCTGATAGGCAAAGAAAGAGCAGCCTACTCCGTTCGCAGGCTATCTGATAAGTGGAGCGAGTATTAACACTCATCCGGCGTCGTATTGACGAAAGCGTCAATGACAGTTGATTGTCTTGTACTGTTGTAGGCTGATGCGTGAGTTAGCGAGTTGCGTAGGCACTTATCGAAGTTGGCTGTTGGTAGCCTTGCATGTAGAACTTAACTGTAATAGTGAAATGACTGATAGAGGAATAGTAGCAATAAAATAATAAGCAAATAAGCCTGGTATTGGTGTGTTCGACAAAACTACTCGCAGAGCAATAATAATTGTTATCGCAGTCCTATTAGATCAAAATCTGCTGTCAATAATTACAGAAAATGAAAGAAAATACCAGCCACTTTCAACTGAACTGAAAACCTTATAAAAAACTAATACAAGTAGTATTGTTCCCGTAGTTATTTCAGTTCTCAAGGGCTTCGTGCTAAAGAGTGGAGGATTGTGACTCCATCAAAATGAGTGGCATTCAGAACCATGAAGAAGGCCGTACTGCTGGCCAGCCACCAATATTGTGCGTAAGGTTCTCTCTCTTAGTCATTGAGGCAGAACCTGAGTGCAGTGGAGCAAGAACTTCTCACCATCTGTCTCGCTGTATGTGTTGACGTTCTGTCGTTGAGGTGTACCTGCAAACTCTGGACGTGCGTGAAATGTTGAGTAATAAAAATAATGATAATAACAATAATAATAATATAATATTCGTGCAGGGGCAACATTATGAACAATACTGTATATATAAAATAATAAACCTTAAATGATGATTTCAGTGTATTATTTAAAAAACAACTATTCTTTACTATGTACGTATTTTAAGACATCACTGGACCTTACTGCAAATAATAAATTTATCTTTCCTTTGAGTAATGTATTATTCTATTTATACAAGACAGAGCTTAATTCAAACATTGGTCACGATATCCTATTTCAATATTTGTTTTTGATTTAGGAGGAACTTGCCCAGAAATTACTAGAAACAGAGTAGTCTATCCATTTCCCGAAAATAATAATTTTAGGCAACATAAATAGAAGACGTTGATCGTACCGCAAAATTTTGTTCATAAAATAATGATTGATGTGAACGTCGAATGAATTTACATTGATGATGAGTGATGTGGACAACATTTAGTGGCTATATCAGCGAGACAGTTAAAGAGGAAATGCCCAGTAGTGAGGGAAGCTTTGGGGATATTATCCGCATGACGTTAATGTACAATCACACTGTGAAGTGAATCTGATTATCGTTTCCAACAGCAACAGTTCTTAATGTTGTACATATGGATGGAATATATGTGAATTCGTAATGACATGCTTGTTAGAAAATATAAAATACCAGTTTTGTTAGATGGCGGGCAGAAAAAAGACAGTGTGATGACATTCATCTCTACGATTTTACAAAAAATTTGTAACAAGCTTGAGGTTTTATTGCACAGAAATACATACATGAAGTATGTACAACACAGTCTGCTGTTGCGATGGCGAGAGGTATGATGTACAAAAATTAGCCGAGAAGGGAAAGTACTCGTGTAAAACCCTCGTGATTGCAGTTTATACATCACAAAGTGTACCTCTAGAGATTGAAATTATCTATCTGGTACTTGGGGAACAGCAAAAGCTTACTAGTCGTTACAGCACCCCCATTAATGTGTGGTTTCCTATTAAACCGCGACACACATTTTCAATTAATATGCCAATTTAAAGCGAGTCCTAGATTCATAGGCAACCCGCATGACCAAGCTGCCATAGGGAGTTGCAGTGTCCCCTGCAATGAAACTGCAGTAACTATCTTAACTATCTGTTCATGGCTCCAAAGTGATACAACGCGGACATGCTAGGTATCGAAAGTTCTTTAGTGCCAAGATTGCCTGAATGGAACATACTACTGATTTGGTAAATAACCTTAGAAATATTATAGCTTTTCTATGATATTTTGCAACGACCGTATTGGGTGTTGATAACAAAGGACAAAACAAGTATTGCAATCAGACTCACCGAAAATAATTTCTTTAATCATATGATTTATGGATTAGAGAAAACTTGTAGTCAAACAATTTATGTTAAAAAAACTCATTTTTCAATAAACATTTGGATTATAAAAAACAATAGGTCTGTAGGACCTCAAATATAGAAGAGAATGCTATCTGTGTTATATGCAGTAAGAAATTTTAAATTCAACATTACTGATTTATTGAATGGTGTACTTGACTGGATTGCGAATGTGAGTTTTTTCAAAACTCCTGTTCTTGTTTTGTTGTACATTTCTGAAAGATCTATAAAATATCTATAATATTCATGGAATATTTATACTGACTCCATCTTATTACCATTTTCCTGAAGCCTATATCCAGATTCTCCCCTCAAGAAAACTTTACTTCACGGGAGAAAAGGAAGACTTTCCATGTGATTCGCAATGAAGTAAATATTTACTTTTGATACATTAATTGTCGTTTTGATATTAAATTTCAATAAATGATACCTTTTATTACTTAACAATCATGCATTATACAGCACCAGTCCCGAAACTTTCTCTTATAAATCATACGTAATTATAAATATCTATTTAAATGCAAATATGATCAAAGAAAGACAATAGCAAAATAAGACAACAAAAAGCAGTCTGATGATGAGAATGAAATGGTTTTCGAAATGTTGCAAGCCCACACAATTATTGAAAAGAAGTACAATAACAATGAAATTGCTATTTTCACATATTGCATCATTGTCAAGAAATATAAGAGGTAATTTGCCGAAATTTAAATTTGTATATGTTGATGATGTACTTCTAAACGAGTGTTTATTTTAATGCATAATTAAAAATTTAATTTCATATTAAAATTCAGGCCATAGGAATTTTTGCAAAAATGATTTTGTAAACTCATTTCTCGAGACAATTTATGAGAAAATGGCGTAATTGAAATATTTTGTTGATACGATTTTAAATATTTTCAATTTCTCGTGTTGAAAGATGTGCTGAAAATCAGGTACTACATTAAAAATAACGTGAACTTCATTAGCTGCTACAGCAAGTGTATCTAAAATATTCGTCGTATACCTTATATGTAGTTCATAAAATGAAGTATTGTTTTAATTTATTTTCTTTGCATAAATCAGCAAGTTAGAAAAAACAAGGTAGCGCTGGTCCTTTTACTGTTGTTGCACAAACCACATGGGATAAACAATTCCTCAGAAGAAATATTTCAATAATGCAATCGCATTAGTAATGCTCCTTATGGATTACCAATTATTCTTACGACCTGAACCACTAGGAACAAATCGAGTTTCCAAAACTTGGCAAAAAGAAATATAGTGAATGTGCCGGAAGATAATCTAACATAGGAACAGTGGGTACCTAACGAAAGTGCTTTGGCATTTGCAATCACACCGCACTCTTTTCAAAACCGTCTCGCCTTAATTCAATATGACACACATGTAATTACGTTATTTCGGTTAGCCGGAAACGGCGCCCTCACCTAACCTTGTTTTCGAACTCGACTCCTGTGGCTTATTAACATCGTGGAAATTTGACGCAAGAAACGCAGATTACTGAATGATTAATCAGGAAAGCCGAGAAGCCGGAAATTCCGCTTATCAACGTGAATATTGCATCCGGGTTTTCAGATCAATTAAAGCGACGGCGTGGGTGGGGTCTACTTGTTGTCGCGCAGCTTCCAGCCTTCCCTCCCTCCTGCCCACCCCACGCGCCTCACTCTCACGTGACGTGCCAATTCTCGGAAAGCAATTCTCGTACCCAGCGCATCTATTTCGAGTTCCTGCAAATGCACGATCGATACGCGGCCAACTAGTCGCGACCGAACTCGCACCCCCCCCTCTCCGTGCTCCCCGCCTCGCTGGTCCTCCTCCCTCTCTTCGCCAAACTGCCGAACTTCGTGAAAGGTTAACGTCATCAATGAAACAGAGGGCGTGGGAACAGTAGCGTTTTTAGGACGACGCTTCTCTATGCCGGCCATCAGATTAAATATTTCTTGATATCCACGTGTTCTGTCATTCTTCCAGTGACGTGTCGTAAATTGTACAGGAATACGTGCGGGAATTACTAAAAAGTAGAGTTAATACACAGAATGTCTACGAAATTACTTTTCAAATCAATTTTTATTTATTTATTTACGTCAAAAAACAGTTAAAAACTGCGTATGACGAGCTATGGGGAGAAGTGAATTTTGTGCACGTTTTCATAATTCTGTGGTCTCTATCCTAAACCATAAGTCTCTATCCTAAACCATAAACCAATCAAGTATTACTAGTAGCGGAGAAAATAGCACAACGCTTTTCACACATTCTTGGGAACAATAATCTTCTTTCCAACATTTATTAGCGCAAGATCTTCAACAAAAGTGCGTGAAGATGCCCGAGATTCTTACCTCTAACCTGTACAATATGAGAGGCAGTATACCTTAACTCGCATAAAAATTATGTGGAGTGAATGCTGCGAAAATATGTGCAGTGTGAGGCTGTAGGGACAAGACTTGAAATTTTATAAATGATGATGATGTAGAATGGATAGCATGGTCATTATGGAATAAGGTGACGTTCTTTTAATTAGTAAGGAAGGGCCTTTGCAATAAAGTTGCAATCTTCAGTCTCTTCTGGTAGGTAGTAATATTGACTTCAATTTTGCTCTGTCCCAATAGAAAGTCTGTATCATCTTACTTACTCAGCAAAGCAAAACATAAGATGGAGGTGCACGAAAAAGGTTTATTTGGGTTTAGGATTACCTCCAGATTCTAGGAATAGAAATGAGCATGTTCATTTCGATACAAAGGATCCAGCCTTCCAGTACGCTCTTAAGGCAGACACAGATTAAATGGGAAGCCAGAATTTGTCCTCATCACTTATTTCTATGCATCCAAAGCGAGATCTCAAGTGCACACGTATGTAGACAATTAAAAAAATACTTTTTTTCATTTTCAAGGAAGGAAAGTCCGTAGTTTAGAAGTATATTAATCAATTTATGGACGTTTCGTGAAATAAGGTTCATAGTAATTATGAAACTCATGACGTTTCAGGCAGATGAATTCAATTTCCACCTAAACCGTTATATTAAGAACACTGCTAACGTTCAAAGGGGAAAAAATATCAATTTCCGGCGGGTTTGGCGGAATTCATTTGATTCATTTTATTTGGCCCCCTTTGTATTTAAATTTTAGATTATCAATTTTGTAAGCGTAATCATGAGTAAGAAAAGAGAAAGTGAAGAAAAACAGTTGTTTTCAATTTTGCTGTAAACTTCGCTTTATTTTCAGTTTCCATACTCAAACATCATTATGATTTGGGAAACGCATGCGCCACTAGCAGGCGTGCGTCTCCTCTCGGCAGCCACAGTGCGATGAGCTTTCGCTGGTGCAGCCGGCAGAATGTTGAGGGACAGGGAGGATGGCGAGGAGGGTTGGAGGAAGTCAGGGGGAAACGGGAGAGGCTCGCCGGGAGATGGGGAATCCAAACCTCGCTTCTCTGCCGAATTCCGGTGAGCATCCCCTCCCCGATTCGCCCCGTTTCCCCGCCCCTCCCCCCTCGTCACGCCCACGCTCCGCACCCCGGACGCCGGAGGTCGTCCATTACCGCGCCAACGAGCCGATAGCGACGGGGATTATGGCCAGTGACAACGCCACCGACCTGCAGTGACCGCCTGCTTCTGCTGCCTTCGCCCCAGCTCTCGCATGACCCTGCGCCATGCCTCCGTTCCCGCCTCCATCGCCATTTCCGCCGCCGCGGGGCTTTTCCCTTGGTTCCCCCTCGGACTCCGCCCTCCACCGCTCGCCCCCTGCCCTCCTACAAACCGCTTGCACCACCGTCTCCACCACCATCTCCGCCACCGCATCAGCTCCTGTCCGAATCTTAGCCGCCGACAGACACCGCTTCCACTTCAGCCTCCGCCCCACGACCAGCCTCCGCCCACGACCAGCCTCCACTCCCACATCGACGGCCTCCGCCCGCCTCCACACGAACGCGCCACCGTCTCCAACTCTATGCCCACTACCGCTCACGCTCTCACAGACCGCCGCCTCCTGCTGCACTGAGTAGTCCCCTCTTTGCTGCTGCATACAAGGCTTTCTTTGTCTCCCTCAGAAGCAATTCTTCGAACACTGCCCCATTCGCTGCGTCTCGCCAATCACCACCGCTTTGGCGCCGACAGCCCTTTCTCTCAATCCTTAGCTTCACGTGTCCTCACTCCACGCACAGCCAGCCTCGCTACTCTTCGCTTATCCAATGTTCCTTTCCGTTGTCCCATTTAGTGTTTTCAACGTGCAATTTCCATGTCAACTCAATCCTCTCCTTGTCATTGAGTGCATTTCATCTCCACTCTGACTTTATTTTACTTTCTCGCCTACTACTTACGTACAGAGTAAAGAGAAAAGTATTGTAATGATGTAGCGGAAAGTGTCGATTTTGTCAGAAAACTCATATAATTGGAGCCTGATATAGGAAAAAAATCTCTTATTCCATGTAAGGAGACTTACTTCCTCTAACGCACTGTGAAATCAGAATTCACTTTTAGTGTCCTTGTTACCACAAATTTGGTTTAACCTACATAAAACTCCAGTCCGAATGTCCATCTAAACGTCTGTCTGTGTTTCAACACTTTTGCTTAAACCGTTCAAAATATTTTATCCGAAAAAAGAAATTGCCGATCGATCTGGGCGAATTCTAGGCCTGTGACTTTTTCTTGAGTTGAGCAAAAGTGCCCTTGTAAATATGCACAGGATCTATTTTTGTCTGATCTCTGCATTTTCAAAATTTGCAAAAGATATAAATAATGTGATAAAGAATGTGTTGATGTAATAACTCTAGTTATTTATGTATGTAATCCCCTCTCTTCTACACTTTGTCTTACCACGTTTTCTTCAATTTATCTCATATGCCCTTTCTCCCCTCCCACTATCCTATGCTCAGGTTTTCTAATCTACAGCTTCCTTACATGCGTTTTTCTACAAATCCCAAAATCTGATCACATCCTTGGCCACTGAGTTCAATTTTTACCGCTTCACCATTACCTCCGTCTTCGTGTTATCCCGCTTCTTACCGTACACCATACACAGATTCATCTACGTATTCCATCTCAGTCCCTCTTCTTTCGGTTACCCGTAGTTTCATTTCCAACGCATGACTTCAAATTCCCTGTTCTGTTCGGCACCCATTCTTCACTTGAATAAAGGGAATACATGGTTCTGTGCTTCATTCGCCAAATTTTCCATTTCTAGCAATCTGCCCTGAATACACAATTATTCGTCATCTCCATGGCGATTCTCATATCCATGAGATTTGTATTCAATGTTCATTTATATATACAGATTCTTTCAAGCATTACACTATTCGCACTCTACTTAAGTTTTCGTCTAGCGTTACGTCCACGCAATCCTGGTTCTCGTCAACCTTTCTAAATCCTGCCCACTGCATTCACACGACCTACTCGTCAGCCTCCACGCCACTACGACTTCCAAGAACTCCACCCGCGTTGGCCACCGCGCTCCGCCACTCCCGCTCCGCCACTCCCCGCTCCGCCACTCCCCGCTCCGCCACTCCCCGCTCCGCCACTCCTCCCCGCTCCGCCACTCCCCGCTCCGCCACTCCCCGCTCCGCCACTCCCCCGCTCCGCCACTCCCCGCTCCGCCACTCCCCGCTCCGCCACTCCCCGCTCCGCCACTCCCCGCTCCGCCACTCCCCGCTCCGCCTCTCCCCGCCCCGCCTCTCCCCGCCCCCGCCTCTCCCCGCCCCGCCTCTCCCCGCCCCGCCTCTCCCCGCTCCACCTCTCCCCGCTCCGACTCTTCCTCGCTCCGACTCTCCCCGCTCCGACTCTCCCCGCTCCGACTCTCCCCGCTCCGACTCTCCCCGCTCCGACTCTCCCCGCTCCGACTCTCCCCGCTCCGAACTCTCCCCGCTCCGACTCTCCCCGCTCCGACTCTCCCCGCTCCGACTCTCCCCGCTCCGCCTCTACCCGCTCCGCCTCTCCCCGCTCCGCCTCTCCCCGCTCCGCCTCTCCCCCGCTTCCGCCTCTCCCCGCTCCGCCTCTCCCCGCTCCGCCTCTCCCCGCTCCGCCTCTCCCCACCATCCCAACCATCCCTTTCCCTGCCACATCTCCTCCCACTCCGATCCCGTCCCTGTTGACATCCACCCTGACCCTTCCCCATCTCCGCTCGTCTTCGCCCATCCCTTCGCACTTCCCCCTCTCGTGCTGCCCCGCCCACGCCTCTCCTTCCCCGCGGCCTCGGAGGCCCTCTGCCCGGCGCGCCCTAACCCGGTTAGTGGGCGGCAATTGCTTCATTGGTTTCAGCCCGATTGTCTGTGCGCTCAGCTGGGCCCGCGCCGGGCGCGTGGCGCTAAGCCAGCGCGCGCCTGCGTGTGTGCGTGCGTGCCGACTGCGTGCGCGCGTGTGCGTGCCGCTCGCCTCGGCACGGCTCCCTCGTCGCAGATTTGCAACCGGCCTCCGGTCGCCCAACAGTTTTAGCGCGTTCTCCGTTTCGCGTTGTGGTAAAGAAGATTATTGTCTTCCCGGAGCAAAAACGGCTGACGCGCTCGTTCTTTTAAAATATACAAAGACTTAGGTTCATTGGCTTGCCGAATTCTGCAAGAAAAACATTTCGTTTAAAAACGAAGTATTAAATCCCTCACGTTAAATAAAGGTTTCTTCTGGAAATCCTGGAAAATAATTTACTAAATACGTCTTTCGGTTTAATTCCTTTAATGTACGCATTCCCTTTGTTTCCTGTGGTACATACTATGTATTAAGAACATCTCTACGTGTACATTATACGCTTTATTACATTCAATGATGGTAAAGGGAAACTAAGTAATGAGAACAGCATATGTTCCATGAAGTTCCCCTCATTCCCCTTATGTTGCATGAAGTTCCCCTCAACCAAATTACATATGAGTGGTTACACTATAATTCTAACATAAAAATAATATTTTTGAAAGGTTTCTTAGCCTCCGTCCTACCACCCACTCCCTATACAGCCAAAAACGTGTTTTTTTAATTTCAATTTTCTTCGACAATTCAACACTATTTTATCAGACTGAAAAAATATGATAATAAGAATACAACTTGGACTATCAGAAAAAATATTTTTCAATATTTTCTCAGGCTCAAATTCGAACACAAAAAAATATTTTCGAAAAAAAATATCAAGAAATATTTTTTACTGTGTCTTAGAAGCCTGGAACAGGCTCGAAAAAGATGTCAAAGGTTTCTCTCCACACAGAAATTTTTGTGCATTTTTTTCAGATTTTTCCGATTACTGGGCTGCAGTTAAAAAAATAAAAACCATTTTACCGCCTTTAAAACACCAGGACTTTCAATATACTTTGAAACTCACTGCAACGGTTCTATGCATTTATTTGAGTGTTTATTATACATTTGTTTACATTGCTGTATCACCTAATAAAGTTTGATTTTGAAATATACTTACGAAAGTATCATTTTTAAAGCTTTCTAATCGTTTGCATAAGTAATCGTATGCTACGGAAAGACGATAGTTTTGGCAATTTATAAGAAACAATCGACACATGACCTTGTAAGTGTGATACTGGTGGATAAAGAATTACACCCCATCCACATCAAACAGATTTTAGAAGAAAAAATAGAAGTTTGCAGATAATGACATACAAAAAAAGATTATTGCAACACACATTATAATGGTAATAACTCGGTTCTCTGCATTTATTGGAGTGTTTATTATACATTTGTATACATTGTTGTAGCACCCAATAAAGTTTTGATTTTGGAATATACTTACGAAGTATCATTTTTAAAGCTTTCTAATCCTTTGTATGAGAATATCATACGCTAAAGAAAGATAATAGTGTTTGGCAGTTTTATTAAATAATAATTCCGTCATATTTGAGGGATAATTGGGGGACATGTGGAAAAATGAAGGGGAAAGAGGTTAGACCCAGATTTACAAGAACTGTTTTACTTGTCTTAGAACACAGACACTGGCACGAAAATAATCTTAAAACGTCATCTCAGAATGCTTGTGGATTTTTTCATATTTTTTTAATAGCTGGGTCATAGTTTTTTAAAAAAAACTAAGACATTTGCAGTCAACCACTTGGCAGTTCGGCAGTTGCCGCGTCTAAGCACGTGCGACCTTGCTTGAGGAGGAAGGCCACAGAATAGCAGCTAAAACGTTGACAACTGAGCCTAGAACGCGGCGCCTCCCGGACAGATAAATAAAAATGTATAATAAACACTAAAGTGAATGCAGAGAACCGTTGCAGTGAGTTTCAAAGTATATTGAAAGTTCAGGTGTTTTAAAGGCGGGAAAATGGTTTTTATTTTTAACTGCAGCCCAGTAATCGGAAAAATCTGAAAAAAATACACAAAAATTTCTGTGTGAAGAGAAACCTTTGACATTTTTTTCGAGCCTGTTCCAGGCTTCTAAGACACAGTAAAATATTTCTTGATATTTTTTTTCGAAAATATTTTTTTGTGTTCGAACTTGGGCCTGAGAAAATATTGAAAAATATTTTTCTGATAGTCCAAGTTGTATTCTTATTTATCATATTTTTTCAGTCTGATAAAATAGTGTTCAGTTGTCGAAAAAAATTGAAATTAAAAAAAACACGTTTTTGGCTGTACAGGAGTGTGGGTGGTAGGACGGAGGCTAAGAAACCTTTCAAAAATATTATTTTTATGTTAGAATTATGGTGTAACCACACATATGTAATTTGGTTGAGGGGAACTTTTTACTATCTTATCGGGGGGGACCCTTTACGTAATAAATTACTTGATCCCACTGCAATTCCCACTGCAATTGGTGTAAATGAATTCATACTAAAGACAGTTTTTGGAAGTAAACGTAAAAAGTAAAGGGTTTCTAGGTAATTTTGTAATGTATTCATTGGTAACTTTTTCTGTGAGTACCTTCCTGAGCTTGAAACATTTTGAAAGTGTCGCAAACGTCTGGAATATTTTTCATTTAATGTAGGATACATGTATTGTAAAGTCATTTGAGTCTTCATGTTTCCCATGATCAATTAATGTAATAGGTGTGAAGGTGCGAATGTGTATAAAAATGTGTACTGTCCATCTTTACTCTAGTCCAGTCAAATATAAATTTCATCAATTTTGTCCTTGTTTGTATACGAGTTTTATACGTAAGTTTCCCTTAATTTGGTTTCTAAGAAAACCTCCCACATAACAAACGCAATTCAATAATGTCATGTCGTTTTGCAGAGAATAAAAATACACACTATAAGTAAGTACAGAATTAAAAATACAAAACTGGATGAATACTCTGTATCTCATAAAGCACTGCAGTCGTACAGAAAGAGTTTTTACTAGTTTACTTGCACTCCATGTAAATATCACTCATCTGCAACCTAGGTTCAGTGGCTCGCAATTCAACCTCAGTAAACATCACTGACCTCTCCAAATTACATCTCTATGAACAAACACGTCGTCTACCGCACGGCGTAAGTTCTATTTACGGAAAAGTGGGCAACACTCGAACATGCCTCGATGTTGGGATATTCCCTGCGCTTCCATGGCACACCACGCCCACTCGCGATTATTAACCGTGCTCCATATTACTGAAAATCCACAGCAACCGCAGAAACGCGGTTTGTCTCACGACCTTCATGCTCAGTTTGCGGACCCGTCAGAGCCAACTCCCACTCCTTTCACCGTCTCTGTGCCACAGGCTGCCACAACCGCATCCCCTCTTTGTCCCTAACTCACGGTTTTTGCTTCCATATTCTTTTAGTATTACACAGTTTTGGTTGACCAATATTTGCGACCCAGGCTGTTAGTATTTTAATCAATCTCAACATTATAATAATAATAATAATAATAGTTAATTGCAAGAGAATTGACATAAACAAATCACAGGCAACAGGACAGAATCAAGCAGAGTACCCGAGACTAGCAGAAAGACACACGTGGAGACATACCAACATGAAATATCCGAGATAAGAAATGAAAACCTACACCGTAGTAAACCCCGCACTTAAAAAACGTTAATGGGCTGTCTATCGAAATAGATATTTACTAAATCACACACGTCTTCTTCCTTCGCAAAAGATGTCAAATAGCATTTCCTCACCTCTTCGAAAATGCAAATATTTTATGGATTGATATCTGGGCTGTCTGGAGGGTGTTCAATCGTTTCTCTAGAAAATCGCTTAATTGTTTGCTCAAAGAGTTGGATGAATGCGCAGGGGTACTGTTTTATGACAAAGGATAACATTTTCCGAGAGCATTCATTTTGAGATTTAATGATGCGTCTCAGATTATAACAAGTTTCCATACATCGTCATGCATTTCTTGTGGACCTTCTCTCGATAAACAAAAAGCCCCTTCAATCGGAGGACACCAAAATGAGTTTAGAAAAACTTCTGTTTACTTCTTGGGGCTTTTGAATAGGGGAGAATCACACGCGCTTCCACTGCTCGACCTGTCGCGGTTCCGTTTAACCCCTAAGCAGACGCGCGGGAACTTTAACATAAATGGTCCTGCGGGTTTTTTGCAATGGCCCCCCCCCCCCAACAAATCTAAATTTTACCATATGCGAAATACAATGGTCTAAAAACGATAATGGCAAAAATAACGGCAAGAAATATAAAATATATTTGTTGCCTAATTTTCAGTTAGTTTATTTTATTAAAACATCAAATAAAATATTTTAAATGAATTGGTGATTGTTTCCATGGAAACAACACCGTTTAACATCTATATCTAAAAGTGTTTTATGGCTAACTTCAAATGTATTCTTAAACTAATCATAACAAACTTAAAAAATTCGCGTACGATTATCTAACTTTCTCATCTTTCGAAGTATTCGTAAGGCGAGAAAGTAAAAATTAGGGTTAAGAGTGCCTCGTCATAAAGCCTAAACAGAAGTGTCCTATCTGCCACACACGAACTACAGTGATGTCGCTTTCCAGTAAAATGGGAGCGGACAAATTTTATCTCGCCTCAACATAAGATATTACAATGCATTCTTTTGAAAATTTCATGAAAGCCGCAGCTATGCTAGTAACACGGTTTTCCCAGAAACGGAACATTAATAAACCTGGGGTGTTGTGTTTCCCCCTGCGCAAATGGTTAAAGGTTAAAACAGCGATTCATCCCCATTCACAATTCGGGACAGAAAAGCATAATCTTCTTGAAGGTACTGTTGCAAGTAATCCAGTGTCACAGCCATTCCGTTTGGATTTCGTTCCTGGGACAGCTGATGCAGAAACAACTGCGCCGATATTTTTTGGAACTATAGAGTCTGTGGGCGCGTACAGAACAGTGTCAGATTCTTACAAAAATGGGAATTTCGTCCTAGCAATCCGCATAATTCCCTAGATAACATCATCCACCTCGACAAAAAAGAACTAGTGATGATGCGATGGGCATATCCTTTGCAAGAGTGTCGACACGCAGTGACACTCGTAAACTATCAGAATATTTTGTGTCTAGAGCTAGTGGTACATTAATACTTGCGTCCGCCGTAAACCACAAATATGCAACTTTGGTTATCTCGTCATTTTACACCTTCAAAGGTCTAAAGCGCACTACACCTACCTGGTCTTCTTTACTAACCTCTAATACTGATATTGGATGGCTACCTCACTTCCAGCACAGTGAACAAACAGCTATTGTGTAAGCGGAAGTCGTAACTGTGCCATCCCGGGTCGTCACAAGGTGTAAATTCCATTATCAAAGTATAATGTTGTCAAGTTTGCGCACCGTGAGAATTAAGCGAGGTGACCTGTTTACATTTGACTGCCCCTCTTACATTTAACAGAAGCAGAGAGAAACTACAGGAGGAGCGAGACAATAAACAGGCGCATGAAAGAACAAAACTCGTGACCCAAATGAGTAACAAACCAGAGAAACAAGATTCTTTAGATCGCTTCGGACACTATCGTACACAAGATAAAGTAGGTAAACTTCATCACGTTTACAGTATAAGGAATATATGTTATTGCAGGGCTGTAGAGGTTTTCTCCTACGCCATATTCTTAAGCAACAGCGTATTTCTATGCAAGAAGGGTCTCACAGAATTTCGAAAAGATAGTTACCGTAGGTCGAGGAGCATATGTCACACATTTGGTGTTATATCGTAAAAGTGGTATTATATTATCTCTTTTAAGTGCCCCAAAGCTAAAAACAAAGTATTCATTTAAACGAGTTTCTTGTTTTAAGCCACAGAACATAATCCCAAACTACTCCTTCTCAAAGTCTATGATCTTCAATCAAGAACACTTTATGACTCCCATAAAACATTGCAATGCTACAAGCCATTTTACGCATCCCAGAAGTGCCAACACGACCCAGAGCGAGAGCTGACGCATCTGCAACCTTGCATTATTCAGTACACGGCTGACAGAATTTACGGAATATCAATAATGCAACAAATTCTATGAAGTACTTTCCAATTTATAAGTCATCAAATGTATGTGTCTCGTATGTGTCGGAAATAAAAGTGTGCCTTGTATTTGTATTTTATTCGCTATATTGTACTTTTGAGAATTAGCGTAATAACTACATCTGCTCTGGAACAACATTTTGGCATTGCGACAAATTTAAATTAACCAAAATCATCAACATTGTGTATTATGTTTTCTGTTGTGGATGTAAAAATGTATAATTTAGTTTCCTATTACATCATCGCACATTACGTTCAAGCGAAATTTCCTGAAATGTCTAAGAATACTAAAATCCTTTAACAATTTCTCAAAACTCTTGCAAGGATGCGACAGCATTATATGAAAGCACACTTACTAGGCAAGGCTGCATGATTGGCACAATAAAGAAAGTGAAATTAGTTTAAACATTGCAAAGTATTGTCAAGCCTACTAGGCACAACTGACTAATTATTCTAAACACATGTCTAGACGTAACAAACAAGACTACACTCTTAATAAAAATTCTCCTCCTTTTACATATCTGTCCAGTAGGGGGGGTCTAAAAGGACACGAAATTCACTTCGCCGAAACAAGATACATGCGAACAAGGTTCGCTCGCCATGATCTCCAGTTCAGATCCAGTTTCGTCCAGCCCAGTCCAGTGCCGTTCCATGCGCCTCGCAACCCAGGTTCGCTCAGCCCTCCTTCATCTCCCTCTGCCTTCCGTCCTCTCTTCTGCCCTCTGCGCCCGCCAGCCACGCCTCCTCCCGACCCCCGGCGAGGTCGCTCCCGACGGGCAGGAGTGGGGGCTAGCTGCCGCCAGGCGGGCGGGCGGGCAGTGGGGGGGCAATGGGGGGACAGCGGAGAGAACGACGGTGGCGACGGTGGCGACGGTGGCGACGGTGGCGACGGTGGCGACGGTGGCGACGGTGGCGACGGTGGCGACGGTGGCGACGGTGGCGACGGTGGCGACGGTGGCGACGGTGGCGACGGTGGCGACGGTGGCGACGGTGGCGACGGTGGCGACGGTGGCGACGGTGGCGACGGTGGCGACGGTGGCGACGGTGGCGACGGTGGCGACGGTGGCGACGGTGGCGACGGTGGCGACGGTGGCGACGGTGGCGACGGTGGCGACGGTGGCGACGGTGGCGACGGTGGCGACGGTGGCGACGGTGGCGACGGTGGCGACGGTGGCGACGGTGGCGACGGTGGCCGCGGCGTGGCGTGGCGTGGCGTCGGCGACGCGCGCCTCTGAATGCACGAGGCAGTGCTCCAAGCGTAAAGGCGCAGGGGAAACTATTTTTTTGAAGTGGGACGCGCGCAATTCATGTTCGCGCCCCATAACACACTGGTGCACCATGGAATTCCCATAATTGGCGGGAATAGCACTAAGAGCGCCCAGCTGGGCGAAAGTCACTGCAACTTTACCGCGCCGGGAAAATGTACTAACATTTATGCGGACCGGGCCCAAGGCGAAGCCCGAATGAGGCACTGGCAGGCAAAAACTCGCTTTTTTGAGTAAGAACCACTGGGAAAGTGAAAATTGTGCACCACAGTCCTGCACTAGCTTGAGAGACCACTTTCCTACTAATAAAGTAACCTAATCACTAATATTTACACATGGAAGGTGTACAGAAAATCAATGTATAGGCAGTTGCTTAGAGTACATATTGTATCGAAACTCTAACAATATCCCAATACCTCGTAACAAATAGACTGTCATTGTAGTAACAAAATTACATAGAATTTGTAGCAGTGCTTAAACATGAAAATTATATAAAGATAGGAATGATAAAGAACTGAAGATGCTTCCAAATTACTGCTAATTTATTATTTAAATTGAGGAACTGTTGCGCAGGGGCTACCTGCACAAGAGGCGAGTTAGAATTTATAGGGAAATTATTAAGGGGGTGCCCGTAGACTAAGTGATTTGGGGTCAAAATTAAGTTGTCACCCAGCTCTGTAGAGGTGACTTCAAGCGGTCTTGAGTTCAAACAAGCTTCAATTTTTGCTAGAAGAGTGTACAAGGTAAGGAAGGGTACAACTTGTTGCCCCAAAGCGCGACGCAAATGGAATTTTAGACTTTTTACACAGGCTTCTGCCAACGAGTTCCGGTGTGGAGAGTATGTGGGGACAAAAGTGCCAGGAGGTACCCTGCACTGATAAAAATTTTGTGATAACCTCTAAATCCTGAGAAGAAAGAAGAAAGCGATTAACCTCTGCAACGATACGACTAGCCTTTTTGAATGTACTAGCATTATCATTATACATTGCACAGGGTAACTTCTTCGCGATCCAAAGCGTTCAAAAGCCGCAATAAATTGAGAAGCAGATAGGTTTCTACAATTTCCAAATGGGAGGCTTTCGTGCAATGGCAGATAAACACGGCGATCCAAGTCTTCTGAGAGACTTTGGATCTTGTAAGAGACGGCCTTGTCAAAATTGGCCCACAATAATCTAGGAAAAATAAGTACAGCCGGATGAATAATGTTGTTCATATACTACAATATACAAAGCATCAAAACCTTGAACCGTGCTCTGAGGAACTAAATTGTAATTTTTTCCGTTCGGCTGCTTGATGGTATAATAACAACAGATCTTACTGGTAGTACTACGAAAGGAGTATTGAAAACAAATAGCTAAATGTAAGATCAATAGACCCAGGCGACAAACAGTCGCAGCAGTGAAGACTACGCAGACACAAATGAAGGAAAAATCGATTGTGTGATTAATTGGTGAGTGCACACCGCAAGGCAAGAGAAGCTTAGGCGTTTATGAGTTAAGCTTAGGCGTTCTTGAGTCAAGTGACCATAGTGAAAAGTTTACCAATACCTTCCCGCATATTCAGGCCGTCCGGGGAGGAAACGTCGAAACTTCCAAAATAAGCTCTTAAGACAATTTTAAGCATATTTTGTGTAATAAACTACTTGGATATTCCAAATGTCTGAGCCGCAATAAGCACTCAAATATGGTTTGAAAAAATGTTTTCTAGGCAAACATTTGCATTGCAGGTGCATATGAACACTTCAGAAACATGTAAATTGTTTATTTACTAAAGAAATAAATATATTTGTTCAGAAAGAAAAATTAAGCCATAAATAAAAAAAACACCCAATTTACACCATTCGAATGCTGATTATTTTTGAGTTAATTTTTCTTTCTGAACAAATATATTCATTTCGTTTGTAAATAATAAACAATTTTCATGTTTTGGAGTGTTTCTATGTCTTTTCCTTAAAAGTTTTGTCTAGAAAGTATTTTCTCAAACCAACTTTAGAGTGCTTATTGCGGCTCAGCCATTCGGAATATCCATGTAGTTTATTAGGTAAAATATGTTTAACATCGTTTAAGAGCTTATTTTTGAATTTCCGTCGTTTCCTCTTCAGACATTCTGTATTATAACCGACTGTCGTGGGGGAGGACTAGATATCCCCAATGATTCAACCTAGCTCAGTCGAATGACAGTCGAAAACAAAAAAATATAGGATTCAGGGTCATGGATACTTTGCACTGTGGCATTCACAAAATCACTCGTAATAAAATACTTCGTTTAAACAAATTATACTATAATCTCTTAATATTTCTGCACAGACATTATATACAAGAAACATACACTTCCCTAAAAATACCCTCTATGAAAGAAAAGATCTTATAACTACAACACTTTTCTACACACACATTTACTACTCGCAAGAAAGAAAATTTAATCCTATGCTTTCTTGTTTAATAGTTGACCGAGATTCAAAATTTAAAAAATCTTACCTTAACTTTTCTCATTTTTATACTCACACATTTACATAAAAGAAACAAAAACATGGATTGTATTGTCTTTTTATATGGAATACAATGCTTTGCATCAATTATCTTTAGTAAATCCTGTAAACTGCTTACTCTCTTTCACTTTTATAGAAAAAATTACAAGCGCACTATTTGAAACAATTCTTTTAACAAATTCTTAGTCATTGTTTCTACTTGTTTTTCCAAAATAAGAATTACTGATTCTATAGATTTAGTGTCAATTTCGAAACTTCACAACACGTGATAACGGATTTCTACGCATTTTCCGCAATTATACAAATTTAGCCGAGAATTCAAAATACTGTAATACCATTTATAACTTCCTTACTTTTGGCATATGCGTCATTCAGAGACGGTAGTTGAAATCAGGTAGCGTCGCGGCAGCCAGCTCTGCGGTGCGCCCGGCGACCTTGTGTCACCACTCCACCGTTACAGCGTCGTCGCCGTGTGTCCTCGCGTTTGCTTGCGTAGAAATTTTATAATCCGTGCTTGTAAGAATTTGTACCAGTTCCAGGGAAATCCCACGCCAAGATACCAATGAAAAACAACCAAAGTAGGCCGAAAAGAACAATCAATATAAAGAGAAAAAAACTGGAAAAGAAAGAAATATCCAAGTACGAGTTTAGCATTTACACGACTCGTACGTACTCCCCACTTCCCATTACTCTTTAAAATTTATGCACGAAATTTCTTAAATAAGCTCACACGTATTTATATTTCATCTTAATTTAAAGCAATTTACCTCTTCTATATCTCTTCGAAGAGTTACTGTTGCTTCGGAAACGATGGCGCGTAACAGCACTATCTACGTAGTGATTCGTCCTCGCCTTGCGACTTCTCCGGTCAGCGTCTCGGTTTCAAAAGAGCGATATATGCTACCTATGGCTTTTCATTTCTTCTAGCTACTTCAGCGAACTCTGGAGTTATATTTCTGCACTTGTTCTTTTGTTTTCTAGCGCGCGCGTTTCAACTTGTCCCTGTTTACGCAGGCGAGGGATGTGAAACGTTTTACTATGTTTATGAGGAAACGGGATAATGGAAACACAGTATAATGGAAGGATGATCACGAATGGTGAACGATAAAGAGAGTAACATGTGATGAAGGGATACGAGAAAGACTAGAGACACGAGAAATCGTTCATGTCACCAAATGGTTATATGGTGAAAAAAAAAACGAGCCCGGGGCGGGAACCCACCGCCTTTAGCCTCGTGGACTGTCGTCGGCCTCGCTGTTCACAAATCCTACGCCAGCGAGGTCGGTTAGAACTGGAAATGATTGGCTAAAGAGCGATCAAACTTCGACAATAAAATATGAACGGCAGTTAAGAGAGCAGAAACAACAATGTGACTGTATGATTGATTGATTATTATTTGTGTTTCCACACCTGTCAGATGCTGTGATCATAAATCCCGTAAGCACAAGTTCGGGTCCCCCGCATTGGAACGTGATCTCCAGAGCCGACCTGCACGTCGGCTTGCGAGCATGCGCCCTCCAGACCTGTCCGCCTGCGGGCCACCGTCCCAGGCGGGTCAAGCTGGAAAGTTCCCGCCTGGTCTCCCGAAATGAATGATAGCATACTGCAGAAAGTGTGAGTGCGTAAGGGGAAAGTAGAGGATCAGGATGAGGAACGAAAGATACATTGCAACTCGAAACTATATGGTAGTCTGGTAGCATAATGCCGGAAGTGAAAGTGCATAAGGGGAAAGCAGAGGACAAGGATGCGGAACGAAAGATACTTCATCGCAACTCGAACCTAGCATGGTAGCATAATGCAGGACGTGAAAGTGCATAAAGGGAAAGCAGAGGACAAGGATGAGGAACGAAAGGATGCTTCATCGCAACTCGAACCTAGCATGGTAGCATACTGCAGGACGTGAAAGTGCATAAAGGGAAAGCAGAGGACAAGGATGAGGAACGAAAGGTACTTCATCGCAACTCGAACCTAGCATGGTAGCATAATGCAGGACGTGAAGAGCATAAAGGGAAAGCAGAGGACAAGGATGAGGAACGAAAAACACGTCATCGCAACTCGAACCTAGGGCCTCCCGGTCGCAACGGTTACCACTGAGCCGTCTCGGCCGATGCACGTGCTCGTAGCAAACGCCGCCCAGCGCCGCGGTGGCCGAGGTGGCGCCGGCGATCGAGCCACCACCGGGACATCGCATCGCCCACACGCGGCACACAGCGCATCGGGCGGCGGCGGCGGGGAGCAGCCACGATTGGCTCGAAAGTTTGTAATTAATTTGGCGCATTCAAAGGCGCGTTGCGGCCCTCCCCTCGGCTCCGCGGCCCGCTCCTCCCCGCCCCGTCCCGCCCCCTTCCCCTGCGCGGTGCGGTGCGCTCGGGCTGTTTGCTGACGGCCGCGTCGCGGTGCGGGGTGCGGGACGACGCTGACGGTCGAGGCGAGCGGGGCGCAGAGGGGTAAGTGGGACAGGGCGAAGGGGGTGGAAGAGAGCGGGCAGAGGAGGGTCGGAAGCAGGAGGAGAGGGACGGGACGATTGGTGGGCCGGGAGGGGTTGGTGATGAGGGAAGAGAGAGTCGGGGAGAAGGGAAGGTGGGTCAGTGCGGAGAGGGAAGAAGAGCGGGGTCAGAAGAGGGAGTGGCAGAGGCGGGGGAGGGCTCAGTGACCGAGCGGTGCGGTGCGTTGCTGAGGGGCGGGGCGAGAGGGGCGGGGCGAGAGGGGCGGGGCGAGAGGGGCGGGGCGAGAGGGGCGGGGCGAGGAGCGTGGCGGGGGGTGGGGCGAGGGTCCGGAACGAGGGACGGGAGAGCGGCCGGGGTGAGGGGATGGGGCGAGGGGATGGGGCGAGGGGGTGGGGCGAGGGGGCGGGGCGGAACCGCGCCGCGGGGCCCGCCGAGCGACCGCGCCGCGACTCGCCCGCCAGCAAACTGGTGTGTGCCGTCCGCGGCGACGCCGCCGCAACCTCGCCTCCGCTTCCTCCTCCCACTCCGATGCCGTCCTCGCTCTACGCCGCAGCAGCGACACTGGACCGGCTTCCATGCATTGCAATGGCACAGACAATTTGGTTGCACGCAGCGCCTTTATAGAATAGAACACAAAGTGGTGACGAAAATAAATTGACTCACTAGTAATTACTGACTACACTTCATTATGTTGAAAGTTCGTAGTCACAACGCCGTATTTAATGTAAACAAATGATACATTAGTGATAATGATGTTATGAGTTAAATAATGATGGAGTTGTGGTGGATTGAGAAGCAGGGGGAAAGAGAGAACCACGAGGAGATCTACCTCTAACCTGCCGTCGTCCTCCACAAATTCAACCTGGATTGACAGATATTTCAACTTCGATATCCAGGGATGGATGATGAGTGGACTGATCTCAATATCAGGGGTCGGAAAAGAGAAATGATGAATAATTAATCTAAAAAGCACCATACAGTGTGCTCTACACAGTTTTATAACTCAAATTTTTAATACGTCCTTGAAGATGGCCAGTTTAGTCAATAGTGTAGACAGTGGTGGTGGCGGCAATCGTTCTATACAGAACGAAAGATTGTGAGTTTGCATCCCGCGAATAGCGTGGTCGTTCTTACTTCCGAACAGTGACGTGTTTCGAAATATTTCGAAATTTTCGAAATACGTCTTTTGAAGTGTAAGCGTTTTCACAATGTTGATTGAATAATTGAGTAGAATTTCCATTTAGATTAAATGAATTTTTGGATCTTTCCATGAACTTGGAATATATTTTTTCTTCGTATACTTTGAAATATCACATAATGTTATAAAGCTACGGAAGACAACATACGCCACTAAATCGGCGTCGCCTCTTTCCCAGTTACTACAGTGCTGCAAAGTCACATACACGTTTTTGTTTTACCGCAAATGTTTTTTCCAAAACAAATCGATCACACGCAGTGAGAGGAAACCCGGAGGCATGTGTGCGCTGCCGATACAATATTGAAGGCACACGTTTTTGTTGTTGACCTTCATAGTAAGAGAAAAACACGGTCCATCGAGTGCTCCTACTGTTTCGTTTGTCAATCACTACTGTGACGGACATGTATACGTGTGAACATATTGGGACGGGTTCCTACCCCAGGGTCTAACAGCTGAGAAAATGTAAAAAGGTTTATTAAGATGTATTCTATTAAATCTGGTGATGATGTTTGACTGAATTATCCATTTTTAATTAAAATGACAGGCGCCAAAAACACTTAAAAAGGACAAGTATTAGCCTCCTTAATCTTTTTAACTCTCCTCCTTGTCCTGCCAACTTTCCCGGCTAGTCGAGGAAAGGTTGTTCATTACCGTCGCACTGCCTTTCTGACGCGGTTGGGAAGCGGAGAGAAATGCAAAATGAAATATATTAAAAAAATTAATACACATTAACCCTTCGAAGTACGGAGCTCGGATTTTGCTACTTTCCACTTAATGAGCCTCAGAGACCAGGTCTGAATAAAGTACTCATTTGGTCACGGGATGAAGAAGTAATAAATGTAGTGATTTTTATTATTAAATAAACTTGCTTTTTTAAAATTTTAACGCATAATAAGAAATTTTACATATTTTATTTGCACCTATATCACAGAATACTGTTTTTTAATGTTCTGGTAAAAGTTTGTTTTTGCACACCTAGCACTGTGAGTTTGAGTTTTATCTTTTTCGAAGAGGCATAAATAGCATCTAGAAAGAAAGCAACGATCTCAATAGAAAGAATTTGTAACAACTTTTTGATATTAACATTTGTAAATATTCACCTTACCTTCTTATTTTCTTTGGAATCTAGAGGACTTCGAAACTTATGTTTCTGTGAATCACGAAGACTTGAAGAGCATTTAGGGTTCTTTTAAGGAGTTAGGGTATCTCACTCAGTGTTCATATTAGCACGGGAAATTTCTTCTGCCAATTGCATATACTCCTTTCACACTGATATTAATCTTCAATAATTTTTGTTAAGATAACCTACGCATTCAAAGGTGCAATGTTAATTTTGTCACAGAATAACCTCATTGGTCATTAACGAGTATGCCCTCGTAATGTGAAATTGTGGACCATTTGATCCGCGAGGTCAACTTCTCTTTGTTTTCCTATAAGCAAGAATAATTCGTTTCTTTTTTGTCGGTACGTGGTCGTGGTCCTGTGTATTGTGCTACGACATTGTCTTGTGTATTGTGCAAAACAACAAATAATTTCGTTGTTTTGGGTTTTGTTACCACCAATGTTTTCCATGGTGTCCAAAAATTTTAGAACATAATTCTCTTCTGTTTATCACAGTTCAGGTGATATATCATGTGTGTTAGCTTGTAATGTTAGTTTCTTCTCCATTAGAAATTCACCCATGAATATGGAGCAAAAAAGTCATTAGAAACTCTTAGAAACATAAAAATGATCAGTTGTAAAGTTAAAACCACTAGTGAATGATGACTTTGCCAAATTCTTTACTGTTTTTATGAAAACGCTTTTGCAACAGGTTCATCTTTCCTTTTCCATGGTATATTTAGCCATTTAGTGTAAATCCGTTCATAGATTCCAAGCACTAAATATTCCTTATTCCATGTTGTGTGGTCAAGATTTGTGTCTCTTGGCATTATCGCGGCAAAAAGGATTATTCATTCACGATGAACATGAGGGTTCAGGGCAGGAATTTACAGCTAATTTACCTTTGAAAATATATTATATAGAAGCGAATATTTTGTCAACAAAACTTGAAAAAAAAACGCTCTCTTCAGTATTCAAAATTCGACTAGAATATGATTTAGGATAGAGATCACAGAGTTATGAAAACGTGCACAAAAATTCACTTCTCCCCATAGCTCGTCACACACAGTTTTTAACTCTTTTTGACGTAAATAAATAAATAAATACATAACGAAGATTAGAATGATAAGAAATAAATTCCAACAACAAATGTGTTTCTTATGCGTTAAAAGATCCGTTAAGAGAAAACCGGGGCTCAGAGAACCACTTGATAGAAAGCACTTCTACTTGCAGAAAAGTTGAAAAATATGGAAAAATTTCTTGGCTTCCTGGACAATTCTTTGTCTCAAGAAAAGAAACATAACAACAGAGGATATAATGAAAGGCACGCCTGTAATGATAACGGAAAAATATTTCTAGCATTTAAAAAAACAGCCTCTGAGGTCTACTAAGTGCACTGAAGGGTTAATATAATCATTAATGAATCAACGAAAGAATTACGAACGCTAATACGCGGCTTGCCCACCAAATATTTCAGTTTTCATCATCTATGCTTCTCGATCCAAGGTCAGACCGCTTGACACTTCATTTATTTTGGTCACTCATTCCTCTCGATCTCTTCCGTGCATTAAGGCTAGGCAGCAGGCAACAGCAGCAGCAGCGGAGGCGGGCGACCGGGCGGAGGGATAATGACCGCGTTCCATAGGAACGGCCTCAGCTGGTCACTCAACAGAACGACAACTGCCGAAACACCCCACATAACACGCCATGTCCAACAATAACTACGCCTTAAGCATGATGTCGCGAAAATATTTGTGAAGCGTCAATTCCACGACAATGAGGTGACGCATTTGTACGCTCTCGCATTCGACGAACACGCAGAAATATCTGCCGCCTGAATGTTGTTTTTATTTATTTATTTAGTAAAAACAATAAAACTGTATATGACTATGGGGAGAGAGATTATTTGGGCATTTCTGGAGCCAAATTTTAAAAAGTGCGAAATTAGGAACATTTGAAAAGCTAGAACAAGAATTTAGAAAAATTATTATTTTCGAAAGATAAAAAATAGAAAAATGTTTGTCCCCCAGTTATAGTAAATCAATTTCAACGGTAAATGAACTGCAGTTTGATTTTTCTGCATTGCTAACAAAACAGTTACGAACATCAGTTCTACTCCTTCCACTACAAGCAAAAGGAGTGATCAACAAAGCATGCGCACAGTGAAGATATACTTGACATTAACATTTGTTAATCACGTAATAAATGTTATTTAATTATATTTAAATTATAATATTTATTAGGTTTTTTATTATTGAACGGCATAATATATTTTAATATATACTTATACATTTGTAAATAAAATAATTGTATATATTGTGAACATACAGTATTTTGAATTACTTTTAGCATACCTGAATAGTATAATTTCCTACATTAATCAAACAAAACAATTATTCATATAAAAATAATATCTATCTGCAAGAACTTTATTGTATTTCTTAGGATACTATAGGTTATGAAATTCCTTTCGATGGTTCCGGCGAAAATGGTGTAGATGTCCTTGATTTGGAAGGCATGGAAAACGAAAGAAATTATACATTATCAAAAATTATATCTTTCTCCATAACTTCTAAATTATGACACTCAGTATTAAAGAGATTTCGAACAATAACCGCGGTTCTCGAGCATTGTTCGAAACCTCAATGTTTCAGTAATACATCGCAATACGGCTACCATACAACGATTTGTTGTTAAAGTCAAGGGATTCACAAACTGTCCCGTACCAAAATGACGCCAGGCAGGACGCTCATCAACTTCATGACGGGACCAAACGAATTCAATGCTGTGTGGATTATTTATTCACAGAATAGAGCCCCGCTAATAATACTCAATCAAGTTCGGATAAACAGATTTCGTGCGTTACAATACCTCACTGGCCAGCTCAAAAAGAGCAGCCTTATTTGCATTCTGTCATTAATTTGTGGTTAAACGTTGAAGCAAAAATCATCGGGAGTTGTAGGTGTTTTAACTAACATTTCACACGGATTGCCGAAACGTAAATGAGGAACGTTCCACAAATTTACAATATCAGTGTTATTGTGAAGTGGGTAAGATTTGTTGCCTGGGAATTCTTCTTTGTTACCCCTCTATTTTCGAAGTTATAGCAACCAAATAGATTTTGATTACGCCAGGAAAAATAATATTTGATAAAATTGCATTATTATTTGTGGTTTTTGAAATGTGACGCTGGAAGCAATTACGTAACGTCAATGGTCGATGTTTAAATTAATTTATTTATTATTTAACTTGCAAATAAATTTATTTAACAGTGTATTGTTATTTGTTTTCATGCTGGCACGCACCGGGAATACAGTGGAATATAGTGTTAAAGTGATTGAGCACTGAGTGAGAGTATGCGAAGTACGACTTTTAATTCATCTACATCTCTAATGGCATTCCTTCCCATTAGTAAGACATTTAAGGCTCTTATGAAATAATGAACAAAGCCGCCATACATCTGTATATAAATATCGCAAACTCCTAGTAATGAAACTATACGCTAAAACCATCTTAATAATAAGGCACTTGGCGTCCTAGATACATAAATAACTATTGTATTATTTGCAATGTACTATTTATATTCAACACTCTTCATTATATAAAAACTGTGAGTACTCTTGAATTATTAATGTTGTTATTATTATAATAATTTTGTTTTACTATTGTATTACATTTAGAATATTGTCTTAGATTTCTTGCCACCGGACAACAGCCCATTTGCAAGGAAATAAAATTATTATTATTGTTATTATTATTATTACTATTATTATTATTATTATTATTACGTATACACACACATACGATAAGTCACTTAACATTAGCATCTCCCGTAACTTTCGAACAGTCGAAGTTATTGCAATGCAATTTTCACGGAAGTACATGAGGGAATGGGGCTAATGTATGTATTATTTCGTTTCCATTTTATGAATTGTATTTCACGAGATATTGAGGTAACTTTCATTCTTTTCAAATGGAACTACGTATACATATTTTTCAGTCTATCATAATGAGAGTAAAAAGACATTTGCGATATGTTAGATAAACACTTTTTGGGTAATTTTTATTTTTTGTGACGGCACGCCGACTCACCGGCTTTAAGCCACAGCAAAATTTCATTACTTTTTTTTTCAACATATATAGTATGTTATGTAAATAGAAATAAAGTTTTTGTGGGTTAAAGGGGTTAAACAGTGCTCGTAATGTCTCGGCTCTTATAACGCGATGTGTGTGGTATGGAAATCCATTTGGGTCAATGCATGTTTTTAATTATTTTTTTACCGAATTGTAAAATTTATTTTTGTGATATTAACATAAAGCTCTTTAATAAGTGCCCCAAAACAAAAAGGCCTCGTTTAAAATAAGGGACTCCCAACACACCTATTTCCCCCTATATATTTGCAACTGGTGCTCTTGAAAATATTGTTACTGTCCCGCGCATTTTCAGTCTGTCACCAATGAATACCGAATTCCAGATCGTATTTCCCGTAAATCTCCGGAAACACTCAAGCCTGAATCTAGTGAAGGACCAGACTTTTGACAAGATACCACTTACCGAATATTCATTTAAAAAAAGACGTGCGTCAAAAGCTGCCATTTCCATTGGGTTCCTGACCCACATATCATTCCGACACCACAGGAGAACATCGCTGGTGCGGATGAAGGACGGCGTCGATCGTCAAAACCGTCGTAACGTAAACGTCCGCGAGCTCTGCGATCCGCAGTGACCCTAGCTGCTTCCTCTGCCCCCTGCCCCTTCGCCCTGCCCCTGCCCCTAGCATCTTATCGCGCAGAACGCCCTGCCCTTTGTCGCCGCGCCCGTTCCGGGGCATCCGGCACTCAAGCGCGAAATCTCGGCGTTCTTGCTCCGCTTCCCCAAGCTCGCGATGTTTCCACACGCCGCCGGCGCCTGCGGGGGCGGCAGCGAAAGCGTAGCAGGCGCAGCGGAGACGGTGGCGGTTGCGGAGAGGGGGTGACGAGGGAGCGTGAGGACGAGGAAGGACAAGGGAGGAAGAGGCTGTCGAAAGGCAAGAAGGAGAAGAAGAAGAAGAAGAAGAAGGAGAAGGAGAAGGAGAAGGAGGAGGAGAAAGAGGACGAGGAGAAGAATAAGAATAAGAAGGGGGAGAAAGAAAAGGAGCAGCAGTGACGACATTGACGGTGGGAGCGTTGGCAGTGTCGGAAATGGATGGGCAAGTGGCTGTGGCAATACGTGAGTGGTGGCGGCGGTAGTGAACGTGATAATGGAAGAGAGTGGCGGCTAAGGCGACGACCGAACCGCTGGCCCAGGCGTAGTGCGAGGCAGACGCGCTGGTTGCAATGGCGGCAGGATCGGGTGCGGGGGAGATGGCGCTTGCGACGAAGAGTCGGCATGAGGCGGGGTACTTAAAACACTACTCCCGCACCGGTGGCAATGGCACATAGAAAACGGTAGAATTGGGATGGTGCTGAAGGCGCTGGGCGGGATTTCAGGAAATGCAGTAAGAAATAAGGAAACTGGGAAAGTTGGAGGAATCGGCAAGTGGCGATCGTGACATATGTTGCCACGACCAGAAATCTTGCCCTAATCCAGAACAAATGTAGTCAGCGAATCTAGCAGCCGATGAAACCAACAGGAATAATAAGAGTGGTGCATCCTATGACAATATTTCCAGAGACATCAACTTTTGCGCAACAGCAGTCGGAACAGTCGAAAAGTAAAACTAGTGATGCTACAATAGCCCATCCTTCCTCTCATTACTTTTAACTTACGCGATATTAGAAAATTCAGAGTTCAAAACAAATAAACTAGCTTAAGTTTAAAAAGCGGCATTAGTTCTCCAAGGGGAAAAATTAAAGCAAACGTTGCAGCTGTGTTCGAGAATTATATATATATGAAACGAATTGTTATCATTACAATGATAACAATGCGTTCCTGAGAATGAAGAACGTTTGAACTGCGCGGTAGCGGCCGGCGCGCCGACGGAGTCGGGTGCCGGAGTCGATTCAGTGTGGAGAACTGAAGGCGACGGAATCACGGGACGGACCAGCAGTGGAGCGATGGCGGAGGAATAAAACGGACGGTCATGTGGTGTGTGGAAGAAAGAGTACGGATAGTAGTGAAATCTGAAACCATCGTGGAGGATAGGCATCGGGAAGGACAAGATGGTGGGAAAAGGCATGAAGTGAACTAAAACGGTGGTAGTGCTGAAGTGAATAAAAGACAATATCGGCACGTAAAGACATTCACGTGGGCGAGTGCGGAGGAGCGGCCGCATGTGGATTCCCGTGCGGCAGTGAACCCGTTAATGTTTGGTATATGTAGCTTCGAGAACAGGCGGGAGCAACGACTTCATCGGAGTGAGCGTGATTAATTATTGGAATATGTTGAAAGTGGTGAAATCGGCATTGACAAAGTAACGCACGCGGGCGGACACCAGGATAGCATCGAGTGAATGTAGAGGAACAGCATTAAACAACCAGTTGTGAAACGGAGAAGAAAAGACTTATTACGGACGGCAGAGGTGAGAAGCATTAGCGGGCGACGCACGGTAGGTCCGTTACAACGGCAGTGGACAACAAGATATCGGCAGTCAGTGTCGTGCAGGGAACAGCGGAAGAGCATCGAAGGCGGGTGGCGGAACGGGTCCCCTCCCCACGTCGGCATCCTGCGACCCGAAGAGGCACGAGCACGGACGGCGCTGCGCGAAGCATCGCCCCGTCGGCGGAGGGGCGAACGCGAAGCGGCGCGGCCCGGGGACGGAAGTACTCTGAGTAAGAACGGCCGGAAGAATATTGGGAGGGAGGGGGACTAGACGGCAGGAGACAGTGATCTTTAGTCGAGGCCCCACAGATGTGGGAATTAAAACAAATAAGTGAGATTTCAGGGCAATAAAGAGTTGACAAATGGTATGTGATTTAAAATAGGGAAATGACAAAGTAGATGTTTTTGTGAGCAACAAGAATCACCAATTTTGTATTGTAATTATTCGAGCAATAAAAATTCATGTTTACCTGTATGTTTCCATTGATGTACATGATTGAATCCAGAGCCCATTCCCGGGGAAGAGTCCCTGTCCCCTTTTACTAATAAATATTGTGTAGAGTCAAATCCACGACTCGTTTCAATATATATATATATATATATATATATATATATATATATATATAGAGAGAGAGAGAGAGAGAGAGAGAGAGAGAGACTTACAAACGTTTTTGGAAGGTTCCAAAATAAAGTTTTCCCGCACTTTTCTATTTACGAGAAAAAATTTGAAGAACAAATTTGGAGCCGTTTATGAGAAAATATTTAACAAATTGCCTGTATTTCACGCAATATTACGTGGAAGCTTCTCACATTGTCGAACAAAATTATACATGATATTGTTTGATCTTATTTGCATGCAAGTTCTGCTTTGAACAACAGATTTCAATCAGGAGAAAATCTGATTTCCAATTTTCGGAAGTTGAGAGATTTCAACGAAAATGACACATGAGAATTCTTTCTTAGTTTTTCCGCTGTATAAGAACCAAATTTATTTTTAAAAAATTGATCCATTTTTGAGAAAATGTTGAGACTTTATGTAAAGTACACCGAAAAATGACAATATCCATTTGAAATTTGCTGGGCCCCAATGATTCAGAAAATATATATTTTGATGAAAAACATATTAATAGTTTAGGCGTTAGCATTTGAGCACAGAGATACAGGCTGACGTTTTGGCGCCAATCTTTTTTTCGGTATCAAAGCCTCACAAAACGTGAATTATGACTACATCACGTGATAGAACGTGATGTAGTCATAAGTCACGTGATATTTCCTACTTATAGGAACACTATTCCATGAGCCGACAATAATTTTTTTCATTCGAAAATCCGTCGATTTCCGCCGCACGTTTACAATATTTCTCTCTACCGCGTACACAGTAAGAGGAGAAAGTGATCTGGAAGATTGCTTTTACAAATGAGCTAACGCTTTTGGCTCGCATACGATTATTGTGCCTCACGTTAAGGGATAGACTAATTTTCTTAAGAACACGGAGAAGAAATATTTGAAATTACTGTTAATAAAATTATATATTCTCCACTAATACGCTCCAAAGAGTCTAGGAAAACATGAGCATAGTGAAATTACATTTATCTGCGGATCTGGAAATATATGGTTTGTTTTTCAAAAATACCTGCAAGTACCGTATCATATCAAAGAATATTATCGTATAAACTACTGGAGCTACAAAAGCACATACTTTCTTGGATTATTTCTAACTTCTGCAATTTTTCGATTATTGAGGGAGTTCAACAAAAATATCTGTGCCAAGCGTCCTTCGGTCTATACGTGGAAAAATTTAAAGAAACCAATTGGAGCTGTTTTTGACAAAACGTTTGTTTTATAAATCACATTAACGTCAAGTATAAATTTACGAAAACTACTAGATTTAAAAAAATGTACATTAACCTTTCTAAACATCTGATTGCTTAAAATAGATTTTATTTAAGACAAAAATCTTTATTTTCAATATTGTATTTTGCAATGTTGATGTTTTGCAATTTTCGAAAAATTAAAAAATTGGGCTAAAATAAAACCAGCGCCAGTTTTCTGCCATCCTTTGGAACATACAAGGAGAAACTTTAAAGAAAAAATTTGAAGCGTTTTTTGAGAACATAATTGTTGAAAATTTACCAACATTTCACTGAAAATTACGGAAGAACTACTCATATTTTCGAAAACAATTACATGACCTTATTTCAAGATCTGATTTTGAACAATAAATCGGTTTATGTGGGTCACGGTGACTGATGTCACCGCTGCGCCTCTGAGCGGGAGGTCCAGGGTTTCGAATCCCGACGGTGGTAGAATTTTTGACACTAGCTAAACAGATGCTAGTTGAGATGGTAGTTCTTCTTGGTTTCTCCAATCAACACTAGGCGAAGGCTGGAGCAGTTCCCTAACAAATAGGCCACGGACAGCACGCGATCTTTTCTTCCTATGTCTTGTTCTATCGTCGTTCTTGTTTTATCCTCGTTCTTTTTCTATCCTAGTTCTTGTTCTCTCCTGACATTCACACACACTTACATTCATTGCACTACCACACATTTTCGAAAACCAGTCGAGAACTTAAAAACTCGCCTGGCTGGTGCAGTGCTACAGATGACTGATTAGGGAAAACTCCGCTAGCTAACGTGTAGTTCCGAGCCATATTTCACCGTCAAGTGGGGAAGATTACCACCACAACATCAATAACAATTTCCAAAAATTCACTACACTTATGGGGCTAATGGGACCGTAGCCGTTGAAGTGCCCGAAAACAAGAAACAATCAATGAATTTACAACAAATTTAATTAAGAAAAAACGTCTTAGACAGACAGTCGGACAAACGGACAGACGGAGAGACGGTCAGAACAACAACTAATTTGGAAACTAGGTTTATCAAATTATTGGTTATCCGGTCGTGGCAGTAAGAATTCCTCTGTCCTAAAACCGCCGATTTCTGGGGCTTAATTCCAATACTTTCTCTTCTTAAGGAAAGAAAGTAAAAAACGAGGAAACAGATATCTCATCAGAAATTAATTCTAGTTGTATGAGCAATTAAAATCGTTTTATATTTTTCCTCGACTAATGAAATTGGATTGCTTTCTTCTCATCTCATTTGGAGTGTGTAAGAGAAGAAAACAGAAAGAAATTATTTGCCTTATTTTATAGAATACTAGACAGTAGTACAGTAGGCTCATAACGCCCTGCCTAGCGCTAGAGCAGAATCATGGAGTTGGATATAAGCAGTAGTGCATCAGTAGTGATCACTCAGGTTACAGGGAGAGCGCTGTCGAGATGTGAGTGTCGCCAACGCGGATGCTGCGCATACCACTGGAACTGTGTCACTGAGTGAGCTAAACTTCTTGGGGACACTGATGGCCAATTAAGAAAACCGCGGAGGCCAATCAACTTTTCGGATAATGTCGGATTCTTTTGATTTAAGGGGAGGGGCACAATGTGTACGCACATATTAAAGTTGCTATTATTAACCATTAGTATATAGTACCATTTCTAGAAAATGGTTAAGTAAAAAATTATGATATTTCGCACACCTAGAAATATAGCCATTATTATTTTGACATATTTTGAGTTGATTAAAAAATAATTAGTATTTTGTTTTAATTTTAATTTTTGGCCTATTTTTTCAGCATTTTTGGAGAAATATTTTTACCTTTGTTATTGAAGAATACTTGTATAAAAATATCCATTTATTTCCAATACTATAATAAATGTATTCTGTATAATTCAATACATAGTGATCCGTAGTTTCTGAAAAACGGTATATTAGTTACAACATAAATACATTCTCTGCAAACACCCTTCAAAAAGAAAAGCCTGCACTTACCACTGTTTTATTAAAATTCCTGCACCATACTCTGGATCATATTTTTCAGTGGAAAAGGCCAATACTACCAACGTATAAACAAGAGTATGTTTCAGTAACTCATTAACAACCCAACATGCGTTCAAAAGTACGAAAAAATAGCCAAAAAGTTTCAAAAAAAAGGGCGTGGCCCATTCGCACTAAGACAATTTAATAAGAATTCAAGGTACTTCCAAACGTCCCAGCAGAAAAATGTTGATATAATTGGAAAGTAAATGATTTCAATTATTTTTTAAGCAAAAAATCGACAATTTGACCTCATGGTACCCTCTCCTCTTAACGCTAAAAGCAGTTAAAACTGCAATCTGCACGTTTCCTTGAGCTATGAAATACCTTTCCTAATTCACATACTATAATAAGTTGATTTATCAATATCAATATTACTAGTACCAGCGGGCGTTTCTGGCAACAATGGACAATTATTTCTCCCATGTCATGTGTGTAAATCGTATTTCCAAACCAAATCTGCTACAGATTTTGGCCACACCTTATCGTGTCCCTTCGTGAAGGGATCGACATTCTGCCGCGAGAATATGGAAATTATTATCTGAAATATTGCATTTCCCACTGATGTAAAACGAAACAAAAAACCGGCTAAGATGGCTGAGGACATTAATTTCAGTGGGTCAGGACCGCTGACCCCACCCTAGGGTTCAAATCTCGACGACGGCATAATTGTAGATAATTACTACATATAATAATACATTTTTTGGCTACAATTGGCTGATTGCCAGGTGGTAACCATACGTCTACAGATTTACAATTCATCTACATTTACAATTCAAAAACAATTTACAATATAACACAATAAAAGAAATTACAACTACTTCTACGTCAAAGCATGGAACAATACAATAGCTTCCTCATGCAAAACCAACCGTCAACATTAATAATACTTTTTAAAATGTACACGTACATATACACATTCTTACATTCATCTACATACATACATACACATACATGCACATGCATACACATTCATATATATGAATGCTCACTCACATAGTCACATATAACCGATCACATAACTAGGTTGAGTTCAGTCTTGGTCTGGTGGAGAATTCTAGCTCTCCCCTGCTTTATCGATAGTTTTCGGTAGTTTATCCGATCAATACCAGGCGAATATCGGGACAGTACGGGCCAGAACGGGTCAGCAAAACCAGGCCACGGACCGCGCGCGGTCTTTTCTTCCTCTTCTTTGTCCTATCCTCACCCTCTACACGCTTACATTTACATTCATTACAGTACTATACATGTCGGAAGGACCCGTTTGGAATTGTGCTCCACTTATGAGAGACACCTGGATGTGGAAAATCTCGCAGACCGACTTGTAGGTGAACGCCGGATTTCACCATCCAGCGGGGGAAGAATACTCCAACCTCTGAATAACATCCACAACACTTACAGGACTAATGATCATACCAGTCGACGCGCCTCGAAACACGAAATAATTCATCAATAAAAACGACCACAGGTAATGAAGCTACATTGATGTCCAGAAGCAATGCAAGAGGTCATCTCCGCATTTGCTTAAATGATCAGAGAAACTGGACGAAAAACCTTATCGAATTGGGAATCACTAACCCAGAAATTGAGGTACACTACTTCAAGGCATATTTAGTCCTTTGGACTTTTACAGTGAAAATGGTAACTAACTGTAGACGATATGTAACATTGTTGAAATCAATATTATTTTCCTTTTTTATTTTCATTATAGTACTTTAATTGTATAGAAACAGTTATTATTAGATTTAAATGATCATGGTTATGGCTCATGGCTATACAGCGTATGCAATGTCAAGAGTGCGTATTGCTGTCGGCAGCTGGCCTCGCATCGCCTTGATATGCCATGAGTTTGTCGTGCTACTAGTGTTGTGGACGGAAACGATAGGTAACGATATCATTGTTCTCATAGCGATGGTTCTGTCGCAATGTGCAGGAGCTTGTTTCTCTCAGAAAATGTAATTTCTAATTATTTAGTTTTTTTTTCTACCGTCAAAAATAACTGCATGTGAGGTATAGCGAAGAATATAATCAGCACAAACGAGGATGTGTTCAAAAAATTAAAACTCTAAATCAATATAACAATAAATGTCTTCGATTTTTCCGAGCCACTCCTATCCGCATTTAACGAATACGTTCCAGATAAGTTCAGTATTAGTTCATTATGTCACCTGTTCCTTTGAGTCTCACTAGAAAAGGTGCGCTGACATCACTAGTGTAGACACTCAGCTGGAAGATATTCCTGTGTTCTTAGTGTGTCAACCATGTTCGGGAATTGGCCTCGCCGCGTGACCTCTAGTCCGTTCCAGCGCGTCTCGATACCCTCCAGCCGAGCCTCTCGCAGTTCAAACTCGCCAGCTCTAGCACCCCTTCTGCTGCGTCAACGGCTCGGGGCTGTGGCGGCCTGGCTGCTCCCTCACTCCGCCTACTCCCCGCTTCCGCCCACCCCTGCCACGCCCAACACTGCTCCTCTACCGTCACGCCCCAGCCACGCCCCCGCCGCCAGCGCTGCACCTCGTAGGTCTCAAGCCGCCTTGCCGCCGACGCACAGTGGACTAGAATAGGCTGAATAGTGCGCATGGAGTTTCACACATAATGCAGTTGTTTAACACGTACAGAATGTTGCGAGACACATATATTTAACCCAAGATAGTTCTTGACGGTTATTTTTGTAAAACATTATATATACACACCTTATATGAAAGAGCACACTAAACATACCATTAGACCAAAACGCTACCTGCATAATAAAAAATATATTGGGACTACCTCATCTCCAGTTGGGAGCCGTAGACGTGGTAGCCGGTTCGCTCAGTGGGTAGAAAGGCTTGCCTAAAATGATGATGATGGAGGAAGTCGGTGGCCGGTATAAAATGAGAGACTTGTAATCATGTTAACAAACAAGTGGCATTTATTCAGCAATAAAAGATCAAGATAGTACCACTCATATCGGCGAGCATGCTCTCCTTTTCCCCAATTCCAAAATAACATGCACACACACAAAGTAAAATTGAGAAATGAAATTACTACAATGAATAGAACAAACTTTTACGCTGATTCCTTCTTGACGGCCAAGCGCGGCCGGGAATCTTATCTTCGTCGCCCGGTCAAAAGGTAATTGAAATTGTTCTCTAAACTGTTTATGCCTTTCGACCACAGGCGCGCCAAAAGGACGAAAAAATACCGCCTTAGCGGGGCGGGTCACAAAACCAACCAGAGTTGAATGACCTTGGGGCTGCCAGCCGGCAGGGAGGACGCCAAGACCGGCACGCGCGCTGGGGTGCCGCTCGGAGGGGCGAGCAGAACGAATCAGGTAGTTGGATGAGCCTTTGGATGTTGGCCCAACACACAGCGCCGTTCACTTGCTGCTGCTAATCACCAGATAATGTCTGCTCGGTACAATGATCTCGTCACTTTCAGTTCACTGCTCAGCACTTTGGAGATCGCGGCAAGTACGTGAGTGATCAAATTACTTCACAATAACGTTTTCAAACACGAGCACGAGTCAATCACTTTCCCTGCGCGATTCGAATATCAATGAGGCGTCTCACAATCCGCGGTCTACGGCTATTTAGGGATCGCGCCCATATTCTCCCCGAAAACTCTAAGTTTTCTTACAAGTCCAACTGAGAGAAAAATTGTATCTCCGACGCCGGGCGCCCCAGCGATTACGACTGGTCCCTCTGACCGCCTCTCACGTTCTCTCTGATGTTGCATCCGCGAAGTCCTTCGAGCCTCCTTTCCCCCACCAAATTCCTCCAGAATGTTCTAGAACATTCGAGAACTTTGCCTAAGACCGGCGGCTATTGGCGAAAAGGGTAGTGCGTCGCAAAATAATTCCGTTCAATCATCGGAAGTTTTTCGGGCCGAGAACTGAGAGAGAAACCTGCACTCGTTCCCTCTCGCTTCAATTTTCTGTCAAACAGAGGCAGTAATTAATGACTGGGGGAGGGACTGAAAATCTCAAGGGAGGAGGAGGAAGGCGATGGGCGCCGCGGAAAAGTACTGGAGTGCCGGCTCGTGTGCACGTGCAGACCTCCCAGGCTTCGGGACACTTGTGTGTGACTAATCGAGGGGGTGGGTCGGCGGGTGGTCGGACAGAACCCTGGCGCCGCCGCCGACCTCTTTGTCGTGCGACGTGGAGCAATTCTCAGGCTCGCAGCCGTAATGGATTCGGTATCACTATAATATCATATCAATATGAATATAATACAATATAAACATTGTTGTTGAAAAAGTTGTTAAAGAATTTCAATTTTAATCTCGAGGAACATAAACGCTGCAACATTTTGTGTAACCATCATTTTGTACATTACACCAAGAAAGATATAATTTCCTATTGATAATACGCAGGAAGCGTTTTAGTCTAATGCTACGTTTAGTGTGCCCATTCATATAAACTACTCGATCAAAAAGGGATGTAAAACTTCATGGTTGATAGAAATACGTCTGCTGATGATAGTGGTGATGATGACGATGACCTCAGTTCTCGTAAGGTTGACGAGTCTGCAAGTAGGCGAGGAAAACGGCTTGACCTTAGTTGTGAACAGGTGATCCGAGATGTAATTTTCGTTAGGCTCCCATTGGATGGGTAATGGCTGTGTGAACATGAGGAATGACGACAAAAAATGGGTGATTATTGTTGGGATGGTGTTAAAGGTGTAATACGTGGTGGCATGGGAGGACAACCATCATACAACCAATTATGAAAACACCTAAACATCATCAAGGTGTCCAAGAAGCAGCCTTCGGACTCGTTTATTTTGACGTTCTTCAGGGTAGCCAAAAATACTGATTACAAGCATAAACCTTCACATGATTCACTTATCATGGATCTTGTTTTTCCTCTCTATACGTGATTTGTCACCCATTTCAGCAGACTGTGCGTTGTCTCCTCGCTGCCATATATCTACCACGCCTTTGCCAAAGCAGTGCCACGTCTCCCGAAGAATCTTACTTGGAAACAGTTGTGCACGTATGGATTGAATTTGTTGTTGAGGACGGAATGTTTTATTGAATGTGAAGATTGAATGTCGGATTGAATTTGTTTATTTATTATTTATTTATTTACTTGGATTTAGGAGCCTTTCAACTGCTAAATTTACTAAGCTCCGTGAGTGATGTAATGAGCAAATGAGAGTGATGATGAGGTTAATAATGATGGAGCAAGGGTGGGATGAGTGGTAGAAGAAACGGGAGAATCCTACCAGAGTGCTCCAAAAGTTACACTTGGATTGCAGTCCAAGATTAGAAATCAAATTCGAACTCAAGCGCTGGAAAATATACTCGTATGTGTTACCCATTACGCCACGACCGCTCTTTGTATTGAAAAATTAGTATGACCGCGAAAGTGCTTTAGGAGCATACATGCGTACGTTTGTGTGTGTGTGTGTGTGTTATAAATGAGCCGTTGAGAGCAAAAGTAGAGTAAGCCATAAAACATACTTTCCGGCGGAAAATTACGTGTAAACGAAAAACGTTGTAAAACTATAATGGTTAGAAATACATGATATAAAGTGTTATGAACATTTTAAGGAAATATTCTTTTAACTTACTGCAGATATTTTTGACTGAAACATTGCTTATTAATTAATTACTGTTGACTTTCACTACTTTTGCACGTACCGTTTCTGAAAACTATGACTTACATTCAAATAGTTGGCATGCACAATTTTCGTCTGAGATGTAATATGACGAAAAACTAGCTATTTCTTGGGAGCACCTAAAAGCTGTTGTTTCGTCCCACCTGTGACGTACACTACATTTGCATGTAAATGTAGTGTATGACAATCTTGTTGGAAACTTCTGCATTGTGCTGTAGCGAAGAAATATTGAAGTTTGACTCACACCATTTTAGACCGTGATGGAACAATGTTCGACGCAACTACCAGTACATCTAACTCAGATCTTCCAAAATTTGACTTACGCCACTTTTGCTCTCAAATGGTCAAATGTCTGTGACGCATATTTTACTTTAGGTACGATATCTGCGTATCCCAAAGAAAGCAAGAAAATGAAAGGTAAATGGCGGTAGTAGGTAAATAATGTAATTTTAATACGAAAGATATGACACTCCTCTCACACTACAGAATCGTGGGCGATGACCTGACACTGGCTATTCAACGCAGCGTGAAGCGTTGCACGATTGTGCATTTCTACTCGAGCGATCAAATCCCTACACTTACGCTGAAGAAGGATATTTTATGAGATTTTACTTGCACACATGTAAAAAAACTCCAGTATTCTTTAATTTACGTGTAAGCATGTTGGATTTAGCATAAGGAAAACTTCAATTCAAACGAGACCGAATGTTCGTCCCCTATGTACTTTATCCGCCAATTAAACGGGCACCACCAGTAACGGGCATTGTTTTCTGGAACCAAGAGTGACCGTATGAGACAGGTTGCTCTGAATGGTTCAAGAAAATCACTTCAGAATTTCGTAGATGAAAATGTAAAAACAATTCATAAAATTAGTAAAGGAATGTACAACAAATGACATACACTTCATTTCAAATGAGTCTTGGAATAAGTTTAAAGAGTATTTACTCATCGATATACATTGTAGGGCCTTATATTTTAAGTTATTGCGGAAATTCAGTTCGTTGCATCATTACCTCCCCGTTTCTTTTCCACTGAACGTATTACTTTGCATTTCACCCCATTCGTGACTTACAGGTATGGTTTTAACTGTTTTCTGGCAATAAATAAATAAATTGGTTTTCTCCACCACCACAGGCTCCCACACCATCGCCAGCTTTATTTTACTTCATCTCAACCTCGCCTTGTATTCACTCTATCGTTGATGCCCTTACTGGCAGACATCATGTCTCTTACTTAAGCTGTTACTTAAGCTGTTCAGCCGTGATAGGTGGATTTAAATTGTAATAGTTGGTACGAAGCCCGACCGCTGGGTATTGTTTTCAAAGAGCGTGCATATTCCCGCCACAAACGTATTCACGTAATGGAATATACGTTGAGAAAAGAAAATTAAAGAAAATTAGTTGATTCCGGCGGCGACACAGGTAAAGTTAACCATTCATTCAATGCTCACTCATCCTTTCATATAAATCTTCTAAAAAAACGAGATCCATTGGGTGTTTTGCAGAAAGCGTCCGAAAGTTCCAGAACCTAAGAATCAAACCCCAAATCATAGCTCTCCCAGCGCATCATTTTGAAGCTCATTTATCTGCTTCAACAGACACTGTCAAGCTGTTTCCTTTATCAGTTTTCCTTCTTTTCGTTTACCCTCTCGTTGACTCTCTCACTCTACACTTTTTTTGGGTCCTCTTTCTATTTGTCACTAGATTTTTTAAACTTGTTCTTCCCCTTTGATTTATCTCTCTGCAAAAGTTTTCGCTTTAATACTGTGCATCACATATTCTCACTAAATCCTATTGTCTTTCCCTCCTCTCTCCTTTCAACTCCTCTGCTGTCTCCCGAATCTCCTGTTTCACCCCTCCATTACCTTTGAATTCGCCCCCAACTTGAACGTAGTTTCTTTTCTAATTCGTGTCAAACTTCTACTCTGACATCTCCTGCTCGGCCTCATCCACCTTCTCGTTCTCCTCTTCACTCTCCCTAATCTTCCCCTTCTTTCCCATCCACCCTCTTCATCCGCGTTATACTCTTTCCTTTACTCCTTCCCCTCTCCCACTTATTCCGTCTTCCCATCTTCCGGCTCCTCCTCCTTCCAATGTTCCTCCCACTTCTGTACCTCAGCCTCCTGCTATCCCTCCTTCCCTCCACGGGCCGCCATATGGATTCAACTAAGGCAATTCTCGGCTCTCCACGAACATTAAGGCGCGCACGGTTGAGTCGGCCGCGTCAGCCCTCGGAGCGCGCGCCGCCGCCGCCGCCTCCGCCACCGCCGCCGCCCGCGCCGCCCGCGCCGCCCCCGCCGTCCCCCCCCGCCGACCCCGCCACCCCCTCCGCCCCCTCCGCCTCATGCGCCCCGCCTCACGCGCGGGTCCCCGCCGCTTGCCCCTGTCCCTGCTCTCGCCGTCGCGGGAGGCGACTGCCGTAATGGCAGCGACTTGCGCCGAGAAGAAGAACAGCCACCAGCCGGCCGTGCCGCCGCCGCCGGCCGTCGAGATCGCGCGACGCCACGGAAGCGCCGTATTAAAGCCGAGAGGTCTGCGTCCAGAGAAGCGCCGAGCCGCACCGCCCCGTCCATTTCCACTTCAACCAGTTGCCGAAAATCAGAGGGAGGTCATAGCCGAGTCGGCGGTGGCCGATTTTCGATATTAACTCAGTCGTATTCAACCGCATTCTCGAGGAGAATTCTAGCGGGTCGCTGCTCTGATCGGTACTTTCCGTGTTTTTTAATCAATTACACACGAATGCCGGAGAAGTACGTTAAAAAATGAGCCACGGATCACACGGCGATCAACGAAGTAAAAATACTTTCTCACGCCTCTCTCCTTATACATTCACTTCTTACTCTTACATGCACGTAACTACCACACATGTCGGGAGACCAGTCGGAAGCTTAGAGCCTGTCCCATTGCGGCTGTGAATTGTTGAAGGGAAATTATTGGACGGAGAAATCCCCTGGAAGCTAGCGTTTATGTTGGCGCTGTATCTCATCAGTCAGCGGGGGAGGAACATCGCACCTCCCGGTATTAAATATACTCTTCATTCACGGAAGTAATAACCAAAATAGTTGACCCGCCAGGAAACACCAAATACTCACTCCATATTAAGAATGCAATAGATAACGTAGGTCAAAGAAGGAAGGAAATGGAACATGGCAGAACACTTAAGTTTTCGAATTATTTCTGATTTACGTTGTAAATAACCGGCCACAAAAAACTGCATTACTACAAGAGTCAGAGAGCAGTGGTGCCATAAAAGTTGCCCCCAAAAGGCGCGGAAAATCAAATTTGGCAAGGTTTATTTGGAATGCAATCATATATCGTAAAAGATAGTGTAAAACAGTGTACTGTGTATCAAGAATAAAAGCAACATGCGAGAAATAAATAGCTCTTAATTTAAAATATTGAACTCTGAATCTCCAAATACACCGCAGCTCCTGTTAATACACATACCATTTTCCATATCAGTTGACAAGTTGCAATATTTAATGATACAAATTGAAGTATACTTGTTTTGTTTACCTGGTAATAAAGTAGATAAATTTGACCTCTTTCACAGATGGAATGGAAATTGGACCCGTTGATGCCACCGAGTATCCAAAGAGTGTTGTGCCAATTTATCTACTCGATAATAAAAATTACTTGTTCGCAACAAACAAACTCAAACAGCAGAGCATTACACAATACTTCATATCATTTGATTATGGAACGATTAATTTTTGTACTAAGGTAACGAGTTTCTGTTGAGAAGCGAGTGAGCGAGTAGAAATTGATTTGGACGCATCAACAACTAAGTCATTAATATCGTAAGTGTAGTGCATACTAGATCCCAGAAGGTGGCGATGTTGCTGCCACATTCTGATTTACGTTGTAAATAACCGTTGTAAATAACGTTAGATCAGGCACCAACATACAGGCGGGATTGCGAGGCTGTTCCTTTCCAGGTATCTCCCCAACGGGACACCACCCAAGTCAGGGCAAAACTCGATGGCTGTCGCCAGTCAGAAGTGCATGGTAGTGTTCATATAAGCGTCGGTGTAACGCATACAAGTGTAAGAGGTGTATAAGGGGAAGGGAGAGGACAATGATGGGAAAGAAAAGAGCGCGCACGGTCATTATCCCAGTTGTCCGAATACTGCTCTAGAGTTTTCTCGGTATTCAATCGCAGAAAAGTATAAAAGGATCCACGTGAATCTACCGATCAGAGTAGCCGGCCAATAGAATTTTCCTACAAAGAGTGGTTGATTCCAACTCGGCTATGACGGTTAGCTAGAGTTAAAACTCCACCACAGTCGTGAGTTGGATTCTCCGGTCTCCGGGTGAAGAACCGGGTGAACCACCATATTAGTTGAGCTTGGAAGAATAGTCCTTCGAGATAGTATAAACAAAACTAATGTCTCCTTTTTAAGGGGTTGTAAAATGATCTGGATCCAAAACTGTTTAGTAAAAGCAATACAAATTTATTTTATACACCGTCAATTTGTGATGTATTTCTTTCATTAATTCATACCTAGTCATTTTTAGCCCATGAGAAATAACTCATATGGGAGTATTAAAATCATATACTAATTCAATGAGACCACATCCTTCATCATGTAGTCAAATGGAGATATTTGTTTGGAAACAACGATCACCTGATGTGTCTCCCATAGGACAAACATATTACAGTGTATGTATAATTTCGAAGTTAATTTGAAACTGTTGTAATTGCACATGACACAGGTGCGATACATTTAACAGCTGTGGGGCCCTTCCGAAAAGAAATGGTGTAGGTTTACAGTACGTCTTAATTACATGGAATAACTGGCTTGCCCATAAATACAATCCTTTGATACTCAAGAAGAGAGTTATGTGATCGTGCCCCGGAAAACAGCGAGTTTTCACCAGAAAAACTCTTATTGCCGCACTCTGGTAACGAAAAAGTAGATAGATATCCTTTCCAAATATAGTAAATTACTTTCTCTAACATATGAAGTAGACAGGATCGATGACTTATAAGTCCTTGACATCGAAAAAATCGATTGATGGGAAAATGTCTGTCTGTCTGTCCGTCCGTTTGCAGTGCAATTTTTTTTTCGGCGTCTTCCTACAACTATAATATTGAAGATAGAGATTTTCTTCTAAACGAAATCTATTCCCTAAAGACATACCTTGAAGTAAGGTAATGTACATTTCAAAAATATTAGTAGTTTGGGGGAACTTTTGCGGGAAATATAGGCAATTTTAAAACTTTTTAAAACAATTATTTCCTCTAAAACGCCATAATTTTTTTATTTTCTCCTCGTATGTATCAAATTATCTCCAAGTATGTATTAATTAAAAAATATGGTGCTAGTCCCATTTTCGTCGAATTCTCCTTTTTTTCGCAAATTGCAAAAGTTTACATTTTAAAACTACAAAACTGAAAATAAAAATGTTTGTCTTAGACAAAGTCTGTTTGAAAGTATCTTTAAAAATGGCCATTTACGTTGTATCTAAAAAACAATAGTTTTTGCATAATTTGGGCTTAATCAATACAATTAAAAACACATTTTCTCAAAAACAGCCTCAAATTGTTTATTCAATTTTTTGTTTGGATAGAAGAAAGGATGCTTTAATGAATGGTGTGGGTGATCATTTTCGTAAATTTCTAGATTTCCAAATTTTGCCAATTTAGAAATAACACGTGCCGTTGAAGCACCGCTAGTTTCTGAGTGCATCCCTTCTTTGGTGGTAGATATATTTATCACATTATCACTGGGATAACGTATGTAGATACGAGTATGTGAGTTTGCACCTGGAGCAGCATAGAGTAGGAGGATGACGATCCCGAGTGTGTCCGGATTTTCCTCTCTAACTAAATGGCTTGGTCGAAGCCAGATACTGTTGCGTAGAGAACAATTGAGACCGACTCCGGTGATCCGCTTTTGCATCCTCAGATACTCATCTCCATCCTCAGATTTCAGGCGGGTGCAGGAGCAGTACCTTTAAACAAAGGGCCTATGAACTCACAGGATCCCTTCGTTCACATTGTTCCCACTTTCAGTCTTAGACGGAGCGATGGAGAGATCCCGCTATTCTCATATAGCTCATTCTCCATTAGTCGAGAAAATCTTCGGCAGGAGTCTGAGATCCGAAATAAAGCGATCATTAGCAAACTCCCGTGACATGACTGTCATTGTGGAATTACCGGAGTAGTAAAAAATCATAGATTTCTCTAACAAGGGAATGCAGACCGTGCTGTGAAATTTTGGAAAGTTGGAGCGGACGGTAGAGAGAATCAAAAGCATCCCATTTTTTGTACCGTTTAAGATATCGAAATTGGATCTTTGGCAATCTAGAGGTAACGAAGGTTGCACACATAGACTACTAAATTGGTTTCCAACACTTTTGCTGTGGACGTATTTTACGGAAATTTATTTCTTAAAGTGGAATCACAGAGTTGTTTTGCAACGAAGCTTAATGATTTTCGTAAAAGTACCCGAAGAACTAGTTCATAAAACTATAATGAAACATGGAAGAATTAGCTCGCCTTTTTGTTCTTGTAACTTTCAAAATTTTAAAAACATTTTTTCTCTAAAAGGCACGATAAATATTTGGTGTGTCAGTGCTTCATTAATCACGCCCTAATGGAAATATATCAGTTAGGTGTGGCTTGTTTAGTAGAAACTGACTTTGGGTATTTGAAATCCTTAAGTTCCTCCACACAACTCGTTGTCATGTGCCAAATGAACATGCCACTTTCTTGTAAGATAAGATATTAGGTCTCAACATTCAGGATTTCTTTTAACGGCATCATTATGAAATATACAAGACAATGTATCAAGGAATAATATTCATATGAATGAAACTATACATTCTGTCGCGATTCATACAAATTCTGATACTGCTCTTTTGATAAAATATTCACTTTTGATGTAAATAGAATAAAAAAGTAATTATAAAGTGAAAATGATTTATCATCTAGGAAGGAATGTGTGGTTGCATTGAACTCTCTGGGAGAGCGTAATTACTTTTGAGCCTCGCAAAATTTCGTAAAATCAATATTCATAAATGAATACTCTGAAGACATGTTTCTGGCAAATTATTAAGGTTTGATGTTAATAATATGTACTAATTAATTTGCATAAAATTTTCATTATATTGTGTGATAAGCAATAATAGATAAATCTTTTGTGACGTAGGTCCCACTTCATTCTGTTTTGTCACTAATCTCTAACGAATTAACGTAATATTATGATTAAGAAAGGAACGACCCAGTAACGGTGTCACAAAATTCAACATCAGACGTTTCCACAAAATTTTTCGACTCAATGTTTTTTTCCGAAACTTTTTTCTATGAGATTCTCAAAATAATCTGTAAACTAAAAATAATTTTTGCCCGGTTTAGATGCATTTCCTGATTGTTTGTTAAAAGACTTCCGGGTTGTTATTTAAAAGACTTGTTCTAACCAAACGTCAAGATATTCCACTTACCTATGCCCTGAAGCAACAAACAAAAATATGCAAAATTATGGATCATTCCATATTAAATCAACACAGTCATTTTACATCACCATCTCAGATTCAGATGAAATTTGACATATAGGTAATGTCCTTTTGTGCCAGTATGGTATTTGTACTCTTAGAGCCCGATGTTTAAGGTAGGAAGTTATCCAATCTAGGGCTATACCACGAATTCCATATGAAGGTAATTTTGAGAGCCAGATGTTATGGTCAATAACGTCAAAATCTTTCGAAAGATCTAAGAATATTCGTAATGGAAAGATCGGAGAAAAAGTTTAAAATTCGTAATCTGCTGGTACATCTTGATTATGACAAAAACACTCGAAATTATACTTCCAGTTACCCTGCAACGTGCAATGAACGCACTAAAACACACCAAATACAGTAACATTTTTGAAAATAGTAGACAAGTCACAGAAATGCAAGGGTCACAGGCAGATGCGTCCGTCTCGCAAGATAGCACATATTCAACCATCCCTGGATGGTTCTTATTGGATTATGACCGGAATCCAGTGTGGCGATTGGACAGAGAAATACGCATTCAATGTTTCACCTGGGTAACGATTCCGTACTTCCAGGAAATGCGTCGGGCTCTTTAGTGCACAGATCTCTACGCCCCAACTTTTCGCTACAAGATTGGCAATTATGTTGACTTTTCTGTTTGCTCCAAGGTCGCCCCAGTTCCTATGTCTGGCGTTTAAGACACCCAAAGGGATGACTTTGGAATCTAATGCGAGAAGTGCATCAATTTAAGAGGGATGTAAGGTTTGGTCCGGTAAGTAGACGAATAAAGCTACAAGTCGACCGCTCCCCATTCAAACTTACGCCCCGACCGCTTCTAGAGACGCCAGAGCAATAGCCAGGATTTCGGCTTCGAGCTCCGTCAATTCAAGGCGTAGCGCGATAGCCACACCGCTACCTGGCCTGCCTACACGGTTTCGGTGTTAAATTTTTTCCAAGGTCGGCAGAGCGATATCTGCAATTAACGTTTCAGAAAGGATTTCTTTATATTTTATATTTTTACATATTCTAGAATGTGGAAATTATAGTAACATTTGGATTTGTTTCTGAACAAAATGAGTTGTACAATTAAACAAGAAGCGGGGATGTATATACAAACACATGAAACTCGCACAAATACACACAGAAATATAGGAATTAGATTTCAGTTACATTTATTTACTCTCAGTTATTATTTTTTTGATATTACATCAGTGTCATAACACTCACAGAAACTATATTAGTGGAAGTTTTTGAAAGTTTATTTACTGTTACCAAGAACACCATTAGTAGAATTTTTCCATGTTCCCTTATGCAGAACAGTATATACAAAAGCTATATTCCACATTCATATTTATATTTACAGATCACCCAAAAAATAAAAGAGATATTTACCATGTGTACACAATAATTTTCATACATTCTAATTTCTTTAGTTTTTCTTACTACATTTGTACATTAATGAGACACATCTTAATAATTAGTACCCTAAATTACTAACAATTAAATATTTTCTATTTCTCTTCAGATGTTGCGCAAGTTGAGCATTAACTGTCTTCTCTCGAAATGTTTGGCAAATAACTTTATGTTACCAGTGGCGTGCATTCCGTGGAATGAAGGGAATGAGTCATTCCCCTAAGTAAAGCATAGAAAAAATCCTTTATATATTGGAAATATTCATTGCTTATGATCAGAGAAAAACTGTTCACTCAACTCTGATTCTGAGCTGTGTGTGTGTGATGTTTTCAGAACGGTGTGTAGATTCCTCTCGTGACGTCAGCGAAGCTTCTTGGAGAGCGCAGGCGTTTGACTTCGTCATGCTTCGTCATGAAACGTCGGGACGACTTGTGAGTGCGCGAGAATGATAATTTAAATGCGTTCTCTTGTGATCGACTGGTAGCAATTTCAAGTTCGAAAGAATTAATTATTTTGGCGATTTCAGGGTGTTTGATGTACGTGCTAACTACATTTAACACAATGAAAATATCAAGTACCTAATAATACCGAGAACGTTTATATTAAGTTAAAGAAAGTATTCTAAACAAACTAATTCTTTGCATACCGTTCTGCAGTTCTCCCTTGCGGGAAGTGAATGCATTGGTGTGGTGAATCATTCTGTGCAGTAGTCATGGCATCTAGCGAGGAAAGTTGGGGAACCCGTGTTGACAAGCAGAGCCGTCGGCACGGCGCAACGCCTACGGATCCCATTCCGGTGATACGTTCGAAGTTGGCACGATCAACTTTCAGGAGAATAAAACATTACTGATATTTCGAGGACTTACCACACATAAGAATTGCAGACGGAAGGTTTAGATCATATTCGCCCTTGGTCTATTATGAGATAAATTCTACGAGGATTGACGAGAGAGCTGATACCTAAAATAATACAATATTTTCATTCAGAGCAAAAACAAGAAACACAAGTTGCAAGAAAGAGAAACAACAAGACGTGAAATTTGTCCGAGAAATTTAAACCGCAGAGCACCCAGAGAATGTGAAAATTGTTAGAAAATAGTAGAACGGACATTACATCCATTGTTGTAAAAATTGTGAAAAACATTATTACTGAACTCTATAGATACATTTTCAAATCAACATTCACCATATATTAAAGTTTATGCACACATTTTTCATGCTTTAATGGATTGATGCTTTCATTAAAAAATGCTTTAATGGATTGATGCATTGATGGATTTTGTACATTTGTGTTAATAATTTTAAATAACAAAGTGCTCAATAAATAAAGTTAAGTTATAATCGCATAAATACAGAATTATATTTGTTTATAATGCTAGAAGTCATTTAGGCAACGAAATTTTCCCTGGGTTCTGTTTTCTCCCGGGCGACCAGTTACGTTCGTATGCAAGATGTTATGTCTCCCGGGTTCATATTCAGATTTTGAGAAATTCATATCATCTATATCTGATTTACGTTTTTATACCTTGGATTTCAAAAGTGCTTCCCCTACTAAAATTATCACCGCACGCCACTGTATGTTACCAGGATCAGAAACAACAGAAATATACCAGCTTACTGGCCGCTTGGAGGCGCTAGTGTCGCGCGAGATAAACAAATTCGCTCGAAGCTGCGGAACTGTAATTAGACTGTGATTGTATTGTGTGTTTCACTAGGAATCCAGCAAGGAAAAAAACTTTTAAGAAAAAGTATGTTGTAATTTAATATTTATATACTTTTCGATACAATAGTACTTGCAATTAACATTAACTATCATTACATCTAAATATTGATAGTGTGCAACTGGGTAAGTGATTTTCCAAATTATTGTTTCACTGTTTATAAATATTTTCTTAAAATATGTATTTTTGAAAGATATATTTGTCAGCATTAAAGAATGAAGCCTAAAAAATGTATTAAAGGATGGCAAAATATACATTCAACATACTTTAGAAATTGTAAAACATTGGATATTATTGAAGGATTAACTTTAAGGAAAGTTTGGCTATTCTTTTGCATAACTAGGAGTGTATCTCAAATAATATCTGATCATTGTATTGAACTCGCTTAATATATTATCTATTACTTCATTTAGAATTGTTAAGGTAAAGTAGCAAGGTGTACGCAATATTTTGAAAAACAATGTATACAAACATTTTTGTAATTACATGAAGTAACACAACTCTTTCTTCTTATGTTACATTCTGAATTCATTGTACAGGATTGCTGTAGCAAACAATTCAGTGTCTCTTATCATTTCTGGTAAGTTGAAGTAATTTCCAATGAAAAAGTTATAATGATAATTTTAAAAGAAGTATATATGATAATACATACTTCTGATATACTTCATATATGATATTATATGATAATTTTAAAAGGAGACTTTATTATCAATAAATTATTTGAAATATTAATTACAATTTTGTTTTCAGAAAGAATTTGGGAACATAAACTTTAAGTTAAATAATATAGTGGTTGCTAGGACTGAGTAAAACATTATAGTACTCGCATCTACTGTCAGTGTGTAAGACTGAAGATAACATTTTAGTTTTTATTGGTAGAATTAAATTTTTTACAAATTTTAAAATAAAAATATTCATTCGTCAAGAAAATTAATCTGGAAATAAAGCCTAAGAGACTGGTTTTTGCAGTGAAAATAGGAAAGGTTCACTGCATGAAATTTACTGAGAAAACAAAGAAATATTGGGGACTTCTCAATATTCTGGAAGGGATGAAACTTACCATGATGCATTAACTGTATCATATTCAAATCCCAGGAAAATAATTATAAAAAAAATTGTGTATTGACATTTTAATTTCGTTAAATAATTCCAATTTCTATGTTTTAGGGATGCCTGCGCCTGTACAATACAACTCTAGAGAAGGCCTGAAACATTGTGGCCACAAGATCTGTTTGAAAGTTTCAGAAGATCAAAATTCTGCAATGTTGTGTAACCCAGTGACGAATAAATGCAATGAAACTCCTTTTGTGTTTCCAATTGAAGACTTACCGATAGACAGACAAAGTAGTGTACAAGATAAAGATCTGGAGCACCTTACCAGCGACAAACAGAATTCATGCCAGCCTTTGGGTTTTGAATATGATGTTAATATTCCATTTTCATTATTTTTTCGTATGCCACAAACTTCCCCAGGTGAAATATGCCATGATAATCTTGATTTACAAATTGATATTTTGGATGAACAAAGTTTGTTTTTGATGAATTTTGGTTTATTTAAAAAATGTCCCAATAAGGAGTAGTAAGAGTGTGATTGTCAGTTGAATTTCAGTTGGAAATTTTGTAAGATTTATTAAATAAATGTTTTTGTCTCACGGTTCAAACTTGTTTTTTTACCAACATTAATTTGTCTCTACTCATAGTTAAGAAACAAAAGGGAAAATTTATTATTGTATTTTTTCCAATTTCAATTAAGGAAAAATTTTGAAAAGAATACATAGATAGAGACATATCACAGTATATTTTTAAATTTTGAATGATTGCCTCAAAATTTTTGTGGAAAATATCAACAAAGGATTTATCCCAAGGGATTTAAAAGATTTAAAGATGAAGAAACTGTCCCTAAAATCTTGTGTCAAATGAGTGTTTAAACTATGATAACATAAAAATACATTTTCCAAAGTTTTCTTAGCTTCCTTCCCACCACCCCATTGCTTTGCATGCAAAGTGTTTTTTTATAAATTTTTGTCATTAACCTAATTTTAACTTTATGAATTGAAAAAATATGAAAAAAAGAAAATAAGTTTTACAATCCAAAAACATTTTTGATATTTTCTCGACCGTGGCATTAAATTTAAATGTATTTTTTAAATTAAATAAAGTACTTTTTCATTTAACTTTAAACATGAAGACATTAAGAAATCGCAAAACACTGATATTTGTTAATATAATCAATTTTTTTACCATTTGCCTTCGTTAAAAAATAAAAATTGCTTTTTACCCATTTTATTGTGTCTAAAACACTTTATAATTTTAATTATCCTACTGCTGCATATGGAATTACACCACTGTCTTACATCAAATAGATTTAATACGGAAACAAATAAGTTTGCAGATTACGGCTTACGCAACCGACCGACGCAACGTACATTACATTAACGCATAACTCGTTCTGACAGTACAGGTGAAACATCTGGTACATGTTTGTACGTGTGTACATGTAGTAAAATGAATTGTATTTCCTAAGCAGTATTCTATAAAAGAGATGGAATTGTCTATTACAATTTTGTAGATTCTCTAGTTATATTGGGTACCCCCAATTCATAACACGGGCGCGCAGAAACGTGCAGAGACCAAAAATGTATGTCAAATAAAATTAAAGGAAAAAGACAAAAAAATCTATGTTGATAAAATCAAAGGGAAAAAAATAAGCGTGCAATTTAATCATTGCAATATTAAATTACTTTCTCCCACACAGTAATATATATAAATTCGAATATCAAGAAGAGTCACAACATAAATACACATTCACATAAATACTGGCGGCAGCAGCCTATGCGCCAGTTCACATGTAGCATGTAGTAAGAGCCAGACCTGTCTGTACATTTCGTCATTAATAAACTCTGTTGGAAAAGAACTTCGTATCTTCATTTCTACAACAGTACAGCACATACAATTTGAACCTGAGTCGGAAGAAAGCAACTGACTTTCGACTTCTTTAACTCGTGGAGGGATGGTAGCGGACTGGTGAACGAGGGTAGTCCTTCGACAGCCGCGAGAAGGCCAAGTTGGAATTGCAAGTTACGAGGCAACGACAGTGGTGGTTACAATTGCTGAAAGAGGCATGGTTGACGGCACGTTTGTACAGAGACAGCAAAAATTGCCGTTACGAGTATCTGGGAGGCGCTAACGCGTATACAAATTGGAGGGCTCAGCCGCCGCCCTGCCTGCTGCAAGTTTCCTGCTGTTTGGGTCGAGGTTAGATTTTGTGAACTAAGGTCTGTATGAGATCTAATTTTTCTCTCCTAGTTTTTCTTATCATTACAAAAACTTGGATGTGATGCTTTCACAACAGGCGTGTGGTAACAAGGAACTAAACTAATGAGAGCGTAGGCTTCCGCCGCTGGAGTCAGTACTTGCTATCGTAGTTATTGCTGCAATAACTACGCTCTTATGAAGGTAGCAGAATGGAGACCGAAACGCTGGCACCGGTGCCTTGGACGCGGCATCTCCCGAAGAGCCAAGTAAGAACTTAACTATTGATTGCGAAATGTAGATGCGTTTTACTGTGTCATAAGAAGAAATGATTCCATGGGAACTACAGTGATTACTTGTATGTGAAATGGAGGACGGAGAACGTTGAAACAATGGACTGTAAGATATTAGTTACTGTATTAGTTAACTGTAAGAGTATATTTTTTGTGCCATTAACATTCTTGTTCAATGATTGGGTCAGTCTTCCCATTGGCAAATTCATCGTAATTTGTACCATTGGTGGACGATATGTGAAGTATATTTTTCTCAGGGGAGAATATCACTGATGACGAAAGAACTTTTAATCACATTAATAAGATGAACGTGTAATTTCTAGCTTTAAAGAGAACATACTGGATAATAGTGGTGAATTCAATCCAAGTGAGAAATCAGTTAGAGTTATTTGTAAATAATTAAAATTGTTATATAACTTGTACATGCAAACAGCATTTACAGAGAACATTCTGGATAACAATAAAGTCAAAATTTGATTAGAGCTATTGATCAATAATTAAGTGTTATAGAAATTGCATTTCCTTTGGCGGGATATTTTGCTGAATATTGTTTAATGTTTTCTTGTTTGTTTGTGTTTTTTAGTGTCAACATTATTGTCACTCTGTGTTTGTTTGGCTTTCACGAGTATCCAATTAAATGTTGTTTATTGGCAAAAACAGAGACATTTGCTTTTATTTTCTTGGTGGCTGCATGGGACAACGCAAAAAAGAAATCTGGCCCTCAGTCTCCGATTTCCCCGTATTTGGAAATCTCTAAAATAAATGTTACATCCTCTAGTCGACGAAACCCGGACGGTGGGACCCGTGCCGCCATCCGCGCTATATATGCGATAGCTTGCGTCATAATATCTCTCTCTCTCTCTCTCTCTCTCTATATATATATATATATATATATATATAGAGAGAGAGAGAGAGAGAGAGAGAGAGAGAAGGCCAGAGAAGCCAAAATGGAGCAAACTGTGTCCGCGTAACGCTCGATATCAGGAACGCCTTCAACTCGGTCAAATGGGGCGAAATCATCAAAGCTCTAATAGAGAAGAACACCCCGGAGTATCTCAACAGAATAATAAGGAGTTACCTAAGCGACCGAAAAGCAATTAACGAAGGCGATGGAGAACCCATAGGAGTCGAAATGACCTGTGGTGTCCCACAAGGTCCAAACTTGGTCCTTTTCTATTGAACATTATGTATGATAGTTTACTGTGCCTAAAACTTCCGGAAAATGTCTCAATAGTAGGCTTCGCAGGCGACGAACACATGCCCCAAGTGGTACGAACACTCACCGAAACTTCTGTTGGATTGTGTACGATATTGTACGACCAATAGATTCAAACTGATCGCACGATAGCGGCAAACAAACCGGATATAGTTATCCGGGATTTGGAGAACAAATCGTGTTTACTTCTCGGTGGTGCTGTACCTTGCGATCGAAACTTCGTTACCAAGGAGGCAGAGAAACGTCTTAAATACAAAAGTTTGGAAATCGAGATCAGCCGAATGTGAGGCGTAAAAGCACAGGTCGTCCCGATAGTTATCGGAGCTCTGGAATTTGTTCCTCAAAATTTGAGTAAGAACTTGTCTAAACTCCCAGGTAGCTCAAAAGACTGGAAAGTGCAAGAAATCGCTTTATTTGGAACAGAACCTTATGTAGCTTGTTGCAACTTGGAGTAGATTTTATATTCAGCCGACTCATAACATCTTTAGTCGTGATGTAGTGGAATAATAATAATAATGATAATAATAATCATGACAATAAAACACAATACACTCGCCAATAAAAACACTAAATTAATAATTTGTATCAATTAGGGCTTAGAGTTTGAAATAAAATGCATTTTAAATCAGTAAAATCTGGAGTAAGTTAATATTGTGCATTTTAAATAAAGATTATCATATGAACCCATTGCAGTCCCATTTTTAAACTTGCACCATGTTTGGAAATATACAAGGATTATTTTAGAATTTTTTCAATTTTTTGAAGATGAGCATTTTGCAAAAACTCAAAATCAAAATTTTAAATTCATATTTCAAAAACGTTTTGAACGCAACCCCTATTGAGTTGTATATCTTATAAAAGGCCATAAAGAAAGCTGCAAATTAACACCTGTTCCAGCTCACTATCTTAATTTGGTGAGGGTCTACATCAATTTAAAAATTTTCGGGAACTCAATTTTGCAAATTTTACATGGCTATATTTCAGAAACGGGTGGAAATATTTTACTCAAAATTTGTAGTTTTCTTATTCTGCATTCATACTACCTATATGTCAAATTTCATCTGAATCTAAAATGGTGAGGTAAAATTTTATTTAAAACTGTGTTGATTTAATATAGAATGACCCTTATAGAAATCTGCTCCCTACTGATAATAACCTAATAACCAACTAATACGGAGGATACGTAGGTTAAAACGGTATCAATACAGTTTTCCATTTCAAATAAACAATTGCATAGTTCTAATCGAAAAAGAACGATGTGCAATTGAAAGACGTATGGTAACAGCATTTTTGGAACTCTCAATTCAGTCAAATCTCAAATGGAACGTATACTGAACACATTGAACACACCATTATGTTCTTTGCGCTATGCGTTCAGAATTCTTTCAAATTCAGTCGACATTCATACTGCTCCTTGTATACTTCGAAAATTTTCATTCCTATCTCAGAGAGTAAGTGATAATATTCTGAAGAAATACATCCTAAAGCTCCTGGGCTTTTAAAATACAAAAATTAAATTCAACAAATAATGAGAAAATCCCTACCCATGTGATTCTTGTAAGCATGTCTTTATTAAGCTAGCCATTTTTCCACTCCCTCTCATGATTTATGAATTAGTGATTTTTTTAAATGACTTACTCAAGGGTCATTCTTTCAAAGAACATGCTTTCAGAAACGCAGATGTCTATCACTGTAACAGTCGGCATCGTTATCATATTCGCATATCAACAGCTCACCACAAAACATTCATATAAAATAGATATACATTATTTTGCAACACAAGACCACATGACATTGAGCTATTAAAAGCAATATGCAAATTTAAGTGCCTAGTAAAATTACTTCTACTGCATGACTTGTTTCTGTACAATTAGAGACTTTACCGAGCATCAAAAGGAAAATTATATTGATTTTAACACTTATATCTAATGAATTAGTTACCATTTAGACTGCAAAATTCTGAAAGACTAAATATGCCTGTAGGAAATATACCCGTTTCTGAGTCAATGACCGCCACACTCGATGAGTTGATTTGACAATTTTTTCCGGATCATTTGAACCCATGGTGAGATGGCCCCTTGTTTGGTTCTCGTCGTAAATGTAACGCCACTGTCTGTGCACTTTTCTAGAGTTATGTTGGGTTGTTTTTAGAGATATGTTCCCGCGACACGATTCTTTCACGAAGGGTGCGAGAAGCAATAATATCCAAAATCTGTCTTTGCAAATACTTTATTGCACGGAGTGAATATTTTTTATCAATTCTTGCCAGAAACGCTTATTTCCACTTGTTTTGGTAAATTAACTTTTATTCGTACGATTTTTCAAAAATTCAGATATTAATCATGAGCAGAGCATATGTGCTATTTAGTCAACTGATCGAAAATTTGATTTAGATTATAGATCGCATTTTATAAAGACCTTTTGATCATTTGACATTTGATTTGACAGGCAATCCTACTAGTAACCGCAATTGTTCAATTTCTTTCATGTTTGTGGCGTCAATATATGCAATTCCCTTGACAAACCAAATATGGACGGGGAGGTTAAATCATCCGGACAGAAACTTCCTCGGAGTGGGATCACTCTCTAAAAGAAATAAAACCCAAATATCAAAATAAAATCAACTAATTTAATTTCGGTTGCCGTTATGATTTTATCGTTTCAGCGCCGAACGGCTAGCTTGTGAAAAGAGAAACTAATTAAAATTTGACTCTCTGCGATATAATCCCATTAGCTTTCGTTCACAGGACGCGTATTGTTTGCTGGCTGCTTCATAATTATAAAAGTTATCTCTCAGTGATAAATACAAACTAGTGTTGTTAAGAGCACATTCTTGCATTATTTGCACATTGCTATTTTCGAAAATTCAGAGAGTTCAATGAACATGGAAATTCCGTCATGTTTCTAAGCAGCATCCCTAAATGCAATTAAGAATAAAGTTACACTTAGGAAGTCCATTTTGAAGCTTGGCTATTTCGGATAACGGTTTGCTAGCACGTACTTGGATACATTAATCGCCAGTGAAATTCATGAAAAAAAAAAGGATGTTACCATTAATGTGGATCTCTTGAATTATCCATATTTCTCGAGGTATCCAGACCATATCGTACGCCTTTTGGTCATTGGGGTTGACGGCAATGACATATCTGTTGTGGATGGCCTCACTGATGTATGTGCACAGGATTTTGGAGCGATTTATGTTCACATTATTATGCTTCTTCCTGACAAGGCGTTGAGTCGTGCCTGCAAGGGTGTCGTCGGCTGCCCAGGCTGGCATTCGGAGCGTTGATTAAGAGAATTTCAGAAGTGAATCTGCGGAGAGCGAGCGCCACAGGGACAGAGTTTGGGCCGATTGATGATTACATTATGGCATCTTCCCGGCGGGGTTCTCCGTCGGGGAGGGCGGACGCCCTGCGCGAAGGCCTTAGGGCCGCCCGGGGACGCATGCAAAGTGGCCATTTGTCTTCCGTGCGCGCACCCCCGTGCTCTGGCCCGTTGCCCAAATGATAATGTGTGGGTGACCTTCGCGCGAAACGAAAGTCTTCTCCTGGTCCATATGAGCGGCGCACCACGCTGAGGATAGAGTTGCTCTGTTGGAGCAACTAGTGGGAGCGCTGCGACGAAGTGTGGCCCTCTGGTTCAAATTCCTGAGGTCAGATTCCTAACTTGAAGATGAGTTCTAACAGCAATAGTACATCTTAACTACAAATATACATTAAATACAATTACGGAGTTTAAGTTAAATATACTTGTTTAGGAATTTGTTTCTGAGAATTCTCAAATTTTTTCTCAGAATTTTGTTGAAGATAACTGAAATTCCTGAATTGTTGAGAAAAAATCTTTTAATGTTTTAATGTCTCTTGCCTTCATTCAATTAAAATGTGTAGGTGAGACTGTTAATTACATTATGTGATATTTTAAAATTACAATTGCAGACAAAATATGAAAAAATTGCTGAAAAAATATCAAAAAATGAATCTGGTTGTCTTGCTTTCAGGGCTGTTTGTAAAGGCCAAAAAATCGAATAGAGTGAAAGAGTATATAACACTCGCCTAACCCAAGAATAATTTCCCAAAATATGATATTTATTACTCGAGGCAGGAAGTTTGGCAAAATACCTTTTTGTTATTGTTATTTATGACTTTTGACAACAGAAATCAGTTAATGATACTTCTCGGATTTTGCAGTAGATTTTTATTTTGTCTTTTTTTCGCCTATTTTAGTTTCTGATGCCTATTTTTGGCATTTTGTCTTATTTTTTACTTTTTCTGCCTATTACGTATTATTTTCCTTTTTCTTTCTCTTAGTATCGATTCCCTCGTTAGATATATACTTGCAAGCCTGGACAGTACGAAGACACGGTCGTGTTTTGTCTTTCTGTGGATCCAGAGGCTATGTTAAAATCAAAAGAAAAAAGATGACCCAGTCAAGATTTATTTTTGTCATTGACGCCGAGATACGCAGTATACATCCGTTCACTGTTAATTCATTGGCAAGTATCACTTGTGAAAATAAATACGTCAGAGAGACTTCCAGAAGCGTAACGGAATGCAATAAAATACTGCGAATAACATTTTAAAGAAAACATTTAGGTGACTTGAATCAACATTATTACCGTCTCACATTCTCTAAATGATATCAACCCTATATTCTTTAAGAGATTCTGAGTAAATTCGTAGTTTAAAAACATCACATACATTCTTGTATTATTTTAATAGCTAAGTGTTATTATACAAGCTCAACCCGTGCGAAAATGTCGCACATTTGATCCCTGCAATGCACAAAAGGCCAAACTCCGAATTCTATTGACCATGAGTTTTGAGTGTCCTTCCATTTTTCATTATTGCGCATCTATGTACAAAAAAGGAAGCTCAAATCCAATGTTTAACCACAGTAAAGTGATGCGGATAATCCGCCTGATTCAAAGAGAGACCCATCTCCTCGCGCTTGTCTGGCCGTTTGGTGTCATTAAAAGGATCAAAAAAAGAGGAAATTCAACATTCTACACAATGGGTGGACGAGGCCGTGAAACGTTTAATGTTAGAATATGTCACGAAAGAATATAAGAGATTATAATAATCCCTATTCTTCAATGTTGTAATTAAAGTCGTAGGCTTCCGCGGCTGGAGTCATGTGGATGATCTTGGCTGTCCGGGTGACGCCGCGTCGAAGGCTGAGTTACCGACGTTTCGACCATCTTATCGTGGTCTTCCTCATGGCTGGATTGCCCTGAGGAAGACCACGGTAAGATGGTGGCGTCACCCGGAGACCACGTTATGACGACGCGGCGTCACCCGGACAGCCAAGATCATCCACAACGTATTTAGTTTCCATTGAAAATTACCAAACATTTTCGATCAGGAATATTTTCTGAACAACTCGTGAAATTGATAATGAAATTGAAATTGCAGTTTCACTAACGAAATCCATAACTATATCTGTATATTTTAGGATTATTTAGACGTATACCCTATTTAGAATTCGGTCTTTGCGATTTATCAAGTGTCAGAGTGTCATTCGGCACGTTTGCTGAAACAAAAAGCTAGCTAAGTCGGAAGATATATACTTCAAAAACAATCTTGTGAACAGTTTAGGTGTCAGGGATTTTTTCACAGAAAGACGGACGTTTAAAACAACTTTTTCGTGTAAGGAACCCGAAAACCTATATTTCCATCATAAATTTAAGATCAATTTTTTGTACTTCGTATACAGGATATCCTTTAATTATACCATCTAAAAAGAAAATAGACACAGGTTGTTATTTTAAAAGTTCGGTTCAATTGGTTACTTGTCGAACATTTTCGTTTTCTACATTTTTACCTTTCGTGAGCGCAATTTAAATACTCTGCTCTACATAGACAAGCGCTGGAGCTGCACGTGCTATGGCCCTTAGTTCCGTTAGTGTAGTGAATGTGTTATCACCGGAGTTGGCAGTATTTCCCCTGCTGAATGCTAAGATCCGGAACCGACCTACAATTCGGCTTGCGAAGAATTTCCTTCTCCTCTTATCTTCCCTCAGCGAGGCACCGCCCTAGCCCGACAATCTCTTATCCCGTCTGATCTCCCGGCATGTGTGGTAGGTTAGTGCATGTAAGGGTGTATGTTAGTAAGTGGAGAAGATAGGACAAGAAAGAGGAAGGAAAGATCACGCGTGGTCTATGTCCCGTTTGTTGAAAATCCATCAGTGGGTCTCAAACCCTAGGACCTCGAAGACATATTATTAATACGATTATAAAAATTAGATGAAAACAGAGGAAAGAGTTGTTTACAACCTTGTTGCCTGGACAAGACTACCAGTAACGACGAAACTATCAAAGCAACCTGAACAGTAGCGCTGGCACAATACCTTTCTGCGCTGACTATTGGCGACAAAAAACAATATTAATAATTCAGAGCGTTAGTTCCCGCGCATATTGCATTAGCCACGCAGGAAAAGTTCCGCAATGATGGCGATTATACCAGTTTACGGGCGGCCGCCTTTGCGCAGCGTGGACGGGACGGGTGGCGCCGCGGAGAGCGAGGCCACGAGGGGCAGTGGGGAGACTGGTTACTCAGTGGAGCGCAATGATGCTTACCACGGACAAAAACTATATTGCGATTTTCGTAACTTTTGACAGGAATCAGCTGTTGCCGGTTTCATCCAATCGGGAGCTTGAACGTCACCATAGTGACGTCACTTTAGCAAAATAAAAGCTCCCGATTGGATGGCAGCGAAACAGCTGATTGCTGTCAGGGGCAAAGTTAAAAAAATCGCAGTATTTAAATATATTTAAAAATCATCCTATGAATAATATGGTGTGCGACTTTAAAATGGACGGGCGTAGAATTTAGAAAATTTAATATACACGTTTGCTCACAAGAATATTGCGACTAAAGATACAATCATATGTGTACTTCCATGCTCTCAGTCGACGTAGCAATAATCGCAATATTCTGAAAATTTCGTTCAATTTAATAGAAAATATAATTTATTTGCTGAGTTTAATACCATGTGGAAGTATCTACACCGAACATCAAATATTCATTATTTTTTTAAATTTTGCCGAGCTAAGGGGTGAAGTTTTTAAAGAAGTTTCGAAATGAGAAGTACTAATCTTGAACTTGGACAGTAATTAAGAGAAAAATACAATTCTCTTTTTATTAAATATATAATTATTAATATGGTAAATTTTCTTTATTTGCAAATAAATAAAATATTGTTTTGGCAAACCAAATTTGAAACAATGAGTTGGAACTCAAAAATATTTTAAAATTATAAATAAATCACTCGTCATTTACAGTCCTTAGTCGATATCCTACAGCCGACAATCTTCATTTAATGGTATCGATGAAATAAGATCGCTTTGAACTAACGCTCGTTTCCACATGTATTCATAATATAACTTGTGTATGAGTTAGGATATTGTATGGGTTGTATATATTGTTAGGATATGGTGTATATAGTATTATATATTGTTGCGGAGTTGTATTACCTGAATTCACATTCACTAAGTCGCATGACGTAACGGTCCTTTGCATCTGTATTCATAATTCAACTTGAGAATGAGTTATGGTAGGGATACCTAAACTCAAGAAAATGTATAAATAATACTCTTCTCTCTACAGTACGTCACACACATTTTAACTACTTTTTGACGTTAAATAGATTAAATGAATAAAATAAATAACTAAAACAAAGATAACTTATTTTCATTTTATGGGTAAGTAGAATTAGAAGATCAATCAAAATTCCAAAGGTTTGACACTGACGATAGACGAATGTGAAGAATTAATAACTGTTCAATTGTTACATTCGTAAATTTTCAAATTATCATTTAACTCGATAAAATTTTACAAAGACCTCTTCATTCGTTTAAAAGATGTTTTTAAAAGTTATTTGCATTTATTTTAATATTGGTATTTATTTTAATATTGATATTGGGTATTCATTTTAAGACATTGATTTACTCCTTTTTTTTCACAAATTCTGTCTTCTATCATTAAATGAAACTCCCCATTTTACATCTTTTTTCACGTGTGGTAAACTCGAGAACTTCCTCTCTTGGGATGGATATTCTATGTAACTTATAAATAAAAATTCAAGTGGAATACCAATAAAATAACCAATAGCATTAATTAAAATGTTTTTAGAAACTCTTTCATATGTTGTGTATTAATTTCGCCCACTGGAAGACCATCAGCGGGACCGCGTGCCACTGTGCAACTAGGCGTCCGCACCGCGCTAGACGAATGGTTCCGCGGTCCCTCCGGGGAGCCGGAGGGGTTGGAGGGGATGGGAATGGGGGTGGCGGGGGAGGATTGGGCGGCGTCGGAGGAGCAGTGGGAGGCGAGGAGCAGCTGAGAGAAGCTGGGACCGAGACGATAGCGGATGGCAGTGGAGGGGGAGAGGCTAGGGGGATAGGACCGGCGGGGGTGGCGGGTCAAGCGGGAGGAGTGGGGGGCGGGAGGGGGCAAGGGAAGCGTGGAGGGGGTGAAAAGGGCGCGGTGACAAGGGAGGGAAGGGGTAACGGCGCCCGCGCGGCCCCACGCTGGCCTGCACCACGCGGCGCGGCGCACTAAAAACAATTGGGCGTAATTCACCTCCGGACGCCCCATGGGGAGGGGGAAGGTCAAGGGGGAAAGTAGGGGCGGGGGAGGGGCGGCGCGCGCGAGCAGCATACAGCTGTTGTGTCGGGCGGCGCGCAAGCGAAGCGAGAGGGATTGTCTGGCGGAGAAAGGCACGCCGGGCGCCGCGGCCGCGGCGACGAATTGCCCTGCAAAAGGAAAGTTAGGTCGCCCCTAATTGCTGGTAAGTACTCACGGAAGTTCGTGGTCTCTCAACCAGTTATTGCACGAGCATGTAAACCGGAGATTACTCGCACACGGGAGAGTAGGGAAAGTGATTACTGATCTCTCATTTGTTTCTCAGCTCGAAACATTCCGCATTTTTACAGAAAACATTTTGTTAGTGTTTTCAAACACCAGAGGAATGTTTTATTGGTCTTCATGAAATTAGCACGTTAAATAGGGATCGGTGTACAAAATTTTACTAGATCAAGAATGTATTTTTGTTCATGAAAAACTTATTTCCTTGTATAATTTTCTTCTTCCTAAATATTGCATGTTTGAAAATTTACTGCATTCATCGGTGAAGAGTAAATGGCTCTTATTTTAATGAGAACTTTTCTATACCTTTTCTTGCATTACAATGTTAGTTTGTCGTACCTAACCATTTTAAGTGCAGTGACCCTCAAAATAGTTTGGAATCGCATCTACCCCTTAACATTTTCTATTCCTTAATCTTTGACCCTGGAAATAAGCAAATAACTCGCACAAACTAAGTTAATTATATCAAAAAATTGTTTATAAACATACAGTGTTGGTACAGCTCTTTCACTGGGTGTATTTGCTATTTATAATTAATACTAAGAAGTAATAAATTTCGTATATAAAAAACTGAAAGTCTTTAATTGAAAAAGGGAATGTACTTTTCTAATTTAGTACAGACATTCACAGAATAGTAAGAAGAAAATACTTATTTAGAACTAAATGTCTCGCATTTTAACACATCAACGGCGGAACGTAGTTTGGGGTGGTAGAATTCCAACGCTGCTGAAAGGAAAGGGGCTTTGTACGTCAGCGCGCTAGCAGGTATACAACTCACAGCCCCTCCACGACGACCCTCTACCTCTACACGCCATCCCGCTTAGAGAAGAAAATCCCTGCTCGTCTAGGTGCGAGTACGAATAAAGGTGAAAGACGACATTCCGCGCTGAAGGTTTAATTAAACTCAATCAGCTATCCGCAAAGAAATAAGAAGGTAAATGAACACAAATTGACTTATTCAGATATTCACACACAGAGTGTTCCCATGTAGATAATGAATATTACGTGAATCAACTAGTAACGAAACACCTCACCATCCTCTGAATTTTTCAATTAACCTAATTTGTTCGACTCATTTGATGTCAATCATCTCAAAGCTTTTATAGCGTGAATAATCAAACAACGTGAACAATCTTTTTACAGTTTCTTTACATTTATGTTAAGATCATGAATACACACGATATTCATCAACAGATTTTACTTTTATTATTATTTACAAACGTACAGAATAAATTCGAGAAACCAGTGTCTTACTCATCTCATTTTCAGCAAGAAGACGATTTACGAGCTTACTCAGGGAACACATTACTGCAACACACACTACAGTCACTTATAACCCTGAGACTATGCTTTTTAGACCTTTAAAATGTTTTCATTTCCCCTAATAGGGCATGGAAACTGAGGACACAGGTGAGTTTTGTGGGGACACGAGCTTTTGGGAGAGCCGAGCTTATGGGGTACAGGCGGAGGTAAGTGGAGATTGGTGGGGAGAGGTGGAACCCAAGTTATATTTCTTAAGCACTATTCTACAAAATCAGACCTCTTTGAAATTCTATTCTATTTTGGAGATTTCGCTCTTCTAGGGACCCTACTACATAGGAGGGGTTGTCAAATGAGAACAGTAACTCAAAATCTATGAAAAAATTAAACTGAAAGAATAGGGGGAGAAATAATATTCCACGCCAAAATTAAAGTGACAATGATTTCCTGCTAGCCTCGTGGCTAGCTTCCGGTCAGCGTACTCGGAGTTACTAATCAATGAATACGCCTACTAACCAATGAATCAATGAAGAGTGCGGGCCACTTGGTGTGCTCCGAGCCGGCGCTCACCTGCAGAAACTGATGTGCTGTCACCCCGAGGGCATGGAGGGATTGCTGTTCGCATCTCTGAGAGAGGAGAAAGGGGAATAACGAGAACTAGTTGGAGACACGGCTATTGAAAGACGAATTGCCAAATGGGAAACTGCAGCGGCGCCTGCGGACAGTTTAATTTTATTTGATTTATTTGTCAAAAAACAGTGAAAACTGTATATGACGTATGAGGAAGATTATTTGCTCACGTTTTCTTAAGTTCCAAAATCCTTTCCCAACATTTTTTCTATAAATAAGATAGTTGAAAGATGAATAAATAGAAAAAAAATATAATAATAAAATTTTAAAAATCGCGAGATTAGGAACATTGAAAAACTAGATATTTTATTCCCGAGTTTTAGAAAACATACTTGAAACGGTAAACAAAACGCCTATGCGATTTTTCTGCATCGCTAGCAAAATAGTAACTCACCCTCAGCCCTTCTCTTACCACTAGAAGCAAAGGAGTGCTCATGAAAATGTGCGCATAGTGAAGCCACGTTTACGTCAAGAAGCAAAGGAAGTCCACATTTACGTCCGGAAGCAGTTTGGCCCGAATCTCGCATTTCTGCAGCCCTACTATGAGGCACAATTCAGTCAGGCCGTCCGTAGTTAAGATCCAGTATTGAGCTATTTTCCCTTTGAATACAATGGTTTACAAAGTACGGAATGTTCGTATGTATCTAGCTACTTACAATTTATTCAATGCTACTATATGGTCTACCAGGGCTGTAGAATGGCAATGCGCTGTGGTTCCGGACCACGAAATTCACTGAGAGAAACGGTTAATTTCTCAGATTGTTTTACTTAAAGCCGTTTCGGTCTATGTTTGTGTCCTACTACTTATAGCATACCAAAACTACGACATCCAAACGATGCGTCTGCGATAGCCTAAAGTAGTATTTCGTAATATTTTTTTTGCCATTGTCTTATCAACATTCAGAATAAAATATATGAAATTATCATAAAAAGAAAATGTATTCTTCCTAAAAATATTGAAAATCGTATTTTGGGAGAGATTATATCAATAGTTAGGACCAACGCAAAGCCATTTGGCATTATTTTGTTTCCGCTGCATTTTGTCGGATACATTACATTTTGTCGGTTTGAACAGCATCGAAGCCTGAGTAAATTTCAGAGAATCGAGTTATCGCATTTTTCAAATTCAATTGGAAGGAGTGTCACGAGCCTTCCATACAGAGCGATGTAATAAAAATAATTTAGGGGTTAAAAGTCGAATTAATAGAAAACACTATGACAATTGATTGCGGAAATAAAATATGAATAACTATGCAATATCACATCAGTAGCCTCCCTGAGTGATACAATCATTAAAACCATTACACATATAACTAAATTTAAAACCCATAAACTTACATTGCATTAAGAACTAACAATTCCTACCCAACATTTCCTAAATGCTACACCCAGCATTTTGCAGAGAGGGCAAATATTCATAAATAAATAGATGCCTCCTTACAACTCAATGCCTTTCAAAACTAACCTTCTCCATACTTTCTGAAAAATATTTACAAACTTGCATCAACAATATCTTGAGATGCTATTTTGATTTCCTTCACAAAAAATTGCATTAAATTAACTTTCAATAGCTTGGAATTTGGAAGAAAAGTAAGTGAAAAATCATATAAAATTAATGAAGTGAGCTATCTGTACTCATTCATTGACAATTAAGATGAAAAATCACCTTTGGCAAATCTTGGCATCAATAATGAATATCACAAGTCCCTTTCCCTACTCTAAAGTCACCATGGCATCGAAGGGTGTCAGGGAGTTGCACATCACGAACGCGGATGGCCGTGAGCCGGGGGGACGCGGCTGACAGGGACCAACGCATGGAGCTCGGGCGCCGAACGGTAAAAGGTAGCGGAGCGAGGAAAGGCCCGCGACGGCGACAAACAAGCACACACAATGAATATTTCACGTCGACCGTCCTTAGCTTCACGCCGTAACGCTCTCGACCACGGCACAGACTGACCGCTCCGTCCCCGCTCCGCTCCGTTCCCGCTCCGCTCCGTCCCCGCTCCGCTCCGTCCCCGCTCCGCTCCGTCCCCGCTCCGCTCCGTTCCCGCTCCGCTCCGTTCCCGCTCCGCTCCGTTCCCGCTCCGCTCCGTCCCCGCTCCGCTTCGCTCTGTCCTTGTTCCGTTCCTTTTTACGCTCCGCTTCGTTCTCACTTTGATCCGTCCCCTCTCCGCTCCGTCTCCTCCCGTCTCAATTGCAATTCTTATCGCGGTGTTTTGAGGTAACATATTTTTCATTCTCTGATCTCTGATTTCTCTGATTTCATCTTACAAATTTCTAAGGCATGTAGATGGGTCGATAATGATTTGTAGTGTCAATTTGTAGTGGACAATGAACATGCAGTGGCCTTGTTGCCTACAATGGACTGATGTGCATTTATACATGTGATATATTCCTCTGACAGGCAACACCGTGTGTGCATTTGTTTGATAGGTACGTCGTCTCGTGATCTGCCGAATATCTGTGCAAAACAAGTTACTTAAATATAAGGGGAAATGTCATATGTGTAACTCTCATATATATAATTTTCTCCTCCATGTCATAGGAAAAGAATGATAATTTTTACACTCCAACATCTTTCTGAAGTTTGTAACTTATTCTCAATCATTTCGCATAAAGAGTAAAGCGCTTTCGTTCTGGTTCCGATTGTGAAGTCTCGAGACTATTATTTGGGTTGAAATCTTGGGGAGCGGGTAAATATTGAAATTGGGTCACCATCTCTTACAACTACCAGGGACCAGGGTCGGGGGACAACTAAAGTACGGTGCCGATTGTGAAGCGTACAAACTATTTAGAGACGTGGCTTGTTTGAAAAACTGAAAATTGTTTCTTTGTTCACAGAATCTCCGTCTAGGTGTGCTCTTTCCATACTTTTTATTAATATATTAAATTTTACACGTTTTCAAGAGGTAGGACATGGAATCCATGGCTGTGCCAACAGCCTCTTAATCCACTCTCCAAAGGAAACTGAGAGCACAAACATCAAAACTGCTCGAAAAGAAAGTTCTATTCATTTGTACTGTTGTGCGAAAACATTTGTTTATTATTGAATGTCTCTTATGTCCTTTGTGTTCTCCAAATTTTCAGCTACAACTGCCGATATAAATGTTGAAAATTGATTTGTATTTTCTACAGTATCTCTTGTGTAAGATTTTGTTTATGTACTTCGATTTTCATCCTTTTTTATTACAGATTTTCTTCATTTCCAGAAAGTTTTTCGACTTCTCTCGCGTTCTTCGTAGAAACAATTTTCTCAGTATGGTGCTTTACATCGCATCCGAGAACACTTGCTTCTGGTAAACGGTGACTACGTGAGACAGTTTAAATTGTTGTAAAACGTTTAAAGTTTGGTATGCTCTCAAGGAATTGTCAACTGTTAACAATAGTGTCTCAATGTAAAGTTCTTACTAAATAAAGGATTGCTTCCGACTTTTTTTACTTGTTTCTAAAGGCGTTTAAGAGAGGAGCTATCAATATTTATATTACTAGAGTGCGCGCGCACACACACACACACACTTCGAAGATTTCAAGCCATCTGTATTCAACATTACCTGCCCCATCATGCACACCATCTCACATTTTTACACAATATTCATTATATTAAACAGAATTCTTCACAGACGTTGCACTAAACGAAAATTAGAACAATGCAACATGAATTTAAAATGTGCCACACAACACGGTCCCAGAACATGACACCACATGTAATTCCGAACCAAAGCAAATAAATTTCCTTTCTAATTTTCGCCAGCCAATGCGAGCCTCCCTTTATTTCACCTCTCTCCGAGCGTCCTCGCTCCAGTGTGCCCCTCGTGGCGACCCATCACATCGCACTCCGTCCTCCCCATCTCGCGTTAACACACTCCCCCGCGCGCCGACGCCCCATCGGGCTCTGTTGCCCCTTCCACCGACGCTTTCTGGACGCCGCTGACGCCATCTCTGACGCCCCCGTCCTCGCCTGCCCCTCTGCCGCCGGCGCTGCTGTCACCCGCCGCCGCCGCCGTGGCCTCGGCAGCGACATCAGGACAGCAGCGGCGCCGCCTCCCCACCCCCGGCCCACGCGCACCTGCATTACCGCTGCATGCCCCGCAGGGCGAAGTTCACTCCGACAGCCGGACAGCCAAGCGGACTCCCGAGGAGCCTGTTCCGCCAACAGCGCTGTAATGTATAAATAGAGAAAAGTTTTAGCGTACTGGAGCGCAAAAGTGGGTTAGTCTTATATCCGCACTTGGGAGATGCGGCTACGACAGAAATTGTGAACTACCGCCGCAACAACACATATTTTCTCGTACTATTTCTACCTTTTGTCATTTACGAGTACAGAGTTCAACAAAAATTAGACATACCCTGTTTTAAGAGTCCCTTATCCCTGAAAAAATTTAAGGATAAAATTCAGAGCCGTCTCTGAGAAAAGGTACTTTTTATAAACTGTACTAACTTTAAGCAGAACGTACGCAAAAATTACTCGTATCTAGAAAAATTTCTTAAAGATCTTTTTTTAGAAGACTTTTATATAAGACATAAATCTCTATCTTAAATATTGAACTTTTCCGATGTGAATTTTGGCAATTTTCAAAAATTCAGATAGTTCGCCATAAATAGAACCAATATCATTATTTTAACGTCTTTTGATACATTCAGAGAGAAAATTTAAAGAAAAAATTTGGTGCGGTTTTTGGCAAAACAATTAATAATTTTTTTAAATTTCATCCAAAATTACGCTAAAACTATTTTCGAAAATTGTACATGAATTTATATTAAGATCTATTTTCGAAAAATTTGTATGTATGCATACGACATTTTAGGTTCAGATTAAACCAACTTGTTTCTACTTATGGTGTTCCCAGACCTGTGTGTGGAGGTAAGGAGACATGCGGCAAGTTTGATGCAATCCAATCACGGTACGTAGCTGTTTGGCCTTCCGTTCGTCACAGCTATATACTGAAACAATTGAACAATAGTTTTCTTTAGGGAAAAAATCCCACTCTTCTACAGTACAGTCTTCTACAAAATTCCCCCTTTCAACTACAGTATTGTAGTTGAAAGAAAAACGCAGAAAAAAGTTGAACTTTTCGAACTTTCAAACATTTGAAGGAAAGTAAGACTTTACCATTGTTTTAACCGTTACTTACGCTATCAGAGAACAAAGTATAATCAAATATCTGGATGCAATTTCGAGAAAAGTTTGAAAATACTGTTCATGCAAAGTACGCCCAAAAGTCAAATTATTCGTTGCGAATTCGCAGGATCGCTGTGAAAGGAGATACTAATTTTGGACAAATCAGCTGAATGATTTAAGTATTAGCGTTGGCCACAGAGAGCCAGATGGACGGAAGGAGGATCGTTTTTCCGTCAGTCGATTTTTCGGTGTCAATATCCCACAAATTTAATTCTGATTTCACGAGAAAGATTAAGTAATTTACTATATATAGAAACAAGATTTATCACATTTTTTTGATAAATCTTGCCGCTAAATATAATAAATGTTTTCATTTATTCATACACATTTTTACTACATATTGGAACACGATTTATCCAATTTTTTGGAACCAAGGCCCGAAAATAATTTCTTTGTCGAAAACTCGCCGTTTTCCGGCGCAAAATTACAATACTTCCTCTTCTTACGAAGAAAGGCCAAAAGGAAAAACGACGTAATGGAGTAAAAATATTTTTCAGTACTCACGCACGAAATCACTCTTGTTCCGCTTTACGATTTATTGACTGGAAAATTGCAATGTTCGGTATGCGAGCAGTGAAGTAAATAAAAAACTGAGAACTGTAAGTAAACAAAACCCCGGGCGCAATTAATCATTCTGTCTCTTCGCTTACTGATAACGATCCAAAGAGTCTATAGTTACTTGTAAGGTTCCATGAATTTGTACAAAAAAATAATGTACGTTATTGCACGAAAGTGTCTTTGTCACATCTTTTCCTGGTCCGGAAAAATTATTGCGTACGCCAAAAATTTACTTTCTGTACTAGTTAAGCATTATAAAACAACCAATTTCAATTTTTGAGTGGACAAAATTGATAAAAGTTAAATTTTTGGTGGATTAATTTGCTTATAAGTTCATGATTTTTATCTTTATTTCCCTCTCACCAGTGGCGAGCGGTGATAATTTTAGTAGGGGAAGCACTTTTGAAATCCAAGGTATAAAAACGTAAAACAGAAAAATATGATATGAATTTTCTCAAAATGTGAATATTAAACTCGGGAGAGGTAGCATCTGGCATATGAACGTAAACTGGTCGCCCGGGAGAAAACAGACCCCAGGGAAAATATCGTTGCCTAAATGATTTCTAACATTATAAACAAATATAATTCTGTATTTATGCGATTATAACTTAACTTTATTTATCGGGTACTTTGTAATTTAAAATTATTAACACAAATATACAAACTCCATCAATGCATTAAAGCATTTTTTTCATAAAATGAAAAATGTGTGCATAAACTGTAATATATGATGAATGTTGATTTGAAAATGTATCTATAGAGTTCAGTAAAAATGTTTTTCACAATCTTTACAAACAATGGATGTGATGTCCGTTCTACTGTTTTCTTACACTTTTCACATACTCTGGATGCTCTGCGGTTTAAATTCCTCGGACAAATTTCACGTCTTGTTGGTTCTCTTTCTTGCAACGTGTGTTTCTTGTTTTTGCTCTGAATGAAAATATTATATTATTTTAGATATCTGCTCTAGCGACAATTCTCGTAGAATTTATCTCATAACATACCAAGGGCGAATACGATCTAAACCTTCCGTCTGCAATTCTTATGTGTGGTGAATCCTCGAAATATCAGTAATGTTTTATTCTCCTGAAAGTTGATCGTGCCTACTTCGAACATATCACCGGAAAGTGATCCGTAGGCGTTGTGCTGTGCCAACGGCTCTGCTTGTCAACACTGGTTCCCCCCACTTTCCTCGCTAGATGCCATGACTACTGCACAGAATGAGCTCACCAATGCATTCCCTTCCCGCAAGGGAGAACTGCAGAACGGTATGCAAAGAATTAGTTTGTTTAGAATACTTTCTTTAACTTAATATAAGCGTTCTCGGTATTATTAGGTACTTGATACTTTCATTGTGTTAAAATGTAGTTAGCACGTACATCAAACACCCTGAAATCGCCAAAATAATTAATTCTTTCGAACTTGAAATTGCTACCAGTCGATCACAAGAGAACGCATTTAAATTATCATTCTCGCGCACTCACGAATCGACCCGACTTTTCACGAGGCATGAGGAAGTGAATAGCCTGCACTCTCCAAGAAGCTTCGCTGACGTCACGAGAGGAATCTACACACCGTTCTGAAAACATCACACACACACAGCTCAGAATCAGAGTTGAGTGAACAGTTTTGCTCTGGTCATAAGCAACGAAAATTTCCAATATATAAAGGATTATTTCTTTGCTTTACTTAGGGGAATGACTCATTCCCTTCATTCCATGGAATGCACGCCACTGCCTCTCACTATAATAAAATGTTAAGTAATTGAGGTGCATAACAGTTCCAAAGATTAAATAATATTAACAATTAATTAATAATGTCAAGTCTATTCACTTCACACCGCAGTTTTAAGGTGAGCGCCGCGCTGACTTGGCAAGAAATTACTTAAATGTGTGTAAAAACTAGTGAAGCAAAAGCTCATACTTTCTCGAATTATTTCTAAATTTTCAATTTTGTTAAACGAAAATGCGACTCACGCAATTGTTTTAATCAACCCTTTATCTATTCGTAAAAATGTAAAGAAAAATTGAACGGTTTTTGACAAAAATCCGTTTAATTTTTTTAAATTTCCTATATTTCACGCATTATTGAATCTATTGAAAACTTCCTCTTTAAGAAAACAAATTTCATTAAGGAACTAGTGGTGCTAAAAGAGCACGTCATTTCTCGCCCGTATTTTCACGTAAAATTACGCGAAAAATATCAAATGTTCGAAATATTATACATGGCCTTATTTCAAAATCTATATTTAAGGAACAGAATGCATGAATGGAAAAAGTCTCAATCTTTAATATTTTAGTTGTAGAAAGACACCAAAAAAGTTTGAACTTTTGCAACTTTCGGAAAATTAGGGTCAACGAACATGAGACCTGCACCTTTCTCTTAAACGTTCTTCACACAACCCAACAAAATTTAGTAAAAAATGATGAAGCCATTTTTTTTTGAAAATTTTTATAATGACTCAGGAGCTTCATCTAAAATGACCCTCAATATTAAAATATCCGTATCAACTTCAAGTAGCCGCGACATCAGCCAGATCGATTGAGGAATATTATCAATTTTGGAGAAAATCAGCTCAATGGTTTAGCCACTAGAATTGTTCAGACAGAAGACAAACGAATGGACAGACGTGTCACCGTCATCCGAATTTTCGATATCGAGGACCCACGAAACAGATTCTGAATACACCATGTGTGAGAGGATTTTTCTAAATTTATCAACAGGATTTATACACTTTACCGGTACCAGGGCCCTGCAATAAGCGTTTTTCTGACGAAAATTTGCCTTTTTTTCTGCCCAGGATTCCATAATTCTCTCTCTTCTCCGTAGCAAAAATGTAAAATGTCTCTTTTCTTCCATACTTTAGTTGTAGGAAGACGTCCAAAAAAATTGTACTTTTGCAACTTTCAAAATATCTGGGATTCAAATGAACGTGAGACTTACCCCACTCTCTTAAGCGTCTTTTACGTTACTCGAAGACGAAGTTTGATAAATATTTGATGTCATTTTTTAGAACATTTTGAAAATATTTTGTGGTTCCAAGCAAAGTACCCTCAAATATCAAAATTACTGTTTGAATATCCTCCCAAATCCTTGAGTTCATTAAGATAGATTGGGGAATATCAATTTTGTTTTGCTCAACGGTTTAGATGCTAGCGTCGACCACAGATGCACAGACGACAGACTATTTGCCGTCAATCGATTTTGCGGTATCGAGGTCCCAGAAATCATGGATTCTGGTTGCATCACGTGTTACAACATTTTTTATTTAGCAACAGGATCAAATTACCCATTTTTTCGTTACCAGGGCTCGGAAATAAAAGTTTTCTGAACAAAATTTTGATTTTTTCCAGCGCACGATTACATAATTTTCTCTTCTTACGAAGTACTTTCGTAAGGGCGAGAAGTAAAAACAATTAACCCTGTATTTTTCACGTTTTTTATATTTTTAATTGTATAAAGTGGTAATCTCTGTGTATGCCATATTATTGCTTTCTCGCTATGAAGTAGAGAAAAAGTGGATGAGTATATGGCAAAGTAAACTAACTCCCTCATAAGATGTAAATTGAAACAAGCTCATGGAGAACGCCTGGAGATTAGGCCGACCCGCGAAACACTGCCGCCACGTGAATGCCCGCTCACTTTTGTCTCACGTATAAGCAACACTACCTCACACGATTTTTCCGATTGCAAGTTCTACTTCCGTCATACCATTGGGCATGCAACCGTTTACATGTTAAGCATGGTACAAAAAAGTAGCGTGTTCCAATACTAACCTACTATGACAAGTTGTTTTTCCATTTTCTTCTGAAGATCGTCAAATTGAAGTCGAAACATTAGACTTCTACCAAGTTGAAGACATCACTCGCCAGTGCAAATACACGGGCGCCGACTCCTCTGCGAGCACCAAAGTCCTCAGTGCGTTCTAACGTGCCCTACTACGTACAACAAATTCAAATTGGAATTTAGTTGGTACAGAGGGTTGGCAAAAATAGTATCAAATATCATGTCGTCTTTCATCTGTGCGAAAAAAGAGTCACTGTTGCTATTAAAACTTGTGTATTTTGTAAATAACGTTACATAAAAATTAGATCAAAAACCAAAATTCCATATTAGAGGCTCTAGAAAATAACAAGCTTACTGACGTGCCTGATACTGAACTTATTTTATTTTAAGAATTAGTTGCTCAGTTATTCTTATTAAAAATGATTAATTGTGACGCTGAAATAATGGTTCTATGAATTCGACCGCCGAAAATCTGATTCCCTCTGGGGTGATTCCTAATGCATACTACCTCATATCTTTTACCTGGAACTAGTGACAAGTACGGTATGAAAATACACGGATTTACGTGTGTATCCGACGAGGTGACAAGCATCTATCGGAAAGTGCGCGGAAAAACGAAAGAAAAACGAAAACGAAGGAAGACAAAGAAGTACTTAAAAAACAGGAAAATATTATGAAAAGAAAACTTTTAAATTTTAGAGTTGCGGCACTTCACTCACATCCATTGAGCCTATGCCCCTGATTTAGCCTGATATGTAAGGAATTTGACAGGTATCGTCTTCAGTGCTTTGTGTACTTAACGAGCACCGAACCATATTGAACTGATATTCCAGCATAAATGTATTTGCCATACTGATCCAGAGACATGTAATTAATTTTTCAGGACAAACTGTGTTAGTTCAATTGAATTTATGACGTAAGAATGTCCGTGAGTATGAGAATAGGCATATTCACGTAATGCTCACGTTTTTTCAGATGAAATAGTTTCTTTGCTTTTGGAGTGGCTCGTCGCAGGAGGAACGGTCAATGCATCCACTACTGCACTACCTAAATGAACTCCAATCACTCACAACGGGTCTTCCGGAATTATGATAGCTGCGCTTATGTATTTGAGAAGCCGGCGCGACCACACCCCTTCCGCTACTCCCGCTCCTGGCCCTGCCCTCCCGTCAGGCCGCGCGGGCGGTCGCGTGCGGCAACCGATAAACACGATGGAGAACGACGCCTCTCGAGAGATCGAGGACCGCGCCGCCCCGCCCCCCTCGGCCCCTACCCCCGCCCCCGTCACGCCCACCGGCCACTAAAACCCGCCCCCTGATCCCACCCCCCGCCCCCTCCCCCGGCCCCTGCCTCCGCCCCCGCACCCGCGCCCCACCGCCCCCTCCCTCTACCCCGCGCCCACGTCCCTCCGCCCTCCACTACCCGCCACCCCGTTTACCCGCTGGCCGCGGCCCTGCCGCCTCTCCACCCACCCATCCGGCCACCTACCCGCCCATCCCACCACCCCACCGCCCTCCCGCCCCACCACTCCGCTGCCGGCGCCGCCATGCGCCCCGGCGCCCTGGCGTCCAGGCGCCTGGACGTCCCGGGCGGCGCGGCTTGGGGCTGACACGGCCCTCGTGGGCGTTTGGGGCGGCCACCCCGTCCCGCCCCATTGCTCACCGAAGCCCGCCACGCTAACGCCAACAGCCTCGGGGGAGAAATTGGAGGCAACTAGCGAGCAGGTGTTCCTGTTCGCTACGAAGGCGCTCCGCCGACGTCTCGGATCGACGCGCGCCTGGATCGAGTCCAGCCCCAGGCCGAGCCCACGCCAATCCGTCCGGCCTCTCGGAAGCGTGGTCGGAGATCCCATCAAATGCGTGCTGACACGCCGGGAAGCTCCAATAACCCCTTGCACTTTTTCCCAAAAATGTTCTAATGTTCTGTGCATATACTTCTTAGTACACATGTCCATTCAAACCATATTAGTTTACCAAACACATGGTCATACATGGCCACACCTACATACATATAATACATAATAGATGCGTATATACACGCATACATACATGCCTACATACATGACATTCATATAGTTCTTTCAACTCTACCGTACAAAAGGAATTAGCTCTTTAAAAATAAAATGGCGTATACTATTTTTAAACAACATGTTTATGTCAGAATTATGGAAATTTACTTAGGATAATAGTGAAAATTTTAAATTTACAGAATGATAAACATTTTCCCATTTGTCTACAATGCTGGCGTAAGAAGAAATGTTAATAAAAGCTTTTTGTTCAGGAACAGTTTTCGTCGAGATATAAAATTCCAGTTTCGAGAACTCTCGTCATTAGCTACACTTTTCATTTCCTACACTTTTTGACACCTCCTAAACAGCACATATTGATGCGTATCCGTTCAGACAAAACAATGCAACGAATTTCGTATCACTTTTTTTTGTTCACCGAAGCTTCGAACACTAATGTCATCAATTGAGTGGGAAAGTATATTTTTGATCAATCGTTTGAAAGCTTAACTATTCATGAAAAATGTTGGTATTTAATTTAATAAAAATACTGTAGTAATTAATGCATGAGAGAAGCAGGTCAAGTTAAAACATTTCTGCGTATTGGCGTCAAATGCGTTGGACGGACAAAATGATATTTTACGTTAATCGAGAAGGTGAAAGGTAAAAACCTCGCCGTTGATTTAAAAACGATCTAGCGAAGAGAGTCGAATTTTCTTCATCAAAACATTAACTTTTAAATAAGCTGACTTAAACAAACTACCTTGAAATGCACATCTTTTTTATTCATCTCCGAACTGTACTCTGCATTTAACATTTGCTCCATTTATCCATATGCTTTAGCTCTGGGTCTTTCTCAAAAAATGTTTAAGTCTCCTCGGAGCCATCAAGAGAGCAGGTGTCCGGGACTCCAGCAATGCACCGTTCCGACGACTCGGTTCGAAGAGTTTCTGAACCGAATCCGACGCGAGGCGATGGCTGCGGCCACGCGAAGGGAGTCCGTTCAAGCTGACTCAGCGGAAGGTTCGTTTCCTCTCGACCTCCCGATCAGATTAGTACTCAGCAAACACCGGTCAGTTTTAAAAGCTATTAAACTCCTGCTTGACTATTTTTATCTCCACACTGATTGCAAGACATTAACTTATTTTCATTAAAACGTAAAACTGGAAACTTCTGCATAGGGTATACGTGACTTCTATTAAGGAAGCAAAAAACATTTTTTAAATCAAATTTGTCTTATTGATTTAAACAAATCTGTAACATGTTATAATAAATATGATTTTAGTTGCGTGCTACTAACCTACATACTATGTATCTAGTGTATGGGATGATGAAGCAAAATAAACACTTCTATTAAATGCTAATTTAGTAGAATTTTTCTTGAATACTTAGAGGGGGATTTAATTCGCGTTGGGTACATTGGGTTTCGGCTGGCTTTGAGTGAGAATTTGTTGTATGAAGAAATATAAACTGGAGAAAAGTAATTGATGCGGATTACTATGGGATCAATATTCAGTTCTTTGTGAAGTTGGTCGTTTGTAACGAAAGGTGCCTTAGGGATTATCATTAAGTGCTCGTTTGGAGAAAATTATAATTTGCTGACGTTAGTTTTAGCTGCATTGATCCACATGGGGCATGAGTATAAAACAAGAGATTTTAAGATGGTTTTGTAAATTAATATTGCTGTGTTGTATTTGTATCGTAGTGTAGGTTATGTGCTATGGTTGTTATTGAGTAGATTCTATTGATGATGTGTTTCAGTTGTAATTTTGTTTTATTAATGTTGATTTCCTATTTTGTCCAGTTTAATTGTGTGTCAATGTTGAGTCGAATGTTTCTAATCGTACTGTTCAGGGGGGAGGTGCCAAATTATTGATTCTTTATTTAATATTAAGGGATTGAGAGAAGTCAAAGGTCTGTTAATAAATATTTTGGCAGCGGTTTTGAATGGGTGAAGTTGAATTTTTAATTTAGTGATTGAGCTGTCGATTAGATAGCTTAGAGGCCAGCTTCTACAAAGCTATATCCACCTGGCATTCCCTCCACTCCTTATCATTAGAGACTGCATTTTATGCAATTACATATTTTTGTCTTTCTACTTATATTCAAATTTTCAAATTTATATTCTTGGCGAATCGTCGCCGTCCTAACGTATCAAAGTTTTACATTACATATTAGTACTGTATTATATATTTTAAATATTTTGCTATTTCTACAAAATATTTTTATTCTAACAATTTTATTCATTTTATTACATTTTTTATGAAAAGTGTTTTCAAAAAGCAGCAACTGTCTCCTTCAGGTACCCTGCGTGAAAATGCATGAGGTTTTCTCAGTCCGGCGCGCCTGTTTCAGTTATCTGAGTTGTGCGAAGTGTACTTCAGCGACTGAAATCACGTAACACGTGAAAAGTATCACATAAGTCGCGTTTCGTGAACTTTGACCTCAATTTCCGAGAAACTTTGGTGATCGCCAACGTGTAACACATCGATGAAAGTGCTGCCCGCTGCAGATATTACCAGTTTTTTTTATGATGTCCTCTATTGCATCTAGTCTGGCTGCAAAAGTGCGGTCCTGGATAGCAATAGATGAAGCTTTTAGTATACGGGAAATTCGTATGGTGTGAAATTTTTATCGACTTCGGCTCTCCAAATAATTTTTAAAACGTCCGTATAATTTTTAAAATTTGTTTAGGAATTTTTTCATAAATGTAATTTCCTATTATCTCTGCGTGAATTATAATTAGTGTATTTTAATATTACATATTATATCCGATTTTACATATTTTTACATATTCTTATGTTTTCATTACATATGGGTCATTCTTTTTATATTCGACCAACAAAATTCCCGACAATTTTCAAATGATCTAAAAACACTTTTTTAACTTTGGTTTTGTGGTAAAACTATGAATATGTACAATCTTATATTTTTCTTCTCGGTATTTTGCATGCAATCATTACAAAACCGTTTTTTTGTGAAAATACGACCTTTCTCTGCAGACAACATGAACTAGGTAAAAGTAATGTTAAGATTATTTACATAAATTTCCTTTGGATATTTTTTAGATTCCTTGAAGTTCTTTTAAGTGTAAAAGAATAGAAAATTACACACTTTATTGCGTTTCAGGTACATTTTTAAACGTCATCATGTAAAAATTATGAAAAATTTTCAAAATTTATTTTCCAAAATAAACCATCTTTGATTTTCAAGTTTTGTAGCTCAAAATGCGTGAAATACGTGCAAGTTTTCAGGCAAAAAATTTCAGCTACGGTTATTAACAATTAACCATGGTATGGCTGTTTAAACTTGAAAATTCAATTTTTAATTTTTGAAAGTTTTTTTATTGATGCATATAATTCATAATAATTAGAAACTTATTCATTAATTGTGTGATATATTAACAACTTTATAATAACATGACTTATGAATGTAAATATATCCTACATTATCCGTTTCATGCATTCAAAATAATGGTTAATGCAATTATTTATTCATTACGTAAAATTATTTTAAAAATAAACCTTCTATTATACAATTAATATTTAATATAAATTATTTGTGATTCATTTAACTGAATTGACGTGCGCATTTGTTATAGTGTATTATAAATTTTTATGTGCCAAAAGTACTGCGTCGCTTAATGCACTACCTCACAAGCCTGGCCTCTCAACGGTCGCCCTGATACACTTGCGGCTGCTGATGTCGAAGCCATATCAATAGAAATGTAGAATCTCGGAGCAAAGCAACAAATTGGAGATCTACACCTAAGCACAACAGGAAGAGCTCCCAAGCCAGGAAAATCTCGAACAAGATCCCATTGTGGCAAAAGTACGTGAGGAGAAGAGAAGGGTGATCAAATATCTCGGTATTGCATTTCTCACACCCAAAAGCCTTTCGAATTTGCAGGGGAAAACCAAGATACTCCGAGAGTTCAACACCCCAGAGATCAGGACTGTCGTCAAGGTCAGGCTTCTGCCCCCCTTAATAATTAATTTAATTTAATTAACTTAATTTAATTAATAAATTGGAAAATCCTTCAATACACAATTATATTTCGAAACTACAGCCCAAGTTCTTCCGTTCTACGAAAGAAAATCTTGGGGGACGGAGAAGTTTTGGTAGACGCTGATTTTTCTGAATTTTTTTAAAAATTTAGTTTATTTTATGTCACATCAACTACTAAAGTTATTAGTGACAGACACATTAACAATATATCATTAATCTATACATTAATACATTGATATACTTAATATACATAATGTTGTGAAATATAAAAGAAATATAATATTCAAAGATTATCGGGAATTTTGTTTATCGAATATAAAAGAATGACCCATATTTATGTACATATTTTCATACTTTCATACTATATATTTTTCCGGTCTCTACTTATCATCCGCAACGAGGGTCTTGGGACGGGGGGCTCTCCACTCACTCATTATTTCCCCTCCCTCACTTGCTCGCCTAGTCGCGACCATACACATCTACAACCCGCTGAGGTAGCTACGACCCATTTACTTCGCCGCCCGAGCTAGTTCCTCGGTTACCGCCTAGACGCCGTTTTGATCTCTGAATTGTCTAGCGGAATGATGGTTAATGATAAGATAGGGCGAGGTAGAGAATGGTTGATGGAACATATCGGTAGAATCCATAATGGAAGGCATCTCGGGTTTGAGTACCCCGAGAAAACCTGCCGTGAACCCGCTTTGGCCACTACAATTTCCTCTTGGAACCGCTTGAGATCGAGCCACAGCGACGAAAGCTACCAAGTCTGATCACTACGTCACGCGTCCTCTGATTCGATAGCTAATACAGTTGCAATGTATTTCGAATTTGTGTAGATCAGATGCTGAGGAAAAGATCGCTTGGTTGTCCGGAAATTGGGCGATTTTTATGAAATTCAATACGGGTAAGTGCCACAGACATATTGAACTATATGCGGAATTATGGTGAACCTTGGGAGACAGGAATTTATTTGTCGCACGCCTTGATTGGTGGCTAAATTCTCTTGGGTAAAAAGGATTTGTTGGCTGAGATGATGAAGGGATTAAGAAAGTTTCCAATCTTCTTAATTTTGGACAGTAACGTCTGATGCCATTTTCAGTCAAAGGCCAGTCTGATATCAATATAGATACCTATTGTGTGAATTTTTTCTGGAAAGAAGTGTAAAGATGTTCTGTGATTATTCCTAGCTGGTGCTGAAATTATATATATTTTGTAAAGCCGAATTGTTAGAGGATGACTTTAAATGCTTGTAAGAAATGCGTTAGTCGTCTCAGAACTTTTTTCAAATATTTTGGCTGATTTGGGAAGAAAGTTGATGGAACGATAATTATTTGGTGCTGTTGTGATTCCGTTTGGCTTTGAAAAGGTCTCTTCTTTGTTGGTAAATGCCCTCCATCTCAACCAAGTTTTTCGTCCGGTTTTTCTGATTGATTGAGCAAAAGAAGAGATCATCCCATTTTTTTCATGTGCCTTCACCAGTCCCCCTTTTGGTTGAGGTCTCGCTCTGCAAGTAGTGCAAGGTGTAGAGACGACACGTTGGGTTTCTATTTTTATAGAAATACTATAAAATCCGATCTGTATTTTGTTTCATCATTCAATTGTGTGTAGAAAATAGGTGAGGGAGAAAGTCTGGATCTCAAAGAACGTGGAGAGATTTATATTTCTCCCTCATATATCACATTCAGATTTACTGTTATTTGACAAAAATAAACCAATTCAAACGTTTACAAAAGCGACCCTCACGAATTAATTTTGAATATGTTCTAAACGTTTGCTTGATATATAAAAAAATTGCCATGAACTCTGCTCAATGGACTGCCTAACAAACTTGGATCCGAACGTAGTTACATTGTAGCCCTGCGGTAAGTTAATACGGGGCAGCCGTTATGACCCCGATAACTCCCTTTCACGGCAAAAAAAACCTGTGTAGGCGACGCGCCGACAGGTGTCGATAAGGACGCGACACCTGCTCATTTCATAAAGCAGCTTACTCGACATGCAACATAATTACAAGGGCCGATTTGTCTAATTAAAACTATCGACCCGCGATTCGCTGCCCTCCGTCCTCACAATCGGGCCTCCTCCTCCTCCCTCACCCCAACTAACCGCTCCTCGCGGACGACCGCAACAAAGCCTCACAGCTCACCGTCCCCATCCTTTCATCCCACGAAAAAAAATAAAACAAAAATCCGGGCAGGACGATCCGGCGGTGGGGCAACGTGGTCCGTGCCACAGGTCGGCTGACCGAAAACAATGGAGGAGCTTAATCCAGGGCGCGATTCAATTTCCATAAGTTCTATTACTAACTAAGCCATTTCCCGCTAATTTGGGTACATTATAGCTGCGACTCCATTAGCTGGCGACTGCTACTGCAGCAGCCGACGAGGTTCGGCGGTGCGAGGCCAGCCCTCCGCTCCCCAGATAACATTGAGCGCCGTCCGCTGGGTGGCGTTGGGGAATGGCGGTGCAGGTAAGAATAGCATTCGCGCTGGTGACGACTCCCTCTTGGTAGAAAGAGTTACACACAGGTTCACGTAATAAAATAATGTGGAAAGTCACGTAACGCTCATAATGGGTGATCTGTTTTTTAAACACCATTCACGGAACCAAAATTGCAATATTATATCGGGTTGAATAGATGGGCGGAAGTAGACAGGAATGGAAAACATCTAAGGCACACTTCCGTCCGCCTCACGTTTAGCGGCGGCTGCTTCTTAAGAACTCTAGGGCGTTGCCACGAAAATCGACCACGTAACAATTATACAGAACTTGTGGAACTTACACTAAATCGACTTGTTTAAATTGTGCTTAACATCAGCGAAACATTTGAGAAGGAAAAATTTATTATCAAGCGTCAGCGTAAGCGAACGATTAATGGTTATAGAATGTACCGCGTAATAATAATAATAATAATAATAATAATAATAATAATAATAATAACTACAACAATAGTAATTCACCAGCCGCCACTGCTCACGTAGAACTATCTCTCATTGGAACCAATAATGTTAAATACTATCCGAGATCATACAGCAGTAGGACAAACTTGCATAGACAACGTTTTTTTGTTTATTTAAGGTCGCATTAACTACATGTTCATTAAGAGAACACTACTAATTAACGCTAGGAGTATCTGTATACTGAATGAAGTGATATGGGGATAATGAGAAGTTGAAGGATGAACACCCACCATGCCCAAGTCAGGATTAGAACTCGCGATCCCTCGGGTCCGAGATCACCATGGCACTACTGCCATAGATATCTTGGCCACCCGCAGCGGCTAGACAACGTTCTCCCATTGCAAAGGGAGGCCAGTGTCACTCGACCACAAGACGGACATCTAGCAATAATTTTTGAAATAGCAGATATGGTGGAAATTCACTGTGAATTTACGTCTGATTTAAACGAAACACCCAAAGCGAAAAAGGAATCTATTAGTGAACATCACACAGCAAATAACATAATCAGATGACGCGGGCGCTAAGACCTCTGTCACCATAATCCCCCATCTCGATAAGGTTTTTGTCCAGTTTCCCTGATCCATTGAGCAAACGCTGAGATGGCCCCTTGTTTTGCTTCTGGACGTAAATGTAGCTTCACTGTGCGCACGTTTTGTTGAGCACTCCTTTTGCTTGTAGTTCATTTACAGTTGAAATTGATTTTCTATAACTCGGGAAAAAACATTTTTCAATATCTTTATTTTTCTAAAATAATTATTTTCTAAATTCATTTTTTCGTTTTTTTCTTTTTTTAATTCTGGCCCTCAAGAAAATGTGCGCAGATAAAATTTCTTTCCCCACACGTCATATACAGTTTTCACTGTTTGTTTGACAAATAAATAAATAAATAAAATAAATAATAAACTTAACCTTCCGGCTGGCGCGCGGCAGCACTCCACGCTGCCTTTGTGCTTTCTTGAACTCAAAGGGAGTACGGTGATGTGACATGTCAGGGGGTTTTAGTATTCTCACTTGGCAACATTCTAAACGAAATATGAGAATTTCCGTGTTTTTTTTGCCTTCTCTATGTCAGTCATAAAGAAGATTTGAATGTCTATCCATCCCAATGATGGAAGTATTCACAATATTGACACTCTGTGACAATTTAATGTTTTTATGAACTGTAATTGTATAATGAAATAATTATAAATATGTATAATCTTATGTGATTTGTAAACTCATTGTCGTGGTTACTTACGACCGTGTTGTTGAAAAGCGACCTTAAATACAATTTTTAAAAAAGAAGATTTGAAAGATAAGTCCTGACTGCAGCATTCCGTGCTCTACCACGCCCACTCATGTAAGTATTTTTAATATTCTAAACAAACATTTTACTTATTCAGATTGTTGGTTTACATGTATTCTCGATCCCTGTTAGCATAATCAAAGATGCTCAAAGTTGCTTTTTGTTACCTTTTACTTGTAGCTTTATTTTTGTTTCTCTTTGCTAAAGGGCTGAAACTTGAGTAACAGATGAAAAAATCAGGCATCTTCTTGAGTTACTGGAAACGGCTTATGAAAACCAATTGATGCTTTTCTAAAATTTAAGGACAGTAGACTGCTTCATTTAATTAATTTCTCTACTTAATAACAATTTTATTATTTTCTTTGTTATATTTTGTTTTATAAAGTTTTCTCAAACAATATGTTCTTTACTCTTCTGTAGCTAAAATTAGCCGCATTTCTCTGATTTGTAAAACATTTGACATCATCTCTCATTTGAGGACGCTCATTTCTGGTCAACTCAAATTAGCTTCTTTTGCAATACTTTGTTAATTTTATTTCTGCAGTAGACGTAGACATCCTAAACGGATCATATAAGCAAGCTTTTTCATTCATGAATGCCAGATGTCGATTTAGCCGTGATCGCTAAGCCATCGTATACTCGTGGCCATGGTGTACACATGACATGTGTCGGTTCGAATCTTTATCTATAACCACGCTTAACTGATATATGCCTATGGTTAAGTCGGAGGTAGGGCCGATGTAAAGCAAACGGTGGTTGGTTCGTATCAAAGTTAACGCGGCATTATAGCAGCTTCGTTATCACATGTCGTAAAATCATGCTGCTAGAGGGTTTCAACGGCTCCTCTGCGCGCAACGAACGTGACAACAATGGGCGAGAGCAATCGGCACAAATTTGATTTGGGCGTTAATGGGTTAAAAATGTACTGTTGAAGAGGTGTGAGTTTTTATTCTTCCTTCTTCAAATAAATAATAGAAGTTTTGAGGGTGCAAAATACTGAGGCAGCATGCAGTGCTCCTACGCGCCCGCTTTGTGAGTACTAATGGAGCGCCTACTGGAAGGTTAACTTGAAATAATAGTTAAAAACAGGGTGTGAAGTACGGAAGAGAAGTGTAATCTGGGCACGTTAAATTGAGTTCCAGATCTCTACCCTCGCTCGTCTACCATATTGACAGACAACGCCATTCCGGTAGGCCACTTATGAGGGAACTCAACCCCAAAATTCAAATATAACAGAAGTTCAAAATTCAAATATAACATGTTTATGTTATATTCATATATTCATATAACAATCATAATTAATATTAATTATATATAAACGTACTTATAAACTATATGTATTTAACAATGTATGGCAAACATTTTATGCACGGTTGTTTTAAAATATTTTCAGTTTTTGAGCTGCGAAGAGCCTAAATATTTTGAACATTTCTGTTCGTGCAGTCCTTTCCGCGGTGACACAGACGGAAATGTTCTTTCTTTCCCCTATTGCACCACTGTCTACATCTACAGATACTAAAATAAGATTGTAATAACTAGGTAGTAAGAAAACTTTGGAATTTCCACGAAGCCACTACGCATGGTGATAACTTCCAATAGTTTAATACAAATACGATGGTAGTTGAAAGACGAAACTATCACCCAGGGTTAGGAAAGGTTCTAATTATAAAAGTTGTAAACGATGAAACAGTAACTGTTTGCTTAAACCGAGATACAGGAAATATCTACGCCAGGATCCTTCGTTGAACCTTTCCACCCCACATCTGTATGCGAATGTTAAATTAATCAATGACAAAAGAAATAAAAAACGAAGAAATAAAATTATACATGAAGGAAGTCGAGTAACAGTCGACTACTGAGTTGAATTGTCAATTCAGTAGTCGATTGTCAAGTGTCTAAACATAGTTTCTAAGATAGCAGAGGGCGGGGGACATACATGACGGCGGCTTCGATGATGTAGTGGTTAGCATAATTGACTGTTCTACCCAAGTTCACGGGTTCCAACCCGATCGAAGCCGCGGATCTTTAAGGGCGAAAAAATCCTTCATTCGCCTTCCTTCTCCCAACCGTAAAGTCGGCTGTCCCATATTAGTAGATGTACTGCATTTAAAGATCCTCTAGGCCTAAATGAAGTCTTTGAGCTAAATTCAAAATCGCCTTTTTTCGTCAGCCAAGTAATACCTTCTTTCCGCCAAACTTAGGTTTTTCTTTCTTGGCGCGTTGAGGGGTGTCATCAAAATGGAATATCTCACGGTATTTCGCGTCGTTCTCGGTTGTTCCACTAGGAGTCGCATGATCGCCAGTACTGCTCGATACAGTCGCGATCTTGCGACTGCTAGCGGCACAACCGAGAACGACGCGAAATTCCGTGAGTATTCCATTTTGATGACACCCCCCCACGCGCCAAGAAAGAAAAAACCAAGTATAGTTGGTGAAAGAAGCAAAATTTGTGTGATCAGACGGCCTCATGACGTGAGTCTCACCACATAAAATAAGGCTTAATTCAATCCAGAACACTGCAAAGATACATGAGGCTGAACGAGCCACCTAAAGCGACGACTGACTATATTGGCGTGTATCACACAGCTCGAGCAGAAGCGCGCCCACGCAGCGGGAGGGCGGGGCGGTGTCACTCAACCGCCGGCCGGGCCAAAATCTAGTAAGAATTCCTGGGATAGCACAAGCTGGGGAATTCCGCTGCATAGTTCCGCCTGATTAAACGAGCCAGCCGAAAGCGACTACTCGCTGAATTGCTGTAGATCATACAGCACCAGCAGATGACGCGTGCTCCGGCCACCGCCCCACGCCCAGTGCAATGCGAGGATGACGTGGGGCGACCGCCGCTTTGTTCTCCACTCGACCGCAGGTGCTGATCGCTGGAGCGGGAGACAGCGAGCTCATCGATCTTCACGCCCGCAGCAGCAGCCGCCGCCCGCCGCCGCACCGCGCGATGTGTGCATATAGCAAGGCCGATCTACTGAGCGTCCTGTTTCTTACTCCAGCACATGGGGTTCAGCCCTCCTAAACTTTCCCGCGATAATTACATTTCAGACTGATAAACGTGACGGCTGCTGCGTGGTCTAGGACACTGCTGTGCTGTGTTACAACTTTGGTTGGAAAGTTTTCCCTTGCGTATTTGTGCATTCTTTTTCATTCGAATAAATCTCAAAAAAATGTCGAAAATATCAAATTTGGCTTCACACATTTCAGCAAATGGAAAAAAAAATGTTTCCCATCATATAGCAATTCTGTCCAGCGTGAAAATTTAATCGATGCAGACTGAGAGATGTAAACTAGTAACATCCCTTCTGGCTTGCAACCAGTAAATATTGTAGGTTTCCCAGAAAAGAATAAAAGGAGTCTGACAGGAAAGAGGATATACATGAAGAAAGTGATCGGACAGAATGAGAGCCATTCAAGGGTATCAAGATAGTACTAAAATATTTTGTGTGGATACCGTAGAAACAAGTATCAAAAAAGCACGGACTCTGGAGAAGGATTTGCAAAAAGTATTAATCAAAAAGTGTACATAGCAAACAGTAATAAAAATTATTTCCATGATAAACAAATACATTGAAATTTTCAATTCATAATGTTTGGATATTTTACTGCATCTCTGTATTGACAAAAATCAGTCATCGATTGATTGATGTTTCCGAACAGTCAGTCACTCCACTGCTATGGTCATTAATGCCGTTTAGGTAGTGAGTGTTTATCCTGGACAGTGTTTCCTCACACAATGGATGGTGCGACTGACACGTTGACTTGAAGGCGATTCCCCTTACCAGGTATATCTCTCAGTGGAGCACCGCCCAAGCTTTAAGTCAGTGGTGTCAAAGTCTTCTACTGGTGGCTGTGGCACGCGTCGTGGCACCGTAGCACGCCACGAGTTTCTCTGCGCAACTAGCGTCGGGAAAGGGAACTATTACGAGTAGTAGTAAACCAGCCGTTTTGCAATAGGGTTGGCTTTGTCTCTGGTGGCGGGGTGATAAACTGCGTGGAGGGGCGATTTCATCGTGGCACTCATGCCACGGACTCCCGCTCGTGGCATCCACATTGACCACACTGCTCTAAGTTGTCGTCGGCTGGTCCCCCGTCATTTTCATAGTGTAATAAATGTGCGTGTGTGTGTGTGTGTATAAGTGCGCGCGCGTTTGTGTGAGAGAGACACAGAGCATGTGCGTGCGTGTAAGAGGAGAAAACGAAGAAAAGGAAGTGGAAGGAAAATCGCGCGCGGTTCGTGTCCATTTTGTTAGGGTACTGCTCCGGGATTCCCCTGATATTGATCGGAAAAAAACACGGAAAACTTCCGTTCAGTGTACTAGGCCGCAAAAATTTTCCGATCAGCGACTGAATTCGACCTACGTTTAACATAACTAGTGTCGTAAATTCCCCAACGTGGAGACAACAACCCTAGGACCTGCCGGCCAGAGTCGTTGAAGAGAGAACGGCAAAGCTGGATCTGAACTATCTTATCCGGTATGAGTCATCGAGAAGAAAGCATTGTACTTTTTATGCGGATTCTTCACAATGTCTCTTATGGAGAATCCGCGCGTTGTTGCCGACACGACACGTGTCTTGCCCGCTCGTTCTAGATTCGTCAAAATCACGGCTACCTGTCTTAATACATGAATCTACCATAGAAAAAATATTCGCACACATTTTTTGCCCACGAATAGGCTGTCTTGGACCACGCGTACATTCACCCTGCATTTACCGGTGTCCAATTTCCTTATCTCCGTAGCAGTTGGATGTAATTTTTTTATTACGGGATCAGCATACAGATGAATCATATTTTTATCCCCCAGGGTTTGTTAGCTTTGAGGGTATGGAAGATGAAATGACAATGAGGGGTGAAAGGACGACACACACTTACAGACTAACACAATCACACTCATACCCGACGCACGACTCGAACGCGCGATCCTTCGGTCCGAGATCGCCATGGCACTACTGTCTTAGCGATCTCGGCTATCGGGCCGGCATTATAATAATAATAATAATAATTATTATTATTATTATTATTAGTGTAAATATCTAATACACAGAGACCCTTTACATGTATTATTTATAAAACAACAAGTCATAAATTGTAAATTGTGCCGTAGAAAATTGATCAATTAATTTACGCAATAAACGAAACGCAATGACCCATATTTATCCAACGTTCATCTTAGTACATTATGTAGCTATTGTCATTTGTAAACTGAGACATTTCTTGTAAATGATTAAATAAAGGCACAATATTACATCATTTCTTTCTATTATTGCTGTATTTTTTTCGCTTTTCAAATTCAAATCCTATTTGTATCAATAAAGCGTACCTTACGTACAAAATCGTCGTACTTCATTTCTCTACAGATTCTATACTTCATTCCATTTAACTTTATTTTTCTTGGTGCCAGTATTTCTCCATTCTCATTTTCCTTTTTCTTTCTAAAGAAGGAATGTCTGACGCCTGTTGCTCTGCAAAATTCATTGACACGATTGACTCCGTTTTTAGATGTTTTCACTTTAAGTTCTGGAATATTTTTTAAAATGTTTTTACTCTTTTAGTTACATCACTATTTTCCCTGCGATACAATTTGATATCGTCAAATTAACGCATTACATGATTGAATAAATTACGTACCTAATTTTCTTTATCACTGCACATCCATTATCTTCACTCACATCCATCACAAAATCGACTGACCAGAATATCGAGCAAGATGAAATTCTTCAAAGGGCTTCTCGTTATCATTCGAGTATAGATTTGGATGGTCTCTTCCATAGTGGAAAGAGACTCTCCTTCCACCATGGTCCCTCCCACTAATGGAATCATTTAAAAACACTTTCATCCCTAAGGGTCACACATCCGGCATCTCTGCCTTGTTTTTCATGATTACAATCGCGTTCTAGATCATACACTATAACATATGCTGGATCATATACATATACAATAACATAGTTTCAATGCCCAAAATCTAGCTAGTGTATTGTATGTATTTTATACGTGATCCTGATACATGGCCCAAACGTTATAAATTAGATTAAATATGTAATAATAATTACATATTCGATGTCTTCCTTACCATTAGTGTTTGTCATTCGCGACATATTTAACTGATTTTCAGCCAAGCAGCAGATAGAAGGCTCTGCAGCGTCCAAAATTTAAAGAGCAATGCGCTTTAATCAGAGCGGGCAGCTCCAGCGTTGGCCCAAGAGTAACAAGCAAAACACGCGACAGGAGCTCGCTCTCCGGGCCGTTTACGTGTAACTGAATATCTGCAGGTGTTGCCAGGGATCGCCAGGTGCCTCGCACATATCAACGTCACGCATCGCTTTCTGGTTCTGGGTAACTGTTGGCACCTGGCGTTAATATTTAGAACTCGTCTCGCACCAGAATAGCAACAAATGTGTAACATTTGCATGGCGAATGAACGAGCTGAGGGCAGGCGAGGAACCGAGGAATAAGAGATATAAATAACACACCACGGCCTACGAATGGTCATTAAACTTTTATTTCTGCGTGTGTGTGTTTTGCCGGACGTATGAGCACGTTATATTGAATAACCAGAAACAGTATTGATACTAACATGTCAATGCCATGGCAACATAAGCTCTTCTTGTTTGTTCTTAACTGATAAAACAATAGTCATAATTTTTTAGTGTAATTTGCACAATATCTCTAAATGAAATATGTGTGTGGCTCCAAGTTGTTCCAAATGCTAATTGATCCGACCAGGATTAGGACTCGAATATCCTGATTTATCCTATGATGCTTTAATCAACTGAGCCTACTACTAGGCAACTGACACTTTCACGATTTTCTTGGGCCCACTGTAGTGCCCAGTTTTGATTGTTTATGGTCACTGCTTACTATCACATTGATTAGAAAAATATTTAGGAAATATGCTCCGCACAGAAAATGTTACCAGTAGGGTGTTGTCAAAATGTAACAATGTAATTCAATAATGCTTTAAACAATTTGATTTATGAAATGCAAAAGGTACAAAGCAACAAGAAAGATCAACATTTAGAATTCAGAGCATATTTACGATGTATCTCTCTACTCAAAAAGGTGACTGTGCGGTGACAACCATATATTTTTGTTGGAGGAGATTGATCTCTCAAACCTTTTTGATTTCGAAACTCAAAATTTTCGATACAACTGCCCAGAGGCGATACGGAGTATTTTCTCTTGCTGACATAACTTTTGAACCAACCAATAGATTTTGATGTTTCAAAACTCTGTCTGAAGAATCTTAATGACAATGATTGACAATGATTGTGATCATACTGACTTTCACCTGACTGTAGTATTATGTTTTGATGTCATATGATGGCTCCTATTTAACTGGGAAATTTCTACAAAAAGACCTAATTAAACATAAGTTGAAGAGGAGAAATACGCTATACAGATTATTTGATGACATCCTAATTGAGCGTTTCTACAACAAAACATTGTACATATTTCCTGGTTATGAGTTTTCAGTTTTCACTGCTTAATTTCAATTTACGACAGCTAAATAGGAATGTTTTCTTTCCCTGTTCTCTTTAATACGCTTGTCAGCGCACATTTTATTACGAGCTAACCCAATTTACTAACTCAATTCCTAATTCATGGTACTCTTTGTTTGAACTATATATTATTACAGATTGTTAACTTAAGTTGAATCTTCTTGATGCTCTGCCTTTGTTTTCCATAATCCGTAGTAATTAGTCATATTTGATGAAATTATCTAAAAGCTTTAGGTTAATGCGTATCTCCAAAGAAGTCGTAAATCTCAATGTTTAATGGAAAATTCGTTGTCACAATTTTGGAAACTTACATACAATAGAAATAGCTCATTTCAGAACATATAAAACATTAATACGATGTAATGATATTGCAAAGTCTCCTAATAATCAATAGATTTATAAAAACTACAAACAAAACCGTCTGGAAAAAAAACACTTAGTTGTACTAAAACACCACGTACTTTATATATTTTCACACAAAACTGCGCGAATATAATTCATACTTTCGACAAATTGTGCGTGATCTTATTTCAAAACGTATTTTTAAAGAACAGATGTGTCAAATAAGAAACAACTCTTTTGAAAATTTGTCACATAATGTTATTAGACACATATATAATGCGAAAGAGACAAAGAACTTCAACAACTTATTTTGTTATCATTATTTGTATGCTAATTTTTCTACTACACCATTTATTTGACAAAAGTATACATATCGCGAGGAAAATGTTTTGTCATACTCTTGAAACACCCAACATTATTTTTTTTATTTTTTATTTATTTACGTCCAAAACAGTTAAAAACTGCGTGTGACGAACTATGGGGAGAAGTGAATTTTGTGCACTTTTCATAGTTCTGTTATCTCTATCCTAAACCATATTCTTGTCGCATTTTGAATACAGAAAAGAGAGTTTTTTTCGAGTTTTGTTGACAAAACATTCGCTCCTATATAATAAAATATATTTTCAAAGGTAAATTAGAAATAAATTCCTGCCCTGAACCCTCATGTTCTTCATGAAAGAATACTACTTTTTGCCGCGATAATATGGAAAACGATAATTTGAATAACTATATTTCCCACTGAAATTCAGAAGACGTGCACAAATAATGAAGTTACATTTATGTCCAGAAGCAAAACAAGGGACCATCTCAACATTTGCTCAAGGATCAGGGAAACTGGACGAAAAACCTGATCGAGATGGGGGCCATCAACCCAGAAACTGAGCTACAATACTTGTTACAGGTTCTTTAGAATTATACAGTCCAAATGATAAATAATTACATTAACTATCATTGTTAAAATTAATGCTACTTTCCTTTTTGATGCTCGGTATAGTCTCGAATTGTTATGCAGCAGAAACAGTTATGCAGCGGAAAAGATTTCACTTGGGACTTGAATTTTTCTATCGAATTTAATCGTTTAGTGTCTTCTGGCAAAGTGTTGTAGAGTAATGTACATAAATTGTATGTGAATTTTTTGTAGTGAGCTGTTGATACTGCCACCTGGTGAATATGATTACTACGTCGTGTGTTGTACTTATAGACATCGGCGTTTGCTGAAAATATATTCCCGCCCTTAAGTAAGTCATTTTTGACAAAAACTACTGATTCATAAATCAGGAGACAAGGTAATGGTAAAATTCCTAGATTAATAAAGAGAGACTTACAAGAATCACTTGGTTTGGATTTGCTTATTATTTGTACAATTCTTTTTTGTAATCTGAAAGTCTGGGAGCTATAAGATGTGTTTCCCCAGAATATTATGCCATATCTCAGGCGGGAGTGAACATTGGCAAAATATACACAACGAGCTGTATGAAGGCTGACGGAATTTGAAAGAATTCTGAACGCGTAGCATAATGAACTTAATTTTGTGTTCAATTCATTTAAGTGGGCATTCCATTTGAGGTTTGACTGAATTGATAGACCTAAAAATTTTGTTTCATTAACATCAGTCAATGGCACACCGTTCATTTTCAATGGAGTACAGAATTTTATATTTGATATGGAAAACTGCATTGAAACAGTTTTCTTTTCATTTACTATTAATTTGTTATTACGGAACCAATTTGAAAGTCTGATATTCTACTATTTACGGTTTCTTTGTTGCAAAGAATATTTGTATCATTCGCAAAGAGAACTGTTCTTCCGTTTCGAATCGTTAAGGGCATGTCATTTACGTATAGTGGGAAGAGAATAGGGCCTAAAATCGATCCTTGCAGGACTCCGCGTGCAATTTACAAAGAACCGGAAAGGTTTGTACATAAAGTTCCATCATTCCAGTAAGGTATTTCTACTCTCTGAGATCGTAGTTTAAGGTACGAACATAGCCAATCTAGAGCAATACCACGGATTCCATATGAAGGTAATTTTGAAAGTAAAATGTTATGATCAATGACGTCAAAAGGTTTTGAAAGATCTAAAAATATTCCAATAGTTGCTTCTTTTTGATCTAATGATGAGGCAACATCCTTAAGAAAAGAAAAAATGGCTGTTTCCATTACATTACTGGGACTTAATATCCTATCAAGAAACGAAATACGTTTCCTCGTTTTAGTTTTAAAAAATTGTTAAATGTACTGAAAATTAAATACACTAGAGATATCCAGAAATTTAAAATTATTTCTGATTTTCAATAACCAATATACATAAGCTTTATATAATTACTGAAAGGATTAGTTGTAACTCAGTCACAACAGCCCCTTAATATCTAAATGAATACAAATTATTTACATTCAGCAGACATTAAATCAATATTAATCGTGTTCCCATTGCACATTTAGTTCTTGGCATTTTAAAACAAGAATAAAATTAAATTGCATTGTACATTGTATTGAATTAAAGCTCAGTATTTATTTTCGGGATAAAAGTTATCATCCGGATTCACTCGTTACAATAAGATAATATAAACAACTGCACTCGCATTTGTTTGACTGATGGCGCATGGGTCGATCCGTCAATTCGAGTCTTTCTCGGAAATCACCCAACAGATTTCAAATGAATGGTGGGCTCCATTGATTTGTGTCGACTTTACACGGCGTATTTGGACAAAAGACCGTAGTTAATAAAATTGTCTGTAGAAGTATGACCCATCCGATCTTTTAGTTATCTTTTACGAGGTGTACTAAATTACACGCATGTTCCCAGGTTCTATGCTAAGAGGTTTCTAAAACTAAAGAGCTTTTGAATAATTCAAATTAAAATCATTCAAAACAAATCCCTATGACTATGGCTTACGTGTATTCCTGCTAGTCTAAACACGCGTACAGCATATTCTGCTGTAATTTTTGTGCACTTTTTCAAATTTTGTATGCATTTAGAAAATATTTTGACTTTGAAATTTAAACATGCATAATGAATTTGAATATGAATAATGACGAAATGACTTTCCTATTGCAATTCCATTTCAATTTATTTTTCTTGTGGACAGTTGTGTTAAAATTTGTTTCATATTTAACTGAAATGTATGTTTATGGATAACAAACAAATGTTAATATTTGAAAAATAGAATTTCTGTCTTAGTTTCTTGGTAGCTCACAGTAGGATTGAAAACCAGCCGGGCAGCCTAAAAGCTGAGCAGGCTAACAGCCAGGCAGAATAACAGCCGATTAGACTAACAGCCGGGCAAGCTAACAGCGGGACGGGCTAACAGCCGGGTAACCTAAACGCCGAGCAGACTAACAGCGTGACAGACTAACAGCTGAGCATTCTAACTGTCGGGCAGACAAACAGTCGGTAGCACTAACAGCCAGTCTGACTAAAAACCTGGCGGGCTAACAGCCGGACGGACTAACAGTCGGGCAGACTGGCAGCCGGGTAGGCTAACAGCCGGGCAGACAAAGAGCCGGGCGCGTTAACAGCCCGGCAGGCTAATAGCCGGGCAGACAGACAGCCAGACGGCCGGATAGATATAGGGCCAGACAAGACAGGAGGGCAGACGAATGGAGAACAGATGGATGAAGGGATCACCAAACAAATGGACGGACGAATGTTTTAGCAAAATCTTTTCCCTTTGTGTCAAGTATTTCCAAAACTGTGCATTTCTGTCAGAATATCGACATCAATTTTATACTTTATACCTGCTATGTCTATCTATACTAGTATGTGTATACTGTGTTTAAACTAATGATGAGAAATCAAAAATTGCTGAAAGGTATAAGTTGCTTTCTTCAATACGTGAAATTGCAAACCACATATCGTGAAACTAGTGATAATTTACTCAGCGTCGAGCTATGTACCGTCTATTCTCAGTACCAAGTTCAAAACCTCTGCGAATGCACTAAGTCTAATGATACTTCAGTGAAATATTAGAATACAAAATTCCACCTGATTCATCGGGTTCTCTAGCGTGAAGAACAAACGTAACGTTAACTTAAAAGGTTCAAACTTACCTCAGTTTAAGCAGGTATCGCGAAACTAGTCGCATAGGGAAACAAATACGAAACTAAATCCAAATCAAACCGTACCAAATCAAACCAACAATATTTGGAGTTCTGGGAATTTAGCAATATTTGGACACTCCGTCGTTACAATTTTGAAAATATTCCATCAACGTAACCATTAGGAAAACCTTGTGCACAATGCAATCAGCAAAGAAATGTTAAATGAAGTTTTCGGATGCAAACAATGCTACCTGGCATTTCATGTTTTACAGGATAATGCAATGTGATATATTTGCTCACATGATGCTCCCATTCTACCTCACACTTTTCCCTCATAGTTTGCGTGTCATAAACATAAGAGTTTGTTGAGAAGCAATGACTTTTTTGTCTGATCTTGAAAGCACTGTGGGAAGAGCAACTCACTTTCCTTCATAAAGCCAATAATCCCGATTTCACTCATAATGTCCGATAGGTTCTTTTTACTAACTAGTGCCTTAAAACTCCACGTGTACGACAGTTAAAGATTTAGGCTATCTAGTTCCACTCTGTGGATAAATTCTTCATCCCAAAAAATGGACCAGTTAAACCTCCCTTTCCGCACAGCGCCTTCAGGACCTATCCGCCTCCACCGCCTTCTCTTCTTCGCCGCCGGCGCCGCGACCTCCCGGCCGCAGGCATCACCAGAAGCAATTGTCTCGGTTAATACATCGCCGCCTCATTAGTTACGCTGCAGGCGGGCGCATGACATTCGCGGCGGCCCGGGCGCGAGCGGCGAGGAAGAGGGGACGGCGCGGGGAGGAGCGGAGCGGGAGCCGGACGAGGCCGGGGTGACGTGCGGCGGCCGGCAACAGGTGCGACCAGCAGCCACGCCGGCATTCGCGGCAGCTGTCTGCGGCCCCGCCCCCGCCCACGCCCACGCCCACGCCTCCAACGCCCACGCCACGCCGCACCGCGCTAGGGTGGCGTGTTGGGTGCGCACCGAACTGCAGCATCTCGCTGAGCCCCCTTTGTGGCTTCCCCTCTCGGGCTGTCCCGCTCGCTCGGCAGAGTTCTAACCCAGCCGCATCCTCACAGAGCCCCCCCCCCCCTCCGCCAAACGTTCCAAGCATAACGCCTCAGATCAACATACCACGAAGAGCTTTCCTCGTCCTACGTTCCACATTCTGTACCCCACGCTCTATGGATTACGCCAGTGTTATCAAGATCGATGCCACGAGCGGGAATCCATGGCACGAGTGCCATGACATCACCTCTCCACGTAGTTCATAACCGCGCCGCAAGAGACAACGCCATGCCTATTGTAAAACGGCGGGGTTGCTACTACTGGTAATAGTTCCCTTTTGCGACGCTAGTTGCGCAGAGAATCTCGTGGCATGCTACGGTGCCACGACGCGTGCCACAGCCAACAGTAGAAGCCCTTGACACCACTGTATTACGCTCTAAGCTCCAGCTTCTACGCCCCATACCTAACTTCCTACACCCAACGCTCCACACACTACGCTACACTTTTTATGTGCCATATCTTAATTTTCATGTCGTACTTTCACGTCCAATCCTCCGCCTCTTGTCCCCTGTGTCGAGTACAGACTCGAATCTTTCACGTCTATCCCTTTTTACCCGACGGCTTTGTGTTCCATGCCCAACGCCTGACATACAACTTCGACATGTCGCTACTCACGCATCACTCGACGCCAAATATTCCTCTCGCAATGCTGTACGCCCATCGTTCTACGCCCATCAGTCCATACTTGTTGCTTCATGCCCATCGCTTCATTCTCAAAGGTCCACACTAAACACCCGTTCCCAAAATTGCGCACCCAACACTCAAATCCTGTCATTGCATCTCCTACATTGCAAAGTGGAGCAAATGACAGCGACACGTGATAAATTACGGTAACCGAAATAAAGTGGGGTGAACATTTTTTGTTTTTGTGTTATGGTTCACCTTCATGACCATGTCCCAGCATGTCGGACCTCTTGGATTGTCCGTCTCTACAATAGAGCTTTCAGTGAGTACTCTACAGGAGATCACATATACTTCTCATTGGTGAAAATTTAGTACTATATTAGTTGCGTTTTTCAGTAAGTGTTAAGAATAGCAATTTTTTGACAGGAAACCTTCGAATTCAAATATTTAATGTTAATTTACATGTGACACCACGTGAGTTTTACAAGAGCTTCCCCTCTTGCAGGAGGCCTTTGCCCTTTATGAGATGCACTATGTTAGTTCACTAATGAATGAATTAATTCATTCATTCATATATGTGACAGACAACGAATTCAGAACTTAGTGTTAACAGAAGAAAACTAGAAAGAAAAAGCGTTCAATATTTCAGACTTACGTCTCATCGTCTCATCGCAAACACACGAATTTTTAGTTCTGTGCCTAAGGATATCAAGCTCAGATCTTTGTTCCTTGCTAATCAGAGGTGATCGAAATATATAATTCAGCTGTTTTTATTGCTATTTTTTGCTACTTTCTTCATCGGAATATTTTTTTACGGAGAGCCAGAAAGTGAAATAATCGGAATAGGTGACATTATTTTAAAATGTTTTTATTGCAGATACGAGTTCAAAAACTGTTCTGATAAAGAGGAGAGAAAATAAAGATATAATGAAAAGTTCTAGAACGAGAGATACGGACAAAAAATTATTTTTAAACTAAAAGGCAAAAACGAAGTGTTATCAAAAAAATATTGGTGATGTTGGTGAAAGTATGTGATCTGAGTCAGGATTTAAATTGCGAAGGATGAAAGCTCGGAGAATAAATAAACAAAATTGACACGAAATAAGAGAGAATGGCTTCATTCTTACTTTTCGTTTAATCATATTCAGAGAAGAAATCTGGTCTCGTGAAATTTTCTTTTCAATTCAGTTCTCTGCGAAGAAACAATAAAAAGTAAAGAGTTTAGAGTTATATCTATACTACGACAAACCCGGCAAAAACCCTGCCCTTCATCTCTCTCTTTTCCATCTTCCACCTCTTCATCTCCGTTTCTCACTGTCTCCCTCTCCCTCCCTCACACTGTTCCTGTCTGTCTGTCTCTGTGTGTTTCTGTCTCTGCCACCCTCTGTCCCTCTCATTTCACATTTACTTGCAGATTCTGCACGTCTCTGAGCCGTTGAGGTAATATCGGGAAGCGCCAGACCAGCAAAAATGTAATAGAATGCTTATGAATGTTTCATCCTGTAGATTACAAGGTAAGAAACAGTATCATCGTGTAAGAAACAGTATCAGTCCTAATCTTAGGTTTTAGCTCTAGAACGCAATGTTTAGGAGTTATTTTAAAGATATAGTTTCAAAATGCTGTCGAGTGCGTTGCAGGTTGCATTTGGCGTGAATATTTTTGTTTTGTTGTACAGCGACATGTGGTGGAGTTACACAACAGAATTAACAGCACATAAACCTTCTGGGTGATAAAATACGTACAAGTGCCAACTTTCATGGAGATCGGTCATATGGTGTCGGAGTTTACCTGTTATATATTATATACACATATATTGCTTTTATTTCTTCCACTGATGGTCCGTTCAATGAAATTTCATTTAAACAGTGAAAAAGTTTTAGAACTTCAATAATGAATTTTGCAGTCCGCTTACGTGCGCCGTTCACCCACCATGCTATGAAGGTCGAGGCCATTGCTCGTATCTGTGCCCACACTCTGGTTCTGGGTATAGGCGCTAGGTAAGTACTCTCAAAATCCTCTTACAATGCTATACGCAAGCGCCGACACGAGAGACTGGTTTTCGTCTCCTACCTGACTCAGCAATAGCACGCATAGAGGGCGAGAGAATCAAACTATGGAAGTTCCAGGACTCCGCGAATGCTGAGAAAAAGTTTCGTTTACTTATTCGACAATAGACGGCTGGTTGAAGTTCTGATTACCGATGTAGAAATTGATTCATTGGCATGAGTGTCGTTTGAGGAAGTAAAAGTAACTATGAAAACGTGCACAAATTTCACTTCCCCCCATAGCTTGTCACACACAGTTTTAAAACTGTTTTTGACGTACATAAATAAATAATAATAAATAAATAAAAATAAAACTAGACATCGAGACGGATGGGAGAGACAGACGTTATGCCGTCATTCGATTTTGGGATATCAAGGACCAACAAAAACATGGATTCTGACTATACCACGTGCTAGAGGATTCTTTTCTAAATTTAGCAACTGGATTTCTTCCACTTTTTTCTTGCCAGGGCTCTGTAATAAGAGTTTTTCTGTCGAAAAATTCGCTGTTTTTTTCGCGCAGTATTACGTTAGCTTTCTCTCTACTGCGTAAGCGGTAGCGAAAAAGTAAAAAGTTAAAATGGGTATAACAGCAGAGTTGAGCGAAAGATACCGACAACAAAAATAGGAAAATGTTAGACAAACTTATCCTAGAGTTAATGATAAGTGTGGTTTAATAAATGAAATAATTGGAGTTCCCGACATAACGAAATAAATCATTCATTTGCGAGCAAATGATACATGGTACGTCATGTCATTGCAGGTCTTCGATATCTGAGAGTGCGGCTATAATATCCTATTCTCTGAGTCTCTCTTCCAAGAATAAAAATATCACTACCACAAAGAAATTGCAATGCACTGTTAATTCTAATACCCTCGGTCTCTCTGAATGTTCCTCGCTGGCAACCTCACAGCGGGCGGATTTCGGAGTACGCCAGACCTACATTGTCCTCTGGCACAATTGCAGTATTGCGGCTCAGAATAGAGAGCCCAGATGGCCTGTCCGGGTTAGCAATTGGCAGCAATGTTAATCTCCACCAATTTGCACTGCGCATATTCATTCATTGCCACTAAACGTGTTCCTTGTCTGTGCTATTATAAATGACACGAAGATTGCCTAGCTAACCTGATCATAGTCGTTAATCGCTTTCAAATCTCAAAACGTTTGTTAGTTTTTGAGCTTTGAAGTACTTGAGAAAAAAAACGCTTGCAAAATTTACGCTTGCAAAACGCTTGCAACGCTTGCAAAACTGAAGCAAATAAACAATTTTCTCTTAAACATAACTCTTCGTAGAAGCACCGTAAATATTTGATATATTTGTTAAACTTCAGTAAAGAATCTCATGGGGGCAAAAAAACCTATTCTAAAAAAGATTGTAAATCGTTAAGCCGCACCCATTTGAGTTTTATCACAGAGTACATTCAGTCTGCTACGCAAAATGTAGCTTAACTCTCGTTTTTATTCTGCACATACATATGGTCGGCCTTTCCCGAACCTAAAATACCCATACGTTTATCGACCACTTTTTAATGAATCACCATTTGCGATACTTTCTGAACTCCTTATACTGCTATCCCAACGCCAGTGGCGGATCCAGAGGGGACCATGGGGGCCATAACCCCTCCCCAAACGCCTAGTGTTTTCGTTTGTTACCTTCCTTTATTTGGCAAAATTGATTTAAATGTTCATTTATATTAGAATTACGTAATTATTTAAACAATAATATTGTAAAAATGTTTGTATTGTACTATCAAATTTACGATAAAAAACAATATACAATACAATAACAAGTATGTTTATTATTTAACAAAAATCTTTGATGGCCCCTTCTCAAAATGACCGGCTGGATCCGCTCCTGCCCAACACTGTTGTTATTTGTGTAAGACAGTCCGCCAGCCTCAACAACAATATACGAAGGACGTCCCGAAAGTAAGAATACGACGCTTGTTAAAAATCGAACATTAATATATTTTAATGAAATTTACAGGATAAGTGCCAAAATATGTTTTCATTTATTCTCGTAATCACCGTTGAGATCAATGCACTTTTTAACCACCGTATATTCAAAATTACCGGCCATTTTCTCTTTTGTTAGTTTTCTCAAAAATATTAGAGAGGCATTTCTACTTACGAATGGAAACTTTTCTCAGGAAAAACAAAACGTTTTCAGACTCACAACACGGTTTTAGAAAATCAAAATCTGCGGAAACTGCCTTTTTTTCTTTTCTCAAGATGTTGCTTCATCAATAGACCAAATGAAGTACCCATTGGAATATTCTTAGATCTCTCGAAAGCTTTTGACGTTATTGACCATAAGATCTTGCTCTCAAATTACCTTCGTATGGAATTCGTGGTATTGCCCTAGATTGGATAACTTCTTACCTTAACATCGAACTCAAAGAGTAGAATACCCTACTGGCAGGAAGGACATTACATACTTATATTTCCAATTCTTTGCCAATTGTGCATGGGGTCCCGCAAGGTTTCGATCTTAGTCCTATTCTCTTTCTGTTATATGTAAACGATATACCCTCGTCTATTAAAAATGGAAGAACGGTTCTGTTTGCTGATGACACGAATGTTCTTTGCAAAAAAGAAGCAGTAAATAGTACAATTTCAGAAGTTTCAAATTGGTTTAATAATACAAATTAATTGTTAACGAAGAAAAACTGTTTCAATGCATTTTTGCATCTGAAATCGGAAATCGCATGTTCCATTGAAAATGAACAATATGCAATTAGCTGATGTTGAGGCAACAAAACTTTTAGGTCTTTCAATTCAATCAAACCTCAAATGGAATGTACATATAACAGAATTAAACACTAAATTAAGTTCATTATGCTATGCATTCAGAATTCTTTCAAATTCTGTCAGCCTTCATGCAACTCGTTGCGTTTATTTTGCAAATGTGCATTCCCGCCTGAGATATGGCATAATATTCTGGGGAAGCTCATCCTGTTGTATTCAGACCTTCAGATTGCAAAAGAAAATTATTCGAATAATGAAAAAAATGCCTTCCACGTGATTCCTGCAAGCCTCTTTTCATTGAGCTGGGAATCCTATACCATTGCCTTGTCTATTTATTTACGAATCTGTAATATTTGTCAAAATGACCTACTTAACGGAGGGAACATATTTTCATGCAATATTGATATTTATAATTACAACACACGCCGTAGAAATCACGTGCATCAAGTGTCAGTATCAACAGCTCAGTACAAGAATTTAACATACAATACATGTACATTACTTGACAACGCATTGCCAGATGACATAAAACAATTAAAGTCGGTACACAAATTTAAGTTTTAAAAGTAAAATCTTTTCTGCTGCAACTGTTTCTATACAATTAGAGACTATACTGATCGCGAAAAAGAAAAATAATGTTTAATGTAACAAAACAAAGATATATAATGAATTAGTTTATGTTTGCATTGTATACATTTAAAAAAATATTTAATACGCCTGTAACAAGTAATGTACTTCAGCTTCCTGGTCAAAGACCCCCATCTCGATCAGGTTTTTGTCCAGTTTCCCTGATCCATTGAGCAAATGCTGAGATGGCCCCTTGTTTTGCTTCTGGACGTAAATGTAGCTCACTGTGCGCACGTTTTGTTGAGGCACTCCTTTTTGCTTGTAGTTCATTTACAGTTGAAATTGATTTTTCTATAACTCGTGAAAAACATTTTTCAAATATTTATTTTTTCTAAAATAATTATTTTCTAAATTTTTTTTCGTTTTTTTGTTTTTTTTTTAATAAAATTCTGGCCCTCAAGG
>JAHLJT010008446.1:277067585-277208081 GCA_031308135.1 Acheta domesticus | reverse complement strand
TTTAAACACACGACATAATAGCTGTCGCGGGCCTACGCAGCGCCTCCCTTGGTAGTGCGCGAGGGCGGACCAACAATTCGCGCCGCACACGTGCGACGAGAGGTTTCCCCACGCGCTCCCTGTCCGGCAGGGGGCTAGGGTACACAAGAATTATGACCCGATCGGCGCCTCTCTGGCGCCGCCACATCCCCAGGCGACCTGCGCCCCCCCCCCCGACGTTAGAGAGAGAGGGTTGAGTGGAATTTTCCACCGACTTCGGCAGGAGACGCTTCCGAACATTGGCCGAAACAAAATTAAGACGCAGTTGCCTTTTACCAATAGAGAAGAACCTTCTAAAATTCAACAAAAATCTTTCCAGAACTTTCGGCAAATAAGTAGGAGAGGGGGTTACAGAGGCTTCGCGAGATGTGACGAAGTGAACATAAAGGAGAAGTGAGGAGACGGTCTTGATAGTAGGTTTCGGGGAGGAGCGAGCACCTCAGCGGTGCGTCGTTCGGGAGCAAACGCCGCTGGCGTGGACACCTCGAAGTGCGCAGAGCAATCTCGTTCGTTGCCTGACAAAGGAATATCTGCTGATTGTGCGGTGCGATCTTGTGCCGCGCGCGAGTCAAAACTATTCAATTCGGCTTGGCGTCACTACGCCGGCGACCGGCTGCAGAGCTGTATTTCATGCTGAAGTCTCCGCCTACCTCTCTTCGCCGACTTCGGGCGCGAGTACCTGCCTCCCGGCCCCCGGCAAGGAGCCTACCGCCAGCTGTGACCTACTGCCGTCCTTTCACCGCCGAAGACGGCGCCCTGATGACCTCCCCCCGAAGGTCGGGCATCGACCCTGCGGAGTCTTCTGAAAACACGGTCTGTTGTGTTCGCCTTAGACTTTGGTGAATGGCCCGGATCACAGACCTGTGCCTCATCATAATGCGAGCCGCGCTGTGGCTGTTTTTTGAGGATAAACTTCCTAAATTGTATGTTGCTTCTTCCTCGGTAAATTTGTACTTAATTTGTATTGTCTTATAGTAATTAAAGAAAGTTATTTGATGTGACAGGGATCTATGGGAAAACAAGGGGGGCGGCATGTCTTTGTATGTTAAGAGGGAAAGGGTGTTAGTAGTAGGATTTTTTTTGTATATGTTCTTCATTTCTGTTAATTAAATATTAAATTGTTCCTCAAAAACCTCAATGAATGTTATTTGGTAACAAGTAGCGTCCGTCCATGGGCTCCCATTTCCTGTAGAGAGTCTCTGCGCCTGAGTTAGCCGGCACTGAATCAGGTGAGTGAGAGAAGGGGAGGATCTCGGATCGCCCGATCGAGTTCCCCGACCGTCGCACGCGCGACGGCCCGCGCTGTAGTGTCATTATAGACATCGGCGTTTGCTGAAAATATATTCCCCTCCTTAAGTAAGTCATTTTTGACAAAAACTACTGATTCGTAAATTAGGAGACAAGGTATGGTACAATTCCTAGATTAATAAAGAGAGACTTACAAGAATCACGTGGGTTGAATTTGCTTATTATTCGTACAATTCTTTTTTGTAATCTGAAAGTCTGGGAGCTATAAGATGTGTTTTCCCAGAATATTATGCCATTTCTCAAGCGGGAGTGAACATTGGCAAAATATACACAACGAGCTGTATGAAGTGTATGTGTCATTTTGCAATGTTGCATTGGTACGTATCAATTACGATTCAAGTACCAAGACAGAGGATTAGAAATATCAACTGAAGCGACTTCAATGCTTCAGAATTCCAACACGTAATCAAATACCACAGTATTCAAATTTATTTAGCATTTGTTGAAAGTAAAGTTTCGAGTGAGTACGATATAAACTCGCTTAGCAAAAGCTTTTATTTCTCTTTGATGCAAAATGAAAGAACGTTGTACATCTCGTTAGAGGCAGTTCCAGCGGAATTAAAGTAAACATTCCACGAACTCAGCAGACAATGTATAAATGTGCATTGTAATATCATATCACTTTTACTGTAATTTATTTTAAATTCTCTTACAAAACGAGAGTTACAGAAAGAAATTTTAGCAGTAAGCTGATATTTGCTTAATAAATTAAATGAAAGGGTGTGCTTGTGGAGCGGTGATTAGAGTGTACAGGAGATCAGAAATGCCGGGATGTGAGACACAGTGGTCGAAACCAACTGAATTGCCGTCGCAAATAGTTAGTATTACAAGGGAGGGAATGTTTCTCTTGTTTAGAAAGGTGTTGTTTCTTGGATCTTTTTTCCCCTTTTAATTTTTTAATCGTGTGTTTTTGAGTTTTTAAATATTAAAGAGTGATGATGAGTCAGACTTTAGATACGAAATCTATGTATTATAAATATTTTTCAGAGATGATGGAATACTTATTTATGTATTTTCAACAAGAAAAATATGTTTTCATTACGATAGATAGGGAAAATGTTTACATTAGGATCTTATTTACAACAGCCTTGATATACTTTGAAACAAAAATCCAATATTTGAATTTTTAATTACATTGAATATTAATGGAATTATTACACATTGGATCACAAAATGTATAACGTAATCTAAGTTAAATAAAATTGATACTAAAGAGGAAAATACAATTTTAGTTATTCCAGGCACGTCAGCTACTGTGATCAGTAGTCTCGAAAGTGTGTTGTAAGTGTCGCGGGAGATGGCAGTGTTTCTTGAAGGATGAAACATGATTTTCAGCGCCGACCTATACGTTGCCTTCTCCTGGTATTTTCCCAGTGGGGCACCACACCAACTAAGAAAAACTCTAAGTAACCGACATGTGTGGATCTGCCGTACGTGCGTATGGGTGTGTATGGGAAAAGGAGGAGGAAGGAAAAAATCGTTCGCCATTCGTGACTAATTTGTCAAGGTACAAATCCGTATTTCGCCTACTTTTGACCGGAGAAACTATTGATCACAGGAATCGGCCGGTATATCGGTAGATATATCGGTAGATTTCTCTTCCAGTATTTGAAATGGATTAGCTTCAAACACAGTACCAAAACCCACCGAAGTCGAGACAGAATTCCTAGGACCCCCCGGTCAGCAACGCTGCTGCCATTGAACCAACGGAACTGTTTAAATAAGTGCAAATATGCATAAATCCAACCTTGAATTGACACTAAAAATCAACCCATGGCAAATCACTCTCGAAATACTCCTGACACCAATACTAAAAACAAACTGTAAAATTTTCAATTAAAGCAGTCCAGTAGTTGTTTAGTCTACTGATCACAAACATACAAATTCCATATTATTTTTCATGTAGATAAAATATTTTAAATTTGAAAACTTATTTAGTTTTATTAATTTTAATAGATGTGTTGTACTTTGAAACTATCCATGGTTTTACAATCCTGCACTATCATTAAATATTGAAAACAAGAAGTGAAGGCAAAATAATTACAATAAGTGAAAAGTTTGTTTCACATAAAAAAGTTCTGCATCTTTCATCAACTACAACTACTTGTGTTGCTACAACAAAGATGTTCCCAGAACATGATATGTCAATGTCACGCGCGTCATTGCCACAACAAGATACACGAAGCAATGGAACATAGTGCTTTACTGTGTCCAAGTGACGCGCGCTGGGCTGAGATCCCCGAACGCGGACACGTAGCGGCAGTTGACCTGTCACGTAGCGGAAAGTGGACTTTCCGTGTCCATTCACACACACGCCTCAGGACACTTTATCGAAGAGTTCTGGAGGATATTGCGACTTGAATCTTCTTTTAAAACTAGCAAAGCATTTCATATCAGATGACATACTGCCTTCCTACTGGTACTCTAAAGGGAGTGCTCTTGTTTAGTCAAAATAAACAAATTCGTTCCGTAGGTTCATCACAATACTTCGGTTTTTCTTTCTTGGCGCACGTAGGTGTGTCAATGAAATTGAATTTCTCACGGTATTTCGTGTCGTTCTCCTTTGTGCCACCAGGAGTCGCATGATCGCCACCACTGCTCGATGCAGTCGCGATCATGCGACTCCTAGCGGCACAGCCGAGAACAATGCGAAATACGGTGAGATATTCCATTTTATTGACACATCCCCGTGCGCCAAGAAAGAAAAACCGAAGTATAACAATACCGGGACTACTGCTACTCCGGCGTATGGCTTGAAGTGGCTCATGGGCAACAACCGTTGCAGGGTCTCTGATCTGAAGGTTCTAGAGTTTGTCAATAAAATACAAAACAATTTATCTAGAGAACAGTCGGAATGGTTAGTCCTGTCAGCAGACGGGAACATGGGGCAGCACAAAGAAGTGTGCAGTGTTGTGTAAAAATTGGCAAAATGAGTATGAACAACTAAAATTATGTCGTCATAGAGTTGCTGTTCCCTTACTTGTTGCTAAAGACACAACCGTCTTTCGTGAAGTTCGTAAACTGACATTTCTCTGTTCGCAATCCACTCTAATACCTAATATTTCCATTATACGAAAGTCTTCTGTTTCTCCTAATAGTTCGCTTGCACGAAGAGAAACAAGATTCAAATGATAACAGGTAATTTTAATATATGTGTATTAGTCGTACATACTCTAATACATTTTTGGGTTTCTTCATTACTCGTTTACCGCATTTCTGAATGTCGTGACTACTCTTTATATCACATTATTGAGGCGGAACTGTCATGCTTCTCGATATTTGGCCTTTTCTTCAATAATTGTTTGAACTGCAGTAGCATATTCAGAAATAATAATAATAAAATAATACTATTAGGAGATCGTAATGCAATAAATCAAGCATGGTCATACGCGTCAAGGAAAATATTATTAAAATTTGCAATTAAAATAATTGGATAATACGTGCACTCACACAACCCACTCATTATCCGTACAAAAAAAACATTAAACTAGATATACTTGGGGTAGTATTAACGCAAAATGTAAACTGGTCTATTTATCAGTAAGCAATACCAGCATTAAATTCGGATCATAACCCAATATTAATATTATTCAACCAAACAACACCAACAATTATTTCTTAAAATCCGCTAATAAATGATAAAGTAAAATCTTTCAGAACCAAATAACGCAACTAGATCATTATCCTAAAAATCTAAATACAACAAATGACATTGATCAACCTATAGAAACATTCGAAAATACATGATAAATGCTATAACATCGTCAACCATTAGACAAAACTATGGGAACAAAATAAAAATAATTATTTTACGAACCGACATAACAAACCTAATTGCCTATAAACATAAAATACGCAGGACAGTGGCAACTAAGCTGAAGTTCCTCGATAAAAACTGTATAATTTCTCTGACTAAAAAAGTTAAAAACAAACTAGAACATAACAGACTCTCTCAATTCGATACTTCGCAACTTCAACCAAATCCTTCATCGCTTTGGACAGAAATAAAAATAATAACCTAAGAAAAAACACAAAATTTAATACTTACATCGAACAATATAACAGCTACTACTGATACTGAAAAAGCTGATCTCCTAGCTAAACATTTTAAAGACACCTTCACAAATTATATAACCGGTAATATTACATTTACAAAAACAATTGATTCAGAGCTTTCGCAACTCTATTACACAGTCCCAGAAAGAATAAAATTCATTTTTTCAACGGAAACACAATTCTTAATCAAAACCTAAAAATCAAAAAATCCCCAGATGTTAACAAATTTCAAATATAATCATTAAAAAATCTCCAAAACAAGGAATCAGTTCTTTAACAGCAATATACCATTCTTGCTTCTGATTAAATTATTTCCCACAATCTTGGAAAATGGCACTGATAATATCCATTGCAAAGCGCAGTAAAGACCATTCTAGAACAGAGAATTAGTCTACTTCCAACGCTTTCAAAAATCTTCGAAAAATTGATACTAAAGAGTATCAAGACATTCATAAACAATGACACTATTATACCTGCGTCACAATTTGGTTTTCACAATAAACATTCATCAATACAACTATTAAGACTAACCGATTTCATCGCTACTAATTTCCAAAAATCTAAACATAGATTAGCAGTATTTTTAGACGTAGAAAAAGCGTTCTATTAAGTATGGCACCAGGGTTTATTATATAAAATAAGGCAACATAGATTCCCGAAATATTTACAACAAATAATAAAAAGCTTCCTAATAAATCGGCAGTTTCAAAGTACAAGACAATTTAGTACAGTCTTCTGTTTATATCACGCCCAGTGTCCCTCAGGGATCGCCATAATCACCAACCCTATTCAATATATTTATTTCAGACCTTCCACAACTAAAGCATTAAAAAAGAGCGTTATTTGCAAATGACACCGTAATATTTACAACACATCAAAACTTAACATCAGGCCGAAAAAAAACCTTCAAGATTATTTAAACACAATTGCAGAATGGTTTCAGCAATGGAAAATTAAAACCAACATATATAAATGGAAAGCAAAAGTACTATACTACAAATACTAAACTATACTAAAAATATCTCTAATGTAAATCCATTAATTCTAAATAACACATATATTCAATGGCTCTCCCCTACAATTTCAGTAAAATATTTAGGACTATACATTGACAAAACGCTCAAAGATCAATTTCGACACGTCAATATCCATTTTCAAGTTTATAATAAGACCTTCACTAACCTACGCCTATGAAATTTGGGGAAGTGCGGCAAATAGCAATTTAAACTAAATACAAATAATTCAAAAATAAGTATCTACCCTGGACAGTAAATGCACCTTGGTTTATCCGCAACGAGCAAATGCAAAAAGAACTCGCTATATGTCCAATAAAATAATGGATAGACCGATTCCCCATCCGATTTTACACAAACCTATCAACCTTGCAAGGCCAAAAATTTAAGTTAGGTTCTACTTCATACCCATATCCGAGAATCAACAGTCGGCATTCCAAAGACTTACTTCGACCTTCGTAAAATAGCAGAGCAGAAAGCAGTTAAAGTAACATAGAAAGAAATTCGAGTAGTTCGAGAACCCTTCTGGACACTCCTCTGTAATTAGTTAATATTTAATTGTAAGTTAAAAAATGTAAAATATGCCGTATGTTATCAACTTTGTATGGAAATTTATGTATGATTCGAAAACTTGAAAGCCCTAACAGGCCGGACAAGTTTTAATAAATTATTAAATAAAAAACTGCTCTCATGATTTTCATTTAATCAATTCAATGCTGCATTTCTCGGACCTATGTCTTTGAATTTTCTTTCGAAGGTTATCTCCTTAGGTTTTATCCATCTAGCCTGATGATCTGTTCAAAGATGCTATGCCTTTTTGATACACACCAAAGGCACAGCTTGAAAAATGTTAAATTAATTCACTCAGGCACTATTTTTGCGTAAATAGATGATGTTGTAATGATCACTTACTGTAATTGTTTATTGTCCTTGAAAATTATTCTAATCGTAGTTCAAATGACAGCGTAATTGTGTTTAGAAACTTTGTGTAACGTATTTATTTATACGTTTTTTCTTCACAGCAACGTGTCGAAATATCAACTTTCTGCACCTCGAAATACGTATTTTCACACACCGGTCTCACGTTTACTGACACTAGAACCTAACGGCCGACTGCCACATCTCATCAACGTTCAAATTTCCTCCTCAGCTATTCGTCATCCGACGTACGAGCGGTACAAAGTGCAGCAGCGAGCCCTCCGCGTAATCCACTCTGCTTTATGGAGGGCGACTAATGAAGGCATCTGTGCTCCTTGTAACGGCCGTCCGGCCGGCGCTTGGCTCTCGCCAAGGGCACGTTATTGTGGGTGTGCCACGCACCGACCTGCCCGCCCGCCTGCCTGCCTGCCTGCCGGCCTGCCGCGCGCCATCCGGCATGCCCAAACGCGTGCCGCGGGAGGTACGGTTGTAATATTTACTCACTGCCCCATTCATGTCCACCTGCATTGTCAGGAAACGTTGCTAGTCTGCTCAATTGTGTATCTACCTACATTACATGCGGCATGAGAATTTGTTTTTCCATGTAATCTGTTTCTTTATTGTATTTCTACATCTTCTACACATATTCTTCTTTCTCCTCTTCCTTATTCTTCTTCTGCTCTTACTCCTCTTACTTCTCTTCCTTCCCAATCTTCTCGCCGTCTTCCTTCACCTCTTCCTCCTTCTCATTTTCCTCGTCGTCCGCTTCGTTGTCCTCCTCCTCGCCCTCCTTCCCGTCTTCCTCCTGGTTCTCGTCTTCCTCTTTGTCTCCTTCCCATTGTGTTCTCCTTCTCATCTCCTACGTGGCTCAGAGCATCAATTGCTCTCACCTCAGTGTCTCTGACCGAGAGATTCTAGAGTTCTAGCCCCGACAGAGGCAGGCTTTCGTCACTATCTAGATAGCTAGGTTGAGTTCACACGCTGCAGAATTCTAGCGGGCGATTGCTGTGATCGGTAGGTTTCCGTGGTTTCTCCAATCAGCAACAGGTGACTGCCAGAGCAGTACTCTCACAAACTGGCCACGGATCACGCGCTCTTTTCATTCCTCTTCTTTGTTCTACTCTCTCCCCTTGTTTCCATACATGTACATTGCAATGCATTACACTTCCTCACACTTCGGGAAACCAGTCTGGAGCTTACAGCTTGTCCTGGCTGAAGCGGTGGGAGATACCTTGTAGGGAAAACACTGCTAGCGACGTGAACGACGGTGACAGATCTCGCCATCCACCGATGAAAGATCCCCGCCACGTTTCGCTATAAAGAAGAATGTACCACACTTACGAGACTAATGACCTTAGGAGTCGGCCTGCCCGGAAATATTAATCAATCAATCAATCCTCTTCTTCGACTACGTCCTCCTCCTCATTTTCGGCCGCCTCTTCCTTTCCACATTTTCCATTTTTTCTCTTCATCATACTTCTTCTGTTTCTTTTTTGCTGCTTTCTTTCAAACATTGTTCCATTCTTTCCCTCTGCTTCTCTGATTTATTTTTTCATCCATTTTGTATTTGTACTTTGCCAAACATTTTCCTGGGTCTTGCTTTTTATATTTGTTCATTTATTCCTTTTCTCTTTTTAGTTCTTTTTACTTTATTTCTGGATGTATTGAATCCTGTGAACTGTCATTTTTGTCTCTGAAAATTTGTGCAAAATGTTCAATTCTGTTTCGTAAAATTCTACCTTACATTTGCTACAGAATGGTTTACTAAATGGTCCTTTTTCGTCCTCACTGTTTTAGTATTTCCGTAATTCTCACTCATTATTAGTCTTATAAAAGATCAGTTTTCTCTGTAGTCTTGAAGTTCAGTGTATAAATTAGGGATTTCTGCTTTGACATAACTCTTATCGAAATGGCTGCTCGAAAAGCATTTTCAGTGTAAGCTACCCTACCTAGCGGAAGGCCCTTGCCTGCATGGGATGTTATATGCATATTTCCGGATTTTCAAATGTTTCTCTGTCTTTCCGGTGTCCCAGCAATTTCACAATAACAATAATTATACAATTTTTAATAGTTTAACAAATTATTGTTTTCCATTCTTCTGTAGTATAGCTCTCGCATTCGTTTATTCCTTTCTCTTGCAGTACATTTATAATTTCTTGTTTCCATGATACAGCTGGTCTTCCACGTTTCCTCTTTCCAAATGGTTCCCAATAAGACCGTAATTTAGGTAACCTCCATTCTTTTATATGTCCAAACCAGATTAGCAGTTTTTTATTTACATAATCTATAACCGAATGTTACACTTTCATATTTTTACTTTCACGTATACGTATCTCCAGAGTCGTATAGAGAAAGTTATGTAATACTGCGGATAATCGATTTCAAGATTTCAATGGAAGTACACGTTTTGGGGTCCCCTGAAACCGAAAAAGTGGATTTTTTCAAAAGGTCCGTCCGTCCATCAGTGAACACGACTACCGCCTAAACCATACGTAGGAGTTTTTCCAAAATGGATATTTCACAGGCGATCGAGCTCGACTTGTGACGCTGCGATTCTGAATTTTTTTTCAAAACTTGGGGGTAGTCTACTTCACAAGAGGCCCTCTGGATATTTTCAAAAACGACTTCAATTTTTTCTTTAATTTCTTGTAAGAATGGAGTAAAATACACTTCCAAATTCCAAAATTCCAAAATTTTGATTTGTTCGGCGTCTTCCTGCAACTACAAAATTGCAGGAAGAGATTTTTCTTCAAAATAAAATTTGTTCTTAAAAATACATAAAAAGTAATTCAAATTCAGAATATTACAATGCAAAAATTCGACGTATGTAAAGAAAAACCAGAAAGGTTTTCAGTAATAGACATCGTAGTGAAACTGATAGGATATATTTTCGTAAGTGTTCAAAAGAATAAGAGTGGGAAAACAAAATTTTGCAGGAGATATTTTTAAAGCATATTCTCGACGGGGAGAGAAAGAATTGGTCGGCGAACAATTACAAATACGTTCCCAGAAGAAAATCAAATAAAGAAGAAATTCCTATCGTTAGAGATACCAAGAACACGTTATTAATAGATGATCGGGAAAAAGCAAACGCGTTTAATGCCTACTTCAGTTCCGTTTTAAAATAAAACAACTCACCACTCTCAGATTTCGAGGGAGGCTGTACCAAACCACTTTATTCTAGATGTAAATACATTGCGATAACGTAATAAATCTATGAAAAACGGAACGTCGCGGGGGTCCAGATGCCATAATTAAACTGATATAATTAAACTCGGAGGAGAGGCAATTTTATACTCTTAAATAACCTTGTATTTAACAAGGTTATTTAAGAGTGGTGACAGAACTGTTTTAGCCAGTTATAGACTGGTAAGTCTTACATCAGTTTTATGTAAGCTAATGGAACATTTGATAAGTAACTACATTAGATAAGAATGGAAACAAAAAAGAATGGTGTCTCTTGCGAGAGTCAGATAGTATCATTGTTTCAGGATATAGCAGATGAAAGGGTAGAGGCCGTAATAATAGATTTTGCGAAGGCATTTGATGTTGTCCCACATGACAAATTGGTTCATAAATTACTACAATCAAGTACTGACACCAGAGTTGTGTCGTAGTTTGATGAGCTTCTTCGAGATAGAAAACAGAAAGTCTGAGGTGGACAGCGTTTTCAAATCTAGCAAAGATAAATTCAGGGATTTTTCAAGGAAGCGTTATTGGACCTCTCCTCTTCTATCTTTTGTGAATTACCTGCCAGAAAATTTATTATCAAAGGGATGACTATTTGCAGATGACTGTATAATATATCGAGTTACTCAATCAAAAGTAGACGAAGATATTTTGCAAGGTGATCTAGATAGACTACATTTCTGGGCGGAAAAAAATAGCATCACAATAAATATTTCGAAAAGCAAACGTCACGTTTGGTTGGACCGCAAATATAGTAAAACTCAATACCGTTTAGGTAACGAAAATATCTCAAGTCTTGTCTTGTGAATCCTGGGAATAATTTTTGATAGCAAATTGAGTTGAGAAAATCAGGTAAACATTGTAGTCGGGAAAGCGTGGAGATCTTTGCATTTTACATTGCGAATACTAAAAAAGAGTACTGCGAATACGAGAGATTTAGCTTACATATCTTTAGTTCGCCCATTAATGGAACACGAGACGGTGTGTTGGGATCTTTATAGAATCGCGCAAAAGGAATATTTTAATAGAGTACAGAGAAGAGCGTGTGAACTTATTTTCCGAAGCAGTAGAAAGAAAGTAGAATGGGAGTCTGTAGAAATCAGGAGGGTTAAGACAAGACTCTGTGCTTTGTACAAAGAGTATGCCGGTTATCCAGCTTGGAAAGATAACCACATCCGGCTCAGTAGACCCACGTAATTTAGTAGAGAGGATCAGAAGCACAAATTCAGTTCAGGTCACAGGGGACAGATGTTGGAAAATTTTCGTTTGCAAATAAAACAATAACGGACTGGAATAAGTTGCCTGCAACAGCCATGGAACCTTTCCTCTAGGTGTTCAAAGATTTAAAATTAACCAACGATATTTGTAAGCTTTATTTGTTAGTAAGTTAGGTTCATTAAAACAGTTACTTTATTATTATTATTATTATTATTATTATTATTATTATTATTAATTATTGTTACCATTATTAGTATTGTAATAATTATTAAATGTATTACTTTATTAAATCTATAATTATATTTTAAGTAGTATTCGTATTGAAGTGTGGTGACGTGTTGCGTAGTGTAGTGCAATACAGAAGTAGATAGAGAAGTGAAATGCAAGTGTAGTGAAGTGAAGTGAAGTGGAGCGGAGTGCAGTGTAATAAAAAGATTTCTATTTATTAGTCTTCTGTACAGGACGGCCATAAAATGTAGAATTAATGCGGTTAATGTTGTTAATACCTTTGTTGTTATCATTGTCATCATCATCATAATATTATTATTATTAATATTATTATTGTCTTAAAATAGTTTTCAGTTACATTGTATTGAATTCCTAATTATAATATGTATATTTTAGTGTTCTGCCCAGGTTGTATAAACCTATCTGCGGAAATAATAAATGTTCATCTAAATATGATGTCGTAGGCTTCCGCGGACACAATCCGGGCAATACCGCGTCGCAGGCTGAGGTGCCGACGTTTCGACCTCCATGTTGCGATCTCATTACAGCCCTGAAACACTTCTAACAAATGTCTTGCCCGTTGTTTCGTTTGCGAATAACAAACGATAGCTATTATTGTCTGCTCGAGAAGTTTTGAGACCAGAGATACTACGTCTCTACTCCTATAAGCAAGTTTCGAGTCTAATTCACAGACAGGCTGAGAGATGAGCTAAGAGATGAGAGACAGAGAAATCGTGTGCACGTAAAGTTGGCACTATCACTACAATGAAAACTACTAAAAGCATTACTATTGTTTGTATCTCTTTTGTACCCATTTGTTATACAATAATGTTTATATAACTGATAAGTTAGAACACTTTCAGTTATGGTGGTGTCAATTCTACACTGGCACCGCCACCATCATCAGAAAATTTGAAAGCATTCTAAATTGTTTGTACGGAATCATTGCACTAGAATTTTCATTTGTACAAAAGAAATTAATTAAGATAGAGCCATTTTAATGTGGCGGTGCCAACTTCATGCACCGCCGACACCGCAGAAAGATTGGAACTATCCTATATCAGGTCCCAGATTGTTCCACCAGAATTTTTGCTTGTGCAAAAAAAAATGATATACAGCCATTTTAAAGTGGAAATGGGAGCGTCACGATTACCACAACTCCAGACCCGTCACCTACCTGCCAAAAAGTGGATCCATTCTGAATTATTTGTGCCTCGTTTGTACCGGAATGTTCCAACGGAATTTTTTTGTACCAAAAAATAATTAATATCGTACATCATTTCAATAAAATGAATTAATGAAAATTTGAAAGTAATTTTTACGTTAAAACTAATTTCTTAAGATATGACAACTTAACATGCCTAATGACACCCTTTTCCCCCACTGTCCTATTTATAGGACACCAAACATTTACAATTTGTTAAAGTAAATATGTTCAAAACTTTATGAATTTTATCAAAATATACTATTTTATGGCATTGAAATGAAAAGGAATCATTTTAGCATATTCGAAAAAATGGTAAGAAATCGGTTAGTATGCACATTTCCAGCAATTTGTAAACACTATTGTATTTGCGAATTCAAGTGCTTCAAATGACTTCCAATGATGTTTTTAGAAAACTCGAAAATATTCTGTGAAAAAGAGCTTCAAATTTCGAACTTACAGTAGCGCTTAAAGGTCATTTTTAAAAACGGCGCCATATTTTTCAAAGACATTTGTCATTTACGACGTGGTTTTACTGTTCTTTAATATTCTTAAACTAATATTTCCGTTCTACTAGCCGAAAATTAAGAAAATGTCAAAATAATGTAGATTAGGCGGCGATAGATTGCAGCTGGCAAGGGTATGCGGTACGTCCGAACAGCTAGCCCTAACCAATGGAAACAGAAAACTAATATGCGAAAGTCTGTGCCATTATGTAGCACCACTAGTTTCTAATAATTTCATTTCACATTTTGTCCCTACTTGAAATTTTTGCCGACCTTCTCCAAAAATCCATTTTCATTGCCAGTAATTTTCCTTTAACTGAGAATTAAGGTCCAAATTTCTGATCCATAACTTAATATACTTCTAATTATAGTTTTAAATATTTTAGTGTTTGTCCTCTGTGATACGTTTATCCCATAAAATACTATTTAAAATTGAAATTGTCGTTTTTCCTGAATTCATTTTTGATCGAATTTCTTTAAACTGTTTTCCATCATCTGTAATTTTAATTCCCAAATCCTTATATTTATTTGTATATACAGGGTGAGTCACGTAACTTTAGCACCTCCTGTAACTTTTGAACGTTTGAAGATATTGCAATGCAGTTTTCACGGAAGTGAATGAGGGAATGGGGCTAATTGATATGTGTATTGATTTCTCTTTTATCACTTTTATTTTACGAGATATTTGAGGTAACTTTGTTTTTTTCAAATGGGACTATACATATTTTTTCAGTCTGTCATGATAAGCGTAAAAAGACAAATCCAAAGATATAAATATTGTCATATGTTAGATAAGCATTTTTTTGAGTAATTGTGATTTTTTTGCGACTAGTGTTTAACGGATATTTTCATTGTAACTGTCAGCCCCCCAAGGTCACGCAGCGCTCCCCCAGCAAACGCGGGGTCGGGGAAGGGAAGGGATTTAAGTACTTGAGGATACGAAAAATATTCACAAAACTGTTGCACTTTTTTCTGAACTCTCCTTTTCATCTTAATCCATTTTCAGTAATTTGGGTTTCTTAGGGATTGAAAATACGGATTTGTCTTAAGTAGTATTTATTGAAATAAGATTATTTCTATCCCTAAGTTATTATTATATTCGTATTAACATTGAAATTGTTTGCTCAAAATATACAATATATTTTTGTACAGTTTTAATTATTTATTCTTATTGTGCTTTGTTTCAAGATCCTATTACTACGTATCTTATGAAATCCCATTAAATGGAGTTGAAGTTATAAACAATTTTATTACAATACAAACTTATGACAAATCCTTATTTTCCATCCTTTAATTCCTTCAATCAAAGAAAGACGAAAATGTGAAAATGCAGAAGGATGGAAAGCACAGTTCAGGAAAAACTGCAATGGTTTTGTGAATACTTGGAATACTATGTTTCGTATTTTCAAATAAGATCCCTCCCCTTCCCTTCCCTTCGCCGGGCGCACGTGTGCTGGTGGAGCGCTGCATGACCTTGTGTGGTGGACTATTCAAACGTCCGTTAAACCCCGGTCGCAAAAATCAAAATTAATCAAAAAAATCCTTATCTAACATATGACAATATGTACATCATTGGATTCGTCTTTTTACGCTCGTCATGGTGGACTGAAAAAATATGTATAGTTCCATTTGAAAAAAACAAAGTTACCTAAAAAATCTCGTAAAATACAAGTGATAAAATAGAAATTAATGCACGTATCAATTAGCCCCTTTCCCTCATGCACTTCCGTGAAAACTGCATTGCAATAACTTCAACCGTTCAAAAGTTACATGAGGTGCTAAAGTTACGTGACTCACCCTGTATATTATATATATATATTGTGACGTACCGACTGCTCGGGGTCAATCGTGACTTACCCGTGAAGTGGCACGGTACAATAAATTTGTTTGTTTCAGGCAGGGCTCGGGATCTTTTTCGCGAATGTGGACCCTGGGATGTTCGGGGTACAATAAATACATACAGTTTATTATACAACGACAGTTTGATGTTTATTCATCTAATATCACTATTACACTTTCGAACACTGATCCCCTATGCAATGATTACTATGTTTTGGTACCAAAACTTAATACCTTCAATGCTAGCATCATACCTGTTACCACCTGAGTCACGTCGCTTCGTTGGGGCCCGGCGCCGATGGTGGCGGCGGCTTCGGCTCCTGTCGCGTGGTCCCGGAGCCGTTCGGCCCCCAGCCGGAGATGAGTAGGCAAGTGTTCGCCCCTCACGCTGCTCCACGCGTATCTTCTACACTAGTGCATCTAATTAACTTATGCTTGTCCTGACAGTCTGAACTCCAGATTTGGGTTGTAACTGATTATGCTAAACACGTTACACTATATTACTCTCTGAATCACCGGTGAAATATCGGTAACCTATACCCACGTGTTCTTGTTCTCTTCACGCGTCATCATACAGTTTCATTATGGAAAGTTCCTATACACTGAAAACCCGTCAGACACTGCTTGATCGGTCTCACAAATGATCACTGGTTCAGTCACTGTCTTGTGCACTACACATTCTATCTTTCCCCAAAACCTACGTTCGCGATGCATGTGCTCACGCTACAGGCGGGTTTCACACTCTTCGGTTTACCATACACTCTATCCGTTGACTTCCCAATGCTGTTCGGTCTGCATCACACTTCTTTAACGGTCCGAAATGTAATACTATGCAAGTCTATTAAGTTATTCAGCACTTAGGGGTACTTTTCCCCAAATCACTCGCACCGCTCGCGCACCACCTCCATCCGCTAGCGTGGCTTCTGCTCGTCTCCCCTTCTCAACCGACTTCTCGCTGTCCTCCCCTCGTGTCTCACGCTCCACGTGACGCCCCCCTTCCCCTCCGTGTTGCCATGCTGCCTAGTTATGCTCGCGCCGTTTGTATGTTCTCTGGTTGTTTAAGTTGAAATGTATCGCGTTTCTATTTAGAGGCGCGGTGCGTTTCAATATATATATATATATATATATATATATATATAATTTACCTCGTGTCTTACTTTAAAACCAATTTTTTTCTATAGGCTCCAATTACCATATATTTAGTTTCCTTCATATTAACTTTTAGATCTCACTTGTTATATTTTTGAATCACTTTTCTTGGCTAATTAATGGCTAATAATAAAAATAGCAACAATAATAATAATAATAATAAAATGTAAGTGTTTTTTTTAATTAAGGTTTGATATTTTATACTGTTTTACATTAATTATAGAATGTTTCCCCACACGTCATATACAGTTTTTACTCTTTTTTGACAAATAAACAAATGTTTTGAAGATTACCATGCTTTGATGTTGTGTCTGTATGGTAGCTGTTTAAGACCAATAATTTGTGGGAAATAATAATAATAATAATAATAATAATAATAATAATAATAATAATAATAATATTTGGTATGTCACTTAAATATTTTAATTCTTGCAGAATATTAACTATACTGGGTTGTGCCACGCTTTCATATTACAAATTCAAGTCACACACACATATTCTCACAAGAATAATTTGCCATATGAACCCGCCATTGAAACTAGTCTAATACACTAACAGAAAATCGCATTCTAACAGTTTTTTCTTTTATTTTTGACGAAACTCTGAACTAGATCGACGTGCTGATGGCCAATTTCGATACCCTACGCGAACGAACGGTCGTGATGCGTATCACTTCGTTATATTGATACCGAGCTGTATTTGTCCGCGGCTGCGGCGTTTCGCGGACGGGCACCACCAGAGCGCAGGGCGGTCGCATCCTATTGATAGATGTATCACGTTACATGCAAGAGCGCCCGTCAATAGCTTTGCACTGAGCAGACGGTCTCGTTCCCTGACAATCGGCATCGAGTTCTAAAACATTTGCTGTGTTCATTCGTACAACGGTGAACGACATTTTACGGTCTACCATGGCCTATTCAATACTTGAGGCGTTGGGGACGAATAAAACATACGCAGTACATGTATTCGTACAAACAAATATCACACGAATAAACCACATCAGTTAATTCGAATATTCCACATCATTTGACTTTCTATAATTCTGATCCCTAGGGCAGGACAATCGTAATCCACAATTTGGAGAAATTAGATTTCAAGTTTTAATATTTGCTGCATTTCTTGTTTCTTGAACAATACTTCGTTCAATTTTGGGGAGGAATAATTTCGGAAGTTACGGAACGGAAATGTGCTAATAGAAGTAATATTTCACATAAATAAAACAATAAAAATTAAGTAGAAAACAATAGATGCACCAAATACATTATTGCGCTCAGAATAGGTTGTTACATGTCACGATTCTTTTAACGTTGATAAACTTTGAAAAATTAAGGTTACATCATATATATTTTCTTGTGTTTTTATTCTCCTGAAAAGAAAAACACGTAATCAAGGATATTTCTGTTCCCTTGCCTCTTTAACAGATCTGATATTTTTTCGTCCGTTTTAATAACTCTTGTATTTCGTGTAGAGTTGTAGCATCCAACATAATATTTTTCTCCATTTTTTTTCATTCTTTGTCTTTTTCTCTCCCTCTCTCTCTCTCTCCCGCTACGTATTTATCTATTTCTGTTTTCTCTCCGTATATAACAAATAAGCAGATCTAACAGAATCTAAGAAAATTAAGTGTAGCATTATTTAAGTCATTGACGAGGAACCACACTTTTTATTTTCTGAATTTGTTTCTTGAGTGAACTTCCATAGAATTGACCATAATTTCGTAAATGTCTACCCTTTAATTTGTTTTCCGTTTATTACAGTGAGTTTTCCTTCTGCTTTTAAGAGGAGACAATTCGTCATTGATAATAAGACTCACTCGGAATTATTAGGTATGTTAACATACAAAGAAAACAGTTATTCAACATAACTATACAATAAATATTTTACTTTTCAATATCTTTGATTTCTTCATCTAAAAATTAAAAATTTGTTTTATAGATAAAATATTTAAGAGCTGTTAGTCATTTTGCAATGTTGCATTGATACATATGAATTACGATTCACGACACAAGAACACAGGACTAGAAATATCAACTGGAGCGACTTAAATGCTTCAGAATTCTAGCACGTAATCAAATACCACAGTATTCAAATTTATTTAGCATTTGTTGAAAGTAAAGTTTCGAGTGAGTACGATATAAACTCGCTTAGCAAAAGCTTTCATTTCTCTTTGATGCAAAATGAAACAACGTTGAACATCCCGTTAGAGGTAGTTCCAGCGGAATTAAAGTAAACATTCCACGATCTCAGCAGACAATGTATAAACGTCCATCGTGATATCATATCACCTTTACTGTAATTTATTTAAAATTCTCTTACAAAACGAGTTACAGAAAAAGTTTTAGCAGAAAGCCAATATTGGCTTAATAAATTCAATGAAAAGGTGGTGGCAAGCGAGTATGAAAATGTTAGATTGAACTCTAAGCAAGAGAAGGAGAAACATGCTTGAAGTTCCAAATTTTTAGATGGAGGTTTCTAAAAATTATTTTTTAATATAAGAATTAACGACATAAGTGACATTAGGAATTCATTGAATTCATAAACACCAAAGATTTAATACAATTTAATAAATTTAGAAATTACAAATTAGTTTCTATTTAAGAAATAAAATATCTTATTTCAGTTTTATATGGTATTCAACGAAGTATTTCAGCACGTTAGATCTACATATTGATCTACATTCCAGCAATGTATTAGGTTTTACTACTTGCATTGCAAAAAATTACTTCATTCGGAAAATAGCTAGTGGTGCTACAGATTGGCACAGACTTTCGCGTATTAGTTTTCTATTTGCTTTGGTCTCGGCTTCCTATTCGGACTAGCCACGTACTCTTGCCAGCTGCAATCCATCGCTGCCCAATGTACTCCCGTGGAAACATAAAATTTCGCGTCGAAAATGGCTTGGCTCGCGAGCTTGATGGCGATGGACATCCCTCACTGCCAATAGCGACATCTAACGGTGGGTTTCAAAACTACATTGTCTCGACCAAACTATGAAGATGAAATTCATTTGATTGCAGCGTATGAAATATTTTAACGTCCTTGGAGAGCTAAAAGTAGTACAGAAATAAAAGACTTCCGTTATTCCTGCCAATGAAATTAAATTGACATTAATTTTTTGTATACGTAATATTGCATTCAAGTTGCGTTACTTTAAAATGTGTTATAAGAAAGGTAATCGAGCAGCGAAAGGACAGCTCAGTGAGAAAGTGCTGTTCCCGAAGTGGAAATGTGGCGGGTTCGATTCCGAGTCTAGGTAAATATTTTATCCATTCTACATTGCCACAAGATCTTCTAAATTAATACTTTCTACATTTGTCTTGTCTATGTTATGCATAAAGCAGCCAACATTTGCATTCGCGAACAAGTCGAATTTTTGAATTCTGAAGAATTTACATATTTGACGATTGCATAATTTCGATTTAATACAACTATTTCTGTCAAAAATGAATGTAAAATACGACTGCTTCTAATATTGTTATATGACCATGACTTTCTGCTTGCTACAATTTTATAGTTCAGGGCGAGTTGAATAAACTCAACATATTTGTTGAGAGACATCATCGATTTTCTCTCTTTCTAAGTAACAGGCAACTGTCCTTGGCAGGTTCAACTGCTGGTCAAAATGAGATAAGAATGCAACGTTGCCACAAAGAAAAATCAATATTTTCACTCATAGGAAACTTTATTATCCGTATTCAATTTTTCGACTGGACCATCATGCCACACGAGAGACAGTTATCGCATTAGTGGTAGAGAGACACCTATTTGTCTCAGAGATATATTTTTATTTCCTTATTAATGCGTAAAAATGTATTTACGCAAAGGATAGAGTACTACTATAAGTTAATTTGACAAAAAATCACGGATAAGCAATGCGTCTTTCATCGGATTTGATTATGCTGCCTAAGGTTCCGGAAGAAAGCTTTTATGACTGAGCCAAATGAATAGTGTTGTATTACAATTGATCGGATCAATTATTGTGCTAAATTTTGGTCATTATTTGAAATGTTCCAAGATATACAGACATTTACAAATAACGTTCATATGTGGCGTGAATCTTGCTAGGCAGAATTGAACTATAGAGGAAGGAATTAGAGGTTTGTTTTAGTGCAACATTCTGAGTATATTGTTCTCTCACAAACGACGATTGAGTGATGGGTGACAAGTTATCGTGAAAATTAATTCATATTCGAGATGCTAGAATTCTCCCTTGTTAAGTGATCCCCTTCTTGATATATCTTCTCCTATGTTGCCTTCCTGTTGCTGGTGCACATTCGTGTGAACGTAAATATAATACCGCAAAAAAAGAAAGTTTTTCTCGCGATTTACCTATGCATCGCGCACGCGGACGGTGTTTACAGTGCAGTCTGAACACTTTTCCCTGCAGTCTTGCGATTGAATTTAGCCACTGAGAGGCCAGGTATTTCTTAGGAACATTTTTACTCATCGTTAGGGAGTGGATTTTCATGCACAAAAGTCTCGATACATACTATTAATAAAAATATGCATTTATGATCTAAAAATTCTGAAATATGCATTTTAATATCCAATTTAAATTAACAATATTTCATTTCCTCTATAAACCTTTCTTGATAAAAATCAGAAGAGGCATGTTTTGAACGAAAAAATACACAATTTTTGTGCTAACATACAATTTGGCGTTCTTCGCGAGAGAAATAATTGAAGTAAATTCACCTAAGTGAAACACAATATATGTCTTGTTGTATTTCTTCTGACTGGTTTACAAAATAAGTTATCAAGAAATATCCTAAATTTGCACAAGTATTTTATCTATATAAAAAACTCAAATTGTGACAAGGTTTTTCGAACCAATGAACGCTCACAAATAAATAGATTCTATGAAAAGAAAAAATTTTATAGACAAGTCTCTATTTTAACGAAATATGCAAACTATGCGCCTTTAATTACAGGAGAATGCACCAACAGAAAAAATCGGCCAAATATGCCCAAATATGCACTAACATATTAATCTATGTAGCATCATATTCTAATCAAAAGACAAGAAATTTCACTTAGCTATGCACTGAAGCAACGGACAAAAATAAGCGAAATCACATAAATTTGCTCCCTGCTCATCGTGTAGCGCTCCCAAGGGTTCTTTAAATTTCGTGTGTGGTGCGATTTCGTTGACGTGTGAACGACATGGAGGAGGCCTCTTAGCACTCCCGCGCGCCCACTTTCTGAAACGAACACTACAGGACAAGCAAAATGTAAGCATTTTTGTTTAATCTTATATGTCACAGACATTTCTACATTTATTTCTTCAAATGTATTTTATATTTATTATTATTATTATTATTATTATTATTATTATTATTATTTTAATTTAGAGATAATTTTTCTAAGAAATTGGCCTTATATTGTTGCAAGTTTCAAAGTATTTTGAAGCATTGTAAGGATATCTGACGTTGCTTGAGAGTGTGGTGGCGTTACCTGTGATACCTGTCACCGGATTGTGTGCACAATTCAGCGCAAAAATATTTTTCATTTCAAATACAAGCGGTCAATTTTCTAATTTCTTCAGAATTCAAGTATTTGCCTTCTTTGCGAAAGCGAGTTTTGACTGCATTATGCATAACATAGACAAGACAAATGTAGAAAGTTTTAATTTAGATCTTGTGGCAACGTAGAATAGATAAAAAAATTACCTAGACTCGGAATCGAACGCGCCACTTTTCCAGTTCGGGAACAGCACTTTGGCACTGCGCTGTCCTTTCGCTGCTCGATTACCTGTCTTATAACACATTTTAAAGTAACGCAACATGAATGCAACATTACGTATACAAAAATTAATGTCAATTTAATTTCATTGGCAGGAATCACGGAAGTCTTTTACTTCTGTATCACTTTTTAGATCTCAATGGACGTTAAAATATGTCATACGCTCCAATCAAATGAATTTCATCTTCATAGTTCGGTCGAGAGAACGTAGTTTTCAAACCTACTGTTAGATGTCGCTATCAGCAGTGAGGGATGTCCATCGCCATCAAGCCCGCGGGACAAACCATTTTCGACAAGAAATTTTATGTTTCCATGAGAGTACATTTTTTTGATATTTTCCTAATTTTGCGGTTTCCTAATAGAAGGACAGAAATATTATTTTAAGAATATTAAAGAACGGTAAAACCTTGTGCTACTTGGCAATTTTCTTTGAAGAATTTGGGAGCGGTTATAAAAATATGGCGTTTAAGCGCTTTTGTAAATGCGAAATTTACAGCTCTTTTTCACAGAAAATATTTGAGTTTTCGAAAAATTTCATTAGAATTCATTTGAAACACTGCAAATCACAAATGCAGTAGTCTTTACAAATTTCTGGAAATGTGCGTATTAACAATGTGAGAGATCATTGAAAAATAACATTTGTAAAATTTTTGAAAAAAACAAAAAATACTCCAAAATTAACTTCACGTCGTATTAAACAGTACAATAAGCACTATGTTTTCGAAAAGTTTGAAGAAAAAATTTGGAACCATTTATGAGAAAATTTGAGCATTTCTGAAAATGCTGAATTTTGATCTAGTTTTCACAGAAAACGGTTGAGTTTTGGAGAAACGTTATATGACATTATTTAAAGCAGATTTACTCATAAATATAATCGTGTGAACAAATTGCCGCTAATGTTAATATTAACGACGTGAAAACTTTTGATTAAATTTTGTGGTTGAATAGTGCGAAGGACGTTGAAGAGGATGACGCTGCAAACATTTTCGTTAAAATCCCAATTTTTCGAAAATTGCAAGAAGCAATTCGAAAACTACAAAATAGATGATAGAGATTTTTGCCTCAGAGGAAGTCTGTTGTACAAAATTAGGTCTTTAAATCAGGTCGTGTGCAGTATTTTGAAAAAACTAGTAGTCTTTGTGGAAATTGCGATTGAAATTTACGAAAATTTTGTTTCGGAAAAACTGCTTTAAATTTTTTCTTGGAATTTTTTCCAGTTATGTGATAAGGAATGGTAAAAAATTTGACGCTAGACCCATTTTCGGGTATCGCTCGATTTTTGGAAAATTGAAAAAAATTTCAAAACTACAAATTTGAAGATAGAGTTTTTCGCCTCAGACAAAGTCTGCTGTACGAAATTAACTGTTTAAAAATGTTTTGTAATTTTTTTTTGTACAAGTTAGTAGTTTCTGCTTGAAATTAGTGAAACATATGGGCATCCCGTCGTACATAACGATAATATTCTATTATTGCGATAAATATATGCTGTTGTAGCATCAGTAGTTACAGCACCTATGCATATCATTCGTTTTTCTGTCTCATTGATAAATGCAAAAGATAAATTCGTGAAATACTTAAGGAAGTACTGTGGATTTTGTAGTACCTTAAACGATCCAGCATTCTCAGCCGCAAAAAACTGTGAGAAACATTGGGGATTCCAAATATGGTTGGAAGTTTTCCCCTTGTGAGGTACGTAACTTGCGTACCATAGAAATTCAAATGGAGCATTGATGGCTTACTGGAAGGAATATGTGAAGATGGCGGACTACAGAATCTTTGACATTGATAGGACTTTTTGATATTGATAGGCGGCTGCAGTGCAGAAATTAAAATTCTTTACGGTCATCCAACTATCGATAGGGGTGCCGAAAATCGATAAAAAGTATTTCTTACTGCCCCTTTCTCTAATCAGTCCACGTTGCAACACGCTTGATAAGAGATGATTGATTACTATCCTTTGAAAGTCGCATATCGTGTTATATATCTACTAGTGGTACTGACTATCGTTTATCATTGTTTTCATACATATTCTAGTATTTATTTGTTGTGTACGAGCTACCATTCTCAGTGTGTACTTCTTATTCAGTTTGTTTTTATCCCTCGTTCTGACATATTATCTCGTTCTGACGGCGGTTTTATACTGTACTACAGGTTTACAAACGTTCGCGACTAACTCAGTGATTTCGGATTGTTACGGCATCAGTTATAATGTCTTGCAAACTGCCAGGTTTATTTGTATTAGGTTCCAAAATTTTAAAAAGTTTTATAATTATTAAATTCAGTTTTGCCCGGAATCACAGACAAAAATTCTCATAACCGTATTTTTATACCAGAGAAAACTGAGAGTGACAGTAAGCCGTATATTTATCTTGTCCAAACAACAGGGAACTAAAAAATATGGTGTTGAGTGGGCGAGTGTTTGCTGCTTCGCATTTCACAGGCATCGGATGTCTAATTGACAAATTATGAAGTGTCGCTGCAGCAAGAGGGTCTGGTTTCCCTAATTTTGCTACATGAGGACGTCGCCCTCAGGCCCCGCCCCAACCCTCCCACGCGCCGCCGCGCCACGTTGCGTGTGCAATGCGACACACCTCGTCATTTGCGTGCGCTAGAATTTCTACTCGACGCTTAAGCGCTGAGTAGCCCGATAACCGCGTGATTATTCCAACTAGATGAACCACCAATTATCGTACTACACACAAGATTTAAAAGTAAATGATTGGTTGGCCACTCATTTATGAAATACAAATGTTCGGTAGTTGTTAAATAAAGTACGTGACGCATCCTTAATGGAGTATCTTGTAAATGGAGTTCTATCATATTAGAGAATTTCGCAAAACTTTGAATATGAAAATTTAATCAATGAACAGCCTCATCAAGTCATAAAGAGCGTCACGATTCAAAACATTTTATACTTTCTGTTATTTTATTGTTAAATATTTACAATGACATGTTATTTTCTCTTGTAATCTGAAATGATCGTATTGATAAAAGCATTACTTTGGAGGCTGCACACAAATGGAAAATGTTTCTTCGCAGCCATGGGAGACTTCAATGGCGATGTGGTCGCAAGCAATGAAAACTCTTGGGCGAATCGTTGCAGACTGAGATCGACCGTCATTCCGCGGGAAAACTGATATCGATGGAATGCGAGAGGCGGGATTCCGTGTTAGCTGCTGATTGGTTGAGCCCGACTGACGCAGCGCTACGGCTTGGTGTACGTTCGTGACGCGCGTCTGTACGTGTGCGCCTACGTAACCTGTTGATTTCTGGCGGCAGTTACTACATTTGAAACGCAATGGGTATTAAAAGTACACACGTGGAATCGTTAATCACTCTTTTTCTGTTGAAATTTTTAGTGTTATATTAGGGATTCCCAATGGCGCCGATATCTATCTCCTGAGGGTGGACGCAATTTTTAAGGGGGTCTATGATGATCAAGGGGTTTGACTGAGGGTTTCTTAGTCGAATATGAACCGGCAATTGATGGATATTTTGAAGATCTCATTGGTTATAAAAAATATTAAATTAACTTGATAATTAATATATTTCTGATGTAGAGCAACAAATGATATAAATTACAAATTTGCTTCTTTTCTTTCATATCGGTTGCACCGTACCGGTTCCCCGAAGTAAGGGAACCTCAATAAGAATCCCTACGGACGAACATTCGCAAAGAATAAAACGAACACTGATGCAAACGATACAATTCTCCCCACAGTACGTCACACACAGTTTATACCTGTTTTTGACTAAACAAACAGTTACTAACTCTTTTGACAGTTTTAACTGTTTTTAATAAATAAATACAAATCATTAGTTGTTTATTTTCTCCATTTTACCAGCCATATTATTATTATATACCGTTTATATTTTTCCTAGCCTTTTTTTACATTTGTTGCGTCATGACGCAACGCGTCTCTTAAGCCCTTGGGGACGTTGAGCGCCCAAGTCGGAGTAATCCTCCATTAACATCAGAGCTATATTTACATCAGCGCTCTCTATATTTGTCACGTCTCGTCTGTCAGTTGTCAAGAGGTCACGTCTCGTCTGTCAGCCGCCAGGTAGCATCTCCGCGTACCACCTCACACCGCGCGCCCCTGCGTCACTACCCAGCGGCCAGAATTGGGAAGGAATAAGGAAGAGGGTAAGGTTTAGGGCACTTCACAAAGTCACTTTAGCCCTTGTGCCGAACTCGATTTGTCGGAACAAATTTCACATGGGAATCGACGGGAATAGAACCCGGACCTCATTGGCGAAAGGCGAGTGACGTCGCTCTGAGCCACGAGACAGCTCAGCAGAAAGCCGGTTATCATTTACGTCTCAATGGGATGCATATTCGACCACACACTTGCGGGCTCCTTTGATCTGCAGTCAGCAGAACGCGAGGCCCTTAGCGACAAAACACACATGAGAGACAAGGGACAGACAACCATGTCCAACGCGAGACTCGAACCCGGGACCGTTTGGAGCAAAGCACTGAGTCGGAACACGCTCTTACACACGTCGTCCATCCAGGTCGGCTCCATTTACATTTCAAATTCTTTATTTCACGTTCATAGCAGATAGAAGGTCCCATTTTGACTTTCTGCACTGCAACATTCCAGAGCCTACATACGCGACCACTTAGAATGTTTAGAAAACAGAAACACACATGTGTTGTAAAAACCTGTTTTCACTATTGCAGAGAAGCGGAGCGAATTTGTAACTTATTATCTATTTTGTTGCTCTACATTAGATAAAATACTTCCTTTAATAAATACTGGAGGAATGCTTTGGCCGTTTAAAATCCTCTAATATTTTGTAACAATTGTACAACAATGAAGATGAGCTAGAAATTCAGCAACTCAGATTTGGAAGCGTCTTCGATTTGTAAAAATCTAGATATGTATCAAATATTGGTGAACGAAATTGTAATCTGTACGTTTACTTTCAATTTTTTGTTTTATAATTTTAATCGATAAGAAAGTAAAATTCGATGGGCCAACAATTCATTTCAAAGGATTCGATCAATGAAAAACGTTTAGAATCTCAGTTCTAAAGTTTGAAAATCTGGTATTTAGTTACCTTATTCACACCAATTATGTAAATGGTATGTGGCATAGCATATTATTGCCCCAAGGTCTTCATATATACACACATATATACACCGTGTGTGTGTGAGTGTGTGTCTGTGCGTGTGTGTGGTAAATTACTTTCTCTAACATGTTCAGTAATTAGAATACATGTTTTGTGGGTCCTTGATATCGAAAAATGCAACGCAAAATATGTCTGTGTCAATGCTATTGCCAAACCGTTCAGCTGATTCTCTCCAAAATTGATATTCCTCGATTATTTTTACCCGGAAGTGCCCGCAAAAGGTAGACTCGCGCCCGTGCCCGCAATGCATCTCTGAGATATACCTGCAACTTTTTGTAAATGCGAATGATCAGAAGCTCTATTTACTGAAATACGTATATTATTTAGTTTCAACATGTTTCCCGATTCAATTGTTAATGAATTCTACACTGCAGAACACTGATAAAGAGAAAGGTAAAAATTGACAAAGCATACGCAAAAATCATTGAACGTCTTATCTTATTAAATAATATTAAGTAAAATTTCCATAAATGATTTTGGTATGTTCTAATCATACATATTTTACAGTTTTCACAAAAATATTTAGAAATTCATTGTTTTTCATTTTGCAAAGTTCGCATTTTTCATTTTTCTATAGACGTCTTCTGCACATCATCTTTCTCCTTGGGAAGAAATTGTAACATTCGATTCTAGATAATACAAATGATTACATTTTCTGAATGGGCACTTGTCGTAGATATCGCTGAAAATGTCATGATACGTACCGCTTACGGCAGGCGCTCACAATGCACTGGCGCCAGTGCACATAACGTATCTGACAGATATCGTACAGCGCAGCGATCACGTTTCAACATGCTCATGGGAAATGTTTCATCGAAAGGATAAAAATAAAAAGCCAGGAGTTCTTAGAAAAGTACAATGAAGAAATACATGAAACATCAGACGACTAATTCATTGCAATAATTCAGGAACATAAAATTGCTGTGGGTTGGATCTCATAGATCTATTGCGAGCACTCCTGGGCTAAATGAGCTCAATGCTCTCTTAGTTTGAAACGGATATTTTGAATTTGAGGGTAATTTACAGGAAGTCGCAAAAAATTTTCTAAATTTTATAAACAATGGCTCCAAGTTTTTGGATTAAACTTTGCCTTCGGATAGCATAAAAGATGCTTAAAGAAGGTATCATTTTCATTGATATCGTTGATTTTTCGAAAATTGCAAAATATCAAAAGTTTCTTGAAAGCCTTCCTGCAACTATAATATTAAAGATACAGATTTTTTACCTTAATGAATTGTTCGTTAAAGACGGATCTTGAGAACAAAAATTGGAGAAAGACAGACCATGTACACTTTTTTTCGAAAATATGAGTAGTTTTTGTGTAATCTTGCGTGAAATAGAGGCAATTTTGAAACATTATTTCTTAATAAATGTTTCTACATTTTCTTTAAATTTTTTTCTTGTATCTATCAATGGACGCTCAAAAACTGGTGGTAGTTTCATTTCCAGTGAACTCTCTTTGTTTTTGAAAATAGTAAAGAGTTAACATTTCAAAACTACAAAATTGAAGAAAGAGATTTTTGTCAAAAACAATCTGTCGTAAAAAAGATCATTAAAAAAGGTCGTTTAAATTTTTTTGAAAAGAATTAGTAGCTTTCGCGTAATGTCTGTTTCAAATAATTGCAATTCATAAAAAGGTTTTTCTCAAAAACCGCTCAACCTTTTGCCCACGGATAAAACAAGTGATGCTTAAATGAAGGGCGCAGATCTTATTTTCGTTGAACTCTATAAATTTTTGAAAAATATGTGTTGGTAAAAATGGCAAACACAATTAGATTTTTAACGCAACCCCAAGTGAGTTCGTCGAAGCGACTGGCTGGTGTAACGGTAAAGCACACGGCGATGAACTGAATGAACCTGATTTGGAGCCTCGGCGCGGGAAACACCTTTTGCTATTGAAAACACTTTCGCATGTTGAAGTAATGGGTTAAGGTAGTTAATAAGTTCATAGCAATCACACCCAACAAATATTGCAAACCAAGATAAAAAATAAATCAAAATTCTGTTTGCAGAGCCGTTGAAATTAATGCGAAAAAGTATGTGCTGATGGAGCACAACTAGTTGTATTCTAAAAAGAGTCCATTAGAAAATGGTTTCTTGACTTATAAATATTATATTACTTTCTCGTATGAGTATTATAATCAAAATACACGTTTTGGAAGTTACTAATACTGAAAACGTCTGCGAGTTTGAAACACTTTCTATGTGTGTGCGTGTGGGGGGGTCATCTAGTATTATAATGTTATGTAACAGTTATAAATAATACGATAAAAATGTGGTGTTTCAGCATCATTAGTTTCGTTCCGAGACATACAACTAGGCCAGAATAACTCGTTCTTAGGACACAGTTTGGTTTTTGTGCTGTCTGGAATAGAAATTATTTTAGAGCAACTACTCGGACGTCCGAAATAAGAAATATCTTCTTAGTGGAAGTAGAATATTGCCTCTCCCGGGGTGTGGTGATCCGACAGGTTATAATCGGTCTGGTTCGGAAAGAGTGAAGCTACGATTCCGCGCAACGACCCTCTTGATGCAGGAGGAGGGTTGGGCAAATTACTCGACGTTTACATTGCAGCAATCGACGCCCCAAGCGCTGCCGACCGGGCGCCCACCACCGAGTGAGGGGGAATGTGATGAGAATGGGGGGGGGATGAGAAGGTGAAAGTCAGCCAAACAGGAATCTACTGGTTGCCTGAAATTCCACAGATGGGCGGGATAGAGATCACGATACATTAGGGCTGCCGTAAAATGGAATACTAGTGAATGAAATATCGTGAAACAAAACAAAACCTCTGTTGCACACTGTCTTACTTGTGTTTATACAGGTAAGAGGGATTGTGGGAAGTGAATGATAAAGAGCGATGAATAGCTATGAATAACTATGAATGATATAATGGATCGGATGGGATAAGTCATGGCTCGAGAAACCAACAACGCTAGGACATTATAGTGAACATATCCATGGGGTAGGGCAGATTCGATTCCGCAATCTTTAGATCCGTGTACTAGTAAAAATAACCTAAAAATGAAGCCAAACATTTAACTAGCACATGATGATCAAACTGAAATTTGTTATCTACTGCGATCTCCAGTGTTATTTGAGACATGTTCAAGATTATATCACCAAATCTGATTTGGAGACAGATGACATGCAAAGGAAATCAGCAATAATTGATTATATTGAGCAACAACTATTGATTATTGATTATAATAATTTTGATCGATAAATCATTTGTGACTCATCTACATGCCCTCGACGTTTGTGTCATTTATTCTGAGACCCCTGTACAGCAAACATTTCAGTAATAATTTTGGACTAAATAGTCAGTATAGATCTCAGTAAAGCAAATCATTCAGATAATTTATTTCAAATATCTGAAGGTGAAAATATGATTCAGTCACCTTACATTCTTTGCCACATTATTTCACAAAATATCAGTTCTGGTCACTATTATCATTTGAATCAGATGTCTCATTCTGAGAATAAGATAAAACATTAGGACTATTACTGTAGAAAAGGTCGACGTCATTCTTGTGGGAACTGTGATCCGATGATTAATCAAACAATATCTGAAAACATAATTTAAGATACCTAGTAAGCCGAGTGTTATGTTCAGAAAAACACAAGTTTCCAACAACTTCGTTTATTACAACTTGCAAGCAACAATACAGGCGGGTGACTACAATTCCAAAATCCAAAAGAATAATTCCGTAGTCGTATCCAGGCAATTCTAAATATCCAGAAGAAGTCCAATATCTCGCGAAGTCAAACCACAAAACCAGAGGAAGTCCAATGACGCAGCACAGTTTCTCTCACTTCACTGCAGACACTTGACTACTCGACACGCAGGCTCACTCTCCAACTCGAACTGCTGTCTCAGTGCCGCCGGCGGCTTATATTGCGGGCCGCGACATAGCCTCGCTTGCTGGCTCCGGCTTCGCCCGCTGGCCTCTCTTCTTCCATAGGCCGGCGTCGGTTACGGTCCGCCGAGCCGCGTTCCAGCGAAGTCTTGGTTTCGCGCTGCTCTTTTGGCGCGCCTTTTAAGGGTGCGCATATTGCCGCAACACCGAGGTGTAGGTGTTTACAATCACATTAAAGTGACCCAAAGAGAAAAAGAAAAGACAAGTACGAGTAAAGCAGACACTACTATTTCAAGTTTTGCAAAATACCTTGTTGGGAAAACTAAGAAGTCTGTATACTGGCATGACAACAAGAGGGTAGTCATCTATTGTGAACGTCCCCACACAAGAAGTTCCTACCACAGCAGGAAAGGTCGCGGCGGCAACCTTTTTCAATTTTCCCCCTCCAGTTACCCTGGAGGGGCGGGAATTTATTCAAATTTGGATTTACATTTTGTTCTCCATCTTATTAGACTTATGGGCGGCAACCTCGAATGCAAACAATAAGTCTATGCAATGCTCTTGATTAATTTCCGGTGCACTTATATCATTCACGACTATCACAATCCTTTTCTGATACAATACTACCAATAACAATGTAGAATAACATAACGTGAGGGTCTGTTTAAGTTCAGGTAATAACATCAGGGAATATTAAATTACTAATTCGTATTAATCAATAATTTCTTACACGAAATCACATTTTTGATACAATCAAATGACTGTGTGCTTGTCAGTAGTCAGTATACGTATGACAGGTGGCGTGATTGTGGCGGCGGAAAAAGCGGCAACCCCGCATGAATATAGTGTTTGTAGCAAAGTCAAATGTCCCGGGACGAACGCCACAGCGATGCAAAGCTTCGAACCTCTCTGATCTCTGAAGGTCTGATCGGCCTATGAAATGTCACGAACATAACACGGCGAGAGACAGCCAATGAGAGTGCCAAAGGAATGGTGAGAAAAACGATTCAAAAATTCGCATTTGACAGGAGGTATTACTAGAAAGTGTAATTCCCAAAATTGAAGTATATTCTATTTAATTTATTCTATGAAGTTCCACGAAGTATAATACATTATAAAACTCAAGAGATTCAGGATACCTAAAGATCTAATTGACTGTACTTCATGGCACAACATACTGTGCTAAATAATTACTTTATATTCCGTATTTCAAGTTTCTTAATCCGTATTTCAATTATTCCGTAATGAAAAGCTTAGTTTTTAAAGAACGTAACTGGGAGGAAATGAACTGGGAGGAAAGTGTGTTAAACGTGAAATTTTCTCAGAAGAAACGAAATAAATTACAAAATATTTTGGCAGAGAAAAGTTTGAAACACTCAGTAATATTATTTTGTTAAATAACCGAACGTCAGATCGAAAGAGCCGAAGAGAATTTTCACGGAAAGAGAAATGTTAATAACTATAGCAGGAAATTATAGCTAAATCTAGTGAACAATTGTGAGAGGAAAGTATATGAAAACCTAATTTCCGACGGTGGTAAAAAAAAGCCAATGCAATTCTTTCCGTACGAACTGCTCATTTAGTATGACATTGTGACATCACATAGGAAAAACTATTAGAGAATCTGAAATGTATAAAAGTAAGTAGAACTAGCCCGCAAAAAGCAGCAACATTTTATTTGAGCATTTTTTTAAATGTTACAAAATCCTACTCGTACCAAAAAACAATGCCAAAGTAAACAAATTGCCAGCAGAGAATAACAAAGTTTAAATGTTAGTAACAGTCCACCAGAACATGTTCAAATACGTAGCCAAAACACCAGACCTCCAAAAGGGTATCGAAAGCGGACGTAAGCATGTTCGGCATAGCAGATATTGGATTAACCGGGAGCACCCGCCATAAATAGACTCACCGCAATGTCTGCAACGTATCTTTCAGATATAGCAACAATGTTTTATGATTTGAATAACTATTTACTGAAATACGTATTTTATTTAGTTAGTACATGTCCCCAATGCAATTGTTAATGAATCCTTCACTGCAGAAAAATGTATCTGAATATTTATGGTGAGAAAGGTACAAATTAACAAAGTACGACATGCAAAACTCATTAAGCATCTCACCTTATAAAATAATCTTAAATACAATTTCCACAAATGATTTTTGCATGATCTAAATAATCATACATCTAACATTTTTTTACAAAATATGTAGAATGTCTCTGTCTTTTTTTCCATTTTTCAAGGTTTGCATATTTCATTTCCCTACAGACGTTTCCTGCACATCCCTCTCTTTGGGCAGAAATTGTGACAGCCGATCCTGGATAAGACAAATGGATACATTTTCTAAATAAACATTTGCCACAGACGGCTGAAAATAATGCCATGATACGTACTGGATACGCCAGGAGCTTACAATGCGCCGGCGCCAGTGCACGCAACATATCCGACAGATATCGCGCAGCATAGCGATCAAGTATCAATATGCTCACGTGAAATTATTCATTGAAAGGATAAAAATAAACGGACAGGCATTCTCATAAAAGTACAATGAAGGAATACATGAAATATCAGACGGCTAATTCATCGCAATAATTCAGGAACATAAAATCGCCGTGGCTTGGATTACAGATCCATTGCGAGCACTCCTGGGTTAATAATGGCACAATAACAGTCTCCTGGAAAATCTAATTTTTTAGAGACTTCTATTATTAAGATTGGTTGCGTGTGAGAGCCGCAAAAGGTATGCATACTACTGAAATAATATAGGAGACGATAACTAGCACTGCAGAAACTTCACTCGTAACAGTCTTTAGATTTTTAAAAAATCTTAAAAATATCCATGAATTGCTTTTCTTTTTCGGCGAACTTAGTAAACTACTGAAGGCTGTCGAACGCAACCTCGATGTCCAGCAGCCTGATAATGAATTCACGACGAAGCAATAAACACGCGCGGACTCAACTGTGGCCCCCGGTAGTCGAACCTGAAGTGTCGCGAAATTTAAAAAAATAATATAGACTCGCACAGATACGACTGAATCATCCAGCGGTCCGACCCGAAGTGATTTTTCCTCCGTAAGCTCTCCCCCTCGAAGCTTCAATCCCCTGTTCTCTGTTCTCCAAAACTGTATTCCGATTGGTCCGAACGTACTGCGTCTTAATTTTGACTCGGCCATTCCCTGTGAGGCGTCCGAAACTTCCAGAAGCGGAAATTTCCTGCCGAGCGCTCTCTCTCTGGTAATGTTGATACTAGCTTGGTTAGTGCCGCTGCGTGCAGGGTGCGTCGTGGGCTGATCAAATTTAGGTATTTCAGAAATGATGTGATTGCTAACATGGTTGGGGAATATTGTTAACTGCGCAGTTTTACTCTCACGTTTGCCTGAGGGACAGGCGGTGGGCGGTCGGTGGTGGGTGGTGGTTAGCGGGGCGCGAGCCTACGACGCTGACACACAAAAACGGGTGGTCCAGCGCGGAGTGGGGCCCGAGCAGCCCCATGAGACAAAGGGGTGGCTGTTCTTGATGCATCTAAGCGCTCCGTGTTTCCTTAACACGATGGCACGTTTCTCCCAACACAAAAATACACGTTTCTCCGAGATGACGAAATTTTAATAGGATTTAAGAAATGCAATTTTCTTACACTCGTCGTAGTTATCCGTACGACCTCTGTTCCGCCACAGTACCAAAGTACGGTAAAAAATTGTACTAGTTTCATTTCCGGTGAACACTATTTTTGAAAATGGCAAAGAGTTAACATTTCACAACTTCGATTAAACATTGCCCTCGGATAGAGAAAAGGACAATTAAGATAATGGTATGTGTCTCATGTTCGTTGAAATCCCTGATTTTCCGAAAATTGCAAATGTGCAATTTTTTTACGTCTTCCTACAAATACACATTGAAGATAGGCAATCTGTCCCGTCCGTCCGCGCGAGGTCGTTGGCCGAATTCTTTGTCGACGGAGTAGTTTAGATCCTGACTGACGTTTCTTCACACTTAACGCGTGTGTTAGCATCGCTGCGTAGCACATTCTTCACGGCTAGCTGCCGCTGAGTAGTGTTCCTGCACGAGGTAGTCTCTTCCTCGGTAGCGACGGTGTTGCACCGAGGAAGAGACTACCTCGTGCAAGGACACTGCTCAACGGCAGCAAGCCGTGAAGCATGTTCTACGTAGTTTAGATCCTGCGTCCGTCGCCGCTTGTCACTCACCGCCGCCCATGTAGGAGTGGCGCTCTTTAAAACCCTTATTGGTTTATCACTGCATGTGCATCTGTTGCGGCATGTGCATCTGTTCAAAACACGCGCCGAACTAGCGGCGTGAATCGGAAGCCCGAGTTTTATCGGGGCGACGAACCAGCGAGGGGCTGGCCAATGGGGAGCGAGCGGCCAGTGAGCGAAGCGGCAGTCGAACGGCGAGGCTATGAGGGGACCCGAAATAAAGCTGGGCGCCGCCACCAGGGCCTTGCAACTCTCCATCAAAACTGGGGACAAAGCTGGAAAGTGCAACTATAGAAGGCGCTAGTGTCGCCGGGTACAGCTGCACGTTAGGCCTCGCCATCTTCCGCACATCAAAATGGGCTGATATCTGATACATGCGGAAAGTGTCTTCTAAATGCTCAATTATTCATAATATATACATCTAACAAACCGCCGAAGAAAGCGCGAACATCGATGTTAGCTTTTGTAACATTGCACTCCTGCTTGTGTCTCGCGAACCTACGCAGCAGTCACGCATGTTTGACTGGCAGCAGTTCGTATTTTACTTCCTGTAAGGAGGTGCTGCAGGAGAGGGCGCCACTGTAATGGTCTCCACCTCGTTATGAGGGAGTTAAATGGCCCTGGCCGCCACCGGAGCTAGAGGGAATGTAGGCGAGACGTCCAGCGTGCGTACGAGTACTATTAAGATTTGGTTAGTAGTTTCGACCTGGCATTTTGTATTTGGACGTTTTAGTGGATGTACGATTAACTGCGCTAGTATTCGTACATCTCCTGATATTACGGTATTTTGGCTTCGTTCCTGGACATTCTTTTGGGTTAGTGCAAATACCACTGTTTGTAAGAAACTGACTGTCGATAGAATAAAACTTTGTCATTGCTTTACATTGTTTTTTTTTCTGGAAACAACAGCGTCTCTTGGGAACGGTGCGCCACCCCCAGGCGGCGGTCGGCCGCGCCTTCCTGCGCCTCGCGCGCCCGGTGAAAGCGAAGTTGAGCTCAATTTATTAAAATCAGTACCACATATCGATCGCATCACATGTCAAAGGAGTATTTTTGTTAGGCCCTACCGTCATTTCATGAATAAGTCCCGAATTCTCCACCCACGTTATAGACTGTCAGTGGCATCAATAAAGCGCGACAAAGTAATTGTTTTAGAAATGTTTGTTACATTTCGATGGATTATGCCTGGAGTCATCCATTCATTCGTTTATTCGTTCTTGATAACGAGTAAATTAATTCCGAGAGGCAGGGAGTAAAAATTTACAATTCACGACGAAGGCCCGGAAGTCAGAACCGCATAATTATATTGATTTGTTTCACAGAAAAATGATTTCTGGAACACGTATTTACAAACTCTTATCTGAGATATTCCAATTCAAGTATGAAAACAAATAAAGTCACCATCGGGATGGAAATTCTTGTCGCCGGATACTGTTACATTACTGGATGGAGGTATAGCACGTCAAAGTCTGTTACATTACTGTTATATTACTGGATGCAGGCATAGCACGTCAACGTCTGGGCAGCGAGGAGCCACAGCCATCCAAAGGCTCCCCTCCATAATTCAAATTCATCTCAATCCGTCTTTCAACTCCAAATCACTCCTGAAATAACCAAAGCTAATCCAAATTCGAAAGGGCCGTTAATTCAAAATCCCGCTTTTACGTACATCAAAATAAACTTATGTTCACGAGTTTTCCGGGGCTTCTTATGAGGCAGGGCTCATCAGCGTCGCAGCACGGGAAAGTAAAAACTATACATAGTCTTAAAAATTACTTATAAATGAAGATTAAAGGTCACGAAACGCGGCATCAGTGATACTTTTCACACCTCAAGGTGAAACTGATGTTAGCCACTGACGCACACTTCCCGTCACTGAGTTCACTGAACCAGGCTTGGCGGACTGTGATGTCCCGACCGCGACTTGCAGCATACCTCGAGTAAATAGCAAGCAGTAACAATGTAGGAAATATTGCTGACTGAAATTACTTCTTTTCATAAAATGCGTAATAAAATTGAAGAAAATTGATAGAATAAAAATACTATTTCTTGAAAATGGCAAAATATATAAAATATGTAACATAGTACTACCCTGATCCATTGAGCAAATGCTGAGATGGTCCCTTATTTTGCTTCTGGACGTAAATGTAGCTTCACTGTGCGCACGTTTTGTTGAGCACTCCTTTTGCTTGAAGTTCATTTACCGTTCAAATTGATTTTCTATAACTCGGGACAAAACATTTTTCAAATATTTTTGTTTCTCTAAAATAATTATTTTCTAAATTCATTTTTCGTTTTTTTTTTTTTTAATTCTGGCCCTCAAGAAAAAGTGCGCAGATAAATTTCTTTGCCCACACGTCATATACAGTTTTTACTGTTTTTTGACAAATAAATAAATACTAAATATGTAAACATATGTAACGAAAAATGTTGATATTGTGTTAGAAAACCGATGATTCGCCAAGATCACAATTTTCAGAGCGGTAAGTAAAAAGACAAAAATATGTAATTACATAAATATCAGGTCTCTACTAATAACTTCCTACAACCCATTCGTTCCCACTCAACTATTACTGCTGGGTGAATTGATTCTATATTTTCTGTAATTTCTAGTTTTCTTCTCTCTTCCCATCCGTCCCCCTTTTATAACATAATCCAGACTGGATTCTTTTCCTTACCCTCCCCAAAATGTAATTTCTTCTTCTTCAATTTCTCCCTTCTTCCTATTTACTATACCCCAATTCTCTACTTCCATCTTTTTAATCAGCTTTCTTCCTTCATTAGTAGTTACATAGTTTCTTGTTCTTCGTGTGTCTCTCTTCCCGCCACCTCCTTTGGTGACTCCATTATTACACGTCATAGCATTAAAAGCAGTCCCAAACACGATTCCATTCTCCACCTGTCTCTATTCCTTCATTATGATCTATTTCTTGTCAGGTTGCGTTGTATAGAAACTACAAATACTCCAAAATTCCCAGCCATAATTACTTTCCTTTTCAAACTACCTTATTCCTTCTCTCATTATCCTTCCAATTTCTTCCTCAGTATACTAATGATATCTTCCTTAGAGCTTCCCTTCCCTTTTACAGCGAATATGCATCTTTCATAATCGGTTCCTAGGCCATTTGAAATGATATTTGGGTTCTTATTTATTCTAAACACGTAAATATTATTGTGAAAAATATTCAGACTCGATTTGCATATGTTTCTACCTTAACATTATATAAACATTATTAAAATATTAGTAATCGCAGTTATATTCACGTACAATTACTTGTTTCTCTCACGTTCGCAGTACGAAACATCAATTTTCGGTGAAGCTACACCCAAAAAGTTACTGGTAATTAATTTGTATACACTAAAACGCCCGGTTTTCGCGTACCCCCTAGAACGCCCAGCCGAGTCGTTTCGACTCCAATCCTTCAACAATACTTCTTAAAAGGATATATTGCAAAAATATTTATCTACACTAGTATAACAATATTAAAGATAATTATTTAGTAAATAATGGAATTTTTACACCAAAATTTAAATATATTTTAAACAATTCTTGCCAATTCCATTGCGCAGAATGGAAGTTAAAGAAACATCTTGGGAACGGAATGGGAAAGAAAACGATCAAAATTATATGGTGAAAAATTAACTTTCATTTATTAATATTTTTTTGCAACAATAACAATAAAAATGTTATCAACTTTTAATTTTCCGTAATATGTGTTTCACATATGTCAAAAAAATATATTTCCTTTATATTGTGCTTACCATATTTTTTGCATTATGTCAACTTTATTTATATTAATTATTTTATTTAAATAATATTTATTATAAACAAACATATATGGTACAAATTTGTGTTTGCTTCTTACCGATAGAAACTTGATGTCCATTTCATGACGGAGTTTTCAACGAAATTTAATCGCATATTCGAAATGGCACTTAGTTCTTTTTCGGGTTGTATTTATTTTCTACTTTACAGACTTGATACGCATATAGTACAAAATAGTCCAGTAGTATGATTCAAACTTGCATTGTCAGATACAGGTCACAGTTTGGAAGCACATTTGGTAGAATATTATCCAGTCGTTTGACCAACACCTGTCATATATTCTGATGCGTAGTTCACGGTTACATTTTTCAAGAGTTTCCCCTCGGTTTTCAATACTTCCCCAACATTTCCAGTGAATGAAAAACAAATTGACACATTTCTAGCGATCATTCCCCACAAGTGACTATTGTTTGCTTTTTTATTAGATTTGTATACCATAAACTGTGTTAATACATCTAGTATGAAAGGAAAATGCCGGCGTATCAACTTACTTTGTTCATCTGACATAATAAGTCTACAGTTTGTAAGCGTATTACTTCATATTAAAGGACAATTATTTTTTCAGTTAAAATCAGAGAAATTATTCTTTATTTCTTCTCAAACCTCACTTATTAATTCGAAAATCATAATTCATGAAATAAGAGTGAAAATAAACAAAGTATATCTGAACACAGCGTCACCATCTGGAGTTCAAATTGCCCTCCTGTACACTAAAAATCTCTTTTAAATTTGGAACATTTCCCTTTATTCCTGCCTTCCCTTTAATCCTCCATATTCCCTTTATTTTTGCTGTACCATGACGAAACAACTCATGACTCAAGATTTTATATGTATTGAACAAGAAGTCCTGAAATCAACGCAAAGGGTAAGGAAAGCTCGCATATTTCTTAAGAAAGTATCTGAAATACTAGGAGTCACGATTAACGTTTTTCAGCATTATGAAATGGAACTTACAAGATCAGGTCAATATCCAAGGAGTCGAAATGACGCCTCGCGGGCGTTCTAGGTAAATTCGATAATTTTTCATTAAATATGTTTATTACACGATTCAGTTTTTAACACACTGTATAATTGTAATAGTTGAAATTGATGAAAAGTCACGAAATCAGAAAATTCTATCTTCAAAAACAAAGAAGTTATAAGGACATAAAGAGCGCTAGGAGTCGAAATGACGCCTCTGGGCGTTCTAGTGTTAACTGGTAAATACTGGTATATGATTAATGGTAATTAACTTTTTAGTATCTAGTCACTCCTCAACGAAAATAAAAAGCCGGAGTGAAATCAAATAAGGAGGCCACCTACCTTTAATATATTCCCCACCCTGCAAAGCTGCTGATCAACACTGTATTCCGCTGTCTTACCTTCAACTATCATAGTTTCTCTAGCGGTAGTTATAAGCGTTATAGAGTGGAAATACGATATAATATTGTGCAAGCAGCAAATTATTTGAAGAAGGTAAGTGACTTACGAAGTGCACATAAATTGAGTAATCAGATTGTTAGAGTAATTCTCTTATTTTCTTTTTTTAGTCCAATAATTTTAAATAATGGCTACTCTAATCGAAAGTGTGTTTTATACCTGGCCAACTTCCCAAAATTTTAATTCAAGTTCCAGCACAAAAACAGGTAAATATGAACTACAAATGTAACTGTCATACCCAGAACTATATTATTTCTCATATAATAAGATATCTTGCGAGAAAAATTTATAACAGTGAAAAAATAATATGAAAAAAAGTTCAATGCGTACATTATCATGCAAACAAGAAGTGATGTTGCATTGTCAATTCGTAATGGTGACAAAATTCACGAATTCTCTCCAAACTTTCATCCTAATAATTGTATAAAGAATGGGTTTCTGATGTTTCATTACTAATCAAGATGTGATTTACTTACGCATTCACACGTATGTAAGATTATAGTGTCTCAATACTTTTACAGACAACGTTACAGAATGTATCAAAGATGTTAAAGATGCTATTTTATCTTCCCGGACAACAGATATATACAACATGTACATGAAGCAAAAGAAAACCTTGAATTCTGATGCAGGCATAGTAGTCCAGTCACATCCACCAATAACTGTCGAGGTAGTTTCTCTTTCTCATAGTTGCAACTTTAATAAAAGGTACAAATCTTTGTTAGATGGTAATATATAAACACTGCAAGATTCTACTGATGTGACATGTAAGTTACTGTCTTGAATTTGTGTGATCACAGACAGTTATTACGTTTTCTGAGACATTCTATTAATACAGTTAGCTAACTTACCCTTGAGGAATGAGCACTGCTAGGAAGAAATTTTCGTAATTTGGTTGTACAAGAGATAATGCTTCTTGCATAAGTGATTAAGAATAAACAAAACAATCTAAAGACTGAGGTTCACATTATTCAATTGGAACTAATATTCTAACTTACATTACTTCTTTGATCTTTTATCATTTTATAGTGAAAAAAGCTCAGATAAGTTAAAAGTTTATTAAAAATACTTTTAACTGTTTATTTAGGTGACACTTTATTAGCTTGTCAATCAGTGTTTATTAACCTGGAGATATAGCAATTGTATAAAAAGAAGAATGGAACTAATAAAATCAAACTGCAACATGATTTATTGTAAATAACTTGTAGGATACTTGAAGTCAATCCCTCATTTTAAATTATATTAACATATTTTTGGTAATTCATTACAAAATATGTGATTGCGAATTCTAATTAAAAACTGAAATTATTAATTTATGTTAATGTTATGTTTATAAATTACATTTATATTATATAATTTATGTACAATGTTAGTCTAGTTATTAATTGTTAAAAGTGTTTAATGACAAAGTCTATTAGAGGGAAATTGACAAAAAATATTAATTTTATCTAGAACCATACAATCTCCTAAGTGATTTTGTGTAGTAAAGATAATATTTGAATAAAAATAAATAGAAAATAGTTATATGTTTTGGATTAGGCCAAGTGAAATTAGGTTAGATTTTCTATAATTCAATGTGTAACATTGATGAAATTTGTACAAAAGAAATAGACATTAAGTTACAATTTTCTTTAGAACCATATGATCTGTTAAGAGATTTTTAAAATTAATATTTCTTGTAGATCAAAGTAAATAGAGACAAGTTAAGATATGAACATGTTTTCTATCAAGTTAAGTAAACTTTAATGTAAAACATCAAAATTACAAGAGTAAAATTACAATTGTAAAGTTCTTGTAAATTTAAAGAAAATAAAGCAAAATGTGTTGGTTTCAAAATTGATTTTATAATATTTTGCATTTGATATACAGTTGATTTTTTAATTCCAGCTCCAATGGCATCCCAAAATTACTATTTATTATATTAATTATTTGTTTAATTTCTTTTGTAAATAATAAACAATTTACTTGTTTCTGGAGTGTTTATATGTTTCTGCAGCGCAAATTTTTGCATAGAAAGTATATTTTCAAACCAACGTTTGAGTGCTTATTGCGGCTCAGCCATTCGGAACACCTACGGAGTTTTATCAGACAATATATGCTTAAAGTTGTGTTAAGAATTTTCGAAATTTCGACGTTTTCTCCCTGGACAGTGTACAGGTAATAAAAATTTGAATTTTTAAAAGTAGTACTGTTGTTATATTAATAGTGTAAAAGTTCAGAAATCTTCATTACTTTGAGAATAACATTAATTTTTTTTAGTATTAAATCCTATCCCTTCCTGCATGAAGGTAGGATGAAACATCACGGAAGGAAGAATGTGACACCCATTTGGGACCACTGTAAATTCAAGAAACTACTAATAAATACATGCATTTTTGATATTTAACTTTGGCAAGTGATATTAACACTTACAAGGCTCAAAAGAAATTACATACTAAGTTTAACACGTCGTAATAAATCATGAATATCAAAAGAATCGTGGGAAAATGCTAATTTTGCCTAACCAGTGAGGTATCATGAAAATAAAACATGTCTTTTATAGTTCTCTGGAATCTACACAGGCTTTTGTCAAAAGAACTACAGTGCCTTTCCTGGTAAATAATATACTTCAGTTCTATAGACAAAGGGAGCGGTCAGGCCTTGTTTCTTTCATGTAACATCATAGCCACGTGTTTTTTCCCCTTTGTTTTCACATAATTTTGAGCTCCATTTTTTCGCAGTATTTTTACTACTATCTTCTGCAATAGGATTCTTCTCATCCCAACTTTCTTCCAACACTTTCATCCCAGTCAGAAGAGTCAGAATAACATCTTTATCTTCACTGCTTACTTCCAATTTCTACGAATTTTTTTCACTGATTTTGTTTTCTTTGTAACTTCTGTACAACTTGCTACTTTTCATTTTCGTCGTTTTTACTTTCCCATTTATGCACGTGAATACGGAGTAATATCCGTAGTACAGGGAAAGTTATGTGATGCTGCAGAAAATTGATTTCGAGATTTCAACGGAAATACACGGTTTGAGGTTCCTTGGTACCGAAAAAGTGTTTTTTTTAAAACGTCCATCTCGCCGTCTGTCAGTCTTCTGTCCGTCTGTGAACACGACTACCGCCTAGATCATACGTAGGATTTCTTACAAAATTAATTTGGCGCATATGATCTGGCTCAACTCGAGGCTCTAGTATTTTGAAAAACTTTCTTCAAAATTTGGGGTTCTTTACAGGAAGACACCGGTCCCGGAAGACCCCGGACATTTGCAAAATTTTCTCAAAATCGTCTCCAATTTTATTTATATTTCTTGTAAGAATAGAGTAAAATACATTTATGAAGGTGACAGAGGCCCAATTTTCACGATTAACTCTGAATTTTCGAAAATTGCAAAAGTTTCAATTTTTCTTCGGTGTCTTCCTTCGACTACAAAACCCTCCAACTACAAAATTGAAGATAGTTTTTTCTTCAAATAAAATTTGTTCTCCATAGTAAGTTCTTTCGTTACGGTCATGTACACTTTTTTGAAAATGTTAGTTTTCGCACAATGTTGCGTGAAATATGTGCAATTTAAAAAATAACAAACTAGATTTTATCAAGAACGGCTCGAAATTTTTCTTTTGGTAAGGAAAGTGCTAAATGTACTCTATGAGATGGCATAAACGCCATACTGCTATATTCCTTTGTTTTTTAAAAAAATACAAAAATGTATTTTTTTATTTCTGTCTCTTTTTTTAATATTTACATTAGCGGCGTTTGTTCACATTATTATATTTATGAGTAAATCTGCTTTAAATAATGTCATATAAAGTTACTCCAAAACGCAATCGTTTTCAGTGAAAATTAACTCAAAATTCCGCATTTTCAGAAACGTTCAAACGCCATTTTCGCATGAATGGCTCGAAATGTTTTCTTAAAACTTTGCAAAAGGATAGTAGTAATTGCACAATTTAATATGATGTAATGTTCATTTTGGGTTATTTTTTTTGCTGCTGTTGTTGCTGTGCACCAATATAGTAATAGGCACAGCAACTGTAAGTGAGATAGTAATAAGATTTTCGAACTGCGAGAGGCCCACTGCATGTAATCTCTGTGTCGTGTCTTTAAGTTTGCAATGTCGGAATATGAATTGAATGTGGCATCAGAATGAGAGCAAGTGCACTTCAATAGTTAGTAGAGTGCTCCACGGGTCGTCTGTGCATCGAAACGTTGTGGATTCGTGGAATTACAGGGATGGGCATGGAGTGCCCATCACTGTAATTTGAGGAACTTTTTTTTGTGCATTGTTATAATGTTAATATTGAATTTTCGAACCTTGTTTGCCTTGTTAAGCAAAAATAAACATTTACAACCATTTTAAACAGTAATGGGCACCGTGCCCATCACTGAAATTTGAACATGCTCATCACTGTCTCGATAACGTTCTGGGGTTAATTGTTATCACTAGGGACGGATTTCGATGACCTACAACCTCGCCAAAAGAAATCAATAAAATTTTCCTGACATGTTTTTAAAATGCCCTAAAGCAAAGAAAACACGACATAAAAAATTGATTAAAACCATTTCAGATTATTAAACTACGCTGATTTTGAGGCATGAAGACGCACTGAAGACAAAGAAGTTCTCACAGTGAACAATTAAAACTATTGTATATGTTACTGATGTAATTGAGACTTCTTCTCTGCGTTCAAGTGAACTCAGTTTACAAACTTTTGGTTTGGACTGTTCTTTACTAGGAAATCTCTCTCTTCTTTTCGTGGATGGTCACAAAAGTCACTTTATTTTTCAGACGAGTGAGCTCTGTTGTGAATTACAAAGAGTTCTAATAGCATTGTATTTGAACGCAATAAGAATTCTCCAAACAGCAGATGTCGCTGTATTTCAATCAATCAAGAGTGCGTGGAAAAACGAAGTGCGAACATGGCGTCAAGAACATCCTTCTGAGACTCTCACTAGACAAGACTTCGTTCTGACTAACCAGAGCGAGCAGCTTTGCATAACGGTTTTAGAGCTTTTGTTTTTTGGAGGCCTGAGAGTATTGATATCATTAAATGTCTAGGGCGGATGTACAATAACATTAAATGTGGATAATGAAAACGTTGTGACCACAACACAGAACAAATCATTGACATTGAAAAATTCTGCGATATTGTTGGGGAAGAAAGAGTATCAAAGTTCAATAACATTAAGAAAGTAGTGGAAGAAGAACACAAGTGGAATTCTTCGTTTTGTTTAAGCTGTATCAAGAACTTTCAGAGGAAGCAAAAGCGGATTTAGAGATGGCTTGTGTGGACATGTATCCCAATATGTAAACACATTCTGAACACCCCGATCAAGTACCAGCAAAATTTGGTGCAACAGTCGTTGACACCTGTTAATACAGCGCCAAACTGTGAACCGCTTCAGCCGAGAACACCGTCTTCAACTGAAGTAGGAAGTAGTGAGCTGAGACGTTCGAATGTTCCAACATTAATAGATTGTCTGATTTGAGCAGAAATACCAAAACAAACGCAATATTCAACGAATACTTTATGTGACGACGTCCATACAATGTAAAGCCCTCCACAAAATGATGCAGATGCAAAAGAAAATGAAGAAAGGGCGAATGAAGAGAGAAAGATAGAAGTCTCTGACAACATAGAAGGAAGAAGAAAAAAAGTAAGGTAGTTTTGCCTAACATGACGGCAATAACCACAATTTCACTACAACTAAATCTGTAAGAAAAGTGTTATTTGAAAACAGCACTGAAGGAATAGACAAGCAGAACGATACACAGAAAACAGAACATCTAGAGGAAAATTGTTGGAGAAGAAAGAGTATAAAAATTCAATAACATGAAGGAAGTAGTGGAAGAAGAATAACACACCGCACCGTGGAATTCTTCGTTTTGTTTAAGTTGTATGAAGATCTTTTAGAGGAAGCAAAAGTGAATTTAGAGGCGGCTGGTCTGGACATGCATCCCAATACGGAAACACATTCTGAACAGCCGGATCAAATGCCAGCTGAAGATGGTACAGCGGCATCTTTTAATACAGCGTAAAACTGTGAACCGCTACAGCGAGTAATTGGGGTAATCTCATGAAAACAAACGTCAATTCCGCACAAAAAATAACATGTTCATTCATTCAAAGTTTGAACACCCTTATAGAAGCTGAAATAAATAAGGACATTTGTCGGCCGGGCGCCTTTATAAGTATTTACAAGATGGAAAGAAGTCTTTCCTCCAGAAGTCCACGAAAGTATTTTCCTCAGGGCTGCTTGCAGCGTAGAAATACATTGAATTTTAAGAACTATGGTGTGTTCTGCTAATTGTGTCAAAAAATATTTTGCAAATCATGTCTTTCCTCAGAAGATTCTGTGGAGGAAAGTTAATCAGACGACGAAAACTATTGTTGGAGGAGGGGGGTAAAATGATTAGACTTATTAAATTACTGAAGCTTAATAAACCAGCAGTTACAAGACAATTGCGTTCAACAATGCTGTTTGGCTTCGTTTGGTTTTTACAATTCAGTTTTTCTGAGTGACCATCACTGTATTACAAAGTACCCATGATAGTCTTGAACGTACCCATCACTATAATTTCTGCCTTATTTTAGTTTCATATTTTATAAAATTTGAATTAAAATGTTCAACTATTTAACTTACTAGCTGCATAAATGTATACATATGTAATAATTCATTTGCCAACTATGAATTTTCTATTGTTAAAATAAACAATTATACATTAAATATAACATATTCATTGCTCTTAAACTGCCCATCACTGTATGCGCTACCTTATTAGAAGTGTTAAGAAAAATAATGGGATGTTCTACAATGACGGAAATATCACAAACAAAAGTGATGAAATATATTTTCATTTACAAAATCGGGTCCAAATCACAGTAGCAGTTGTTAGTAGATTTATGAGTGTATTTTTTTTCATTAGGTGATTCAGTTTACTGTATCACAGTAAAAGTAATAATTAACGTGGTAGATTAAAAAATGATTGAACTTAATACTTCGAAATCTGAATGCACGATTTTCTTGTCAAATAGAACTTACGTTACGTTACGTTAATATTTATTGAAGAGAATACATATATCCGTACGAGGTTCAATGTGAGAGAAAGGGTTGAGAAGCTGGACTGTTTTCTAAGAGCAACACCAAACTTATTACATACGCATTCACCCTACACGCACATCCGCACGTGCACCCGAGCGAAGGATGGCACAAGGTCATCGGAGCGCGACCTAGTCCCGGCAACTCCATTGACCACGTGCGGCACAAATCCTACATACGTATTCACAAACGCATCCACGTCCATGTGTCCGCGCACGTGCAACGAGCATCCTACGACTGCTGCGACGGAAACATCGCGTCACGACTCAATCCAGGTCAATCTGTCGCCTACGTGCGCGTATATACCGCACGTATTCGCATGAGCATTCGCGCACAGGCGCGCGCGTGCAACGTGCATTGAAGAAATGCCACTGGACCACGGGAGCGCGACCCAGTCCGAGGAAGTCCATCATCCACGTGTGCACACAAACCCCACATATTCACATACGCATTCACGCGGTCGCTGGCGGGGGCAGGGAGGCGGGGAGGGGGCGGGGCTGTAGATTGCGTGAGCGGTGTTTGCTTGCTTGTCGGTCGCCAAGCACCCGCCCGCCGCGCAGTGGTGCTCTTTGCTTTTGCAAATTGCTCTGCTTTGAAAATCTCTTTGACGCGGGTGCGCCGCCAGCTCACGTCGCGGGTGGGAGAAGGGGGAAGAGATCGATGCCCCCCCTTTTCCCCTGCTTCCCGCACGTCGTCGTTCGCCGCGCTGGAGGCTATTGTGGGACTCGCGGATTGCGTCGGCAAAACTGATGGCGGCGGACGCCGCTGGCGGGGCCGCTGCTGGACGAGCTGCTGCCTGGGTTGCGTCGCAGATTGACGAGTTCGCTACCTCAAACCGAACAGTTTCTTGTGCTCATCAGAAGATTGGTGCATCTGCCTGTAAATAGATTGCTACACAGCCAAAGCTGTAAGTAATTTTGGTTCATTTATTGATGTTTCCGGGCACGTCAACTGCTATGGTCATCAGTTCAGTTAGTGAATTAAACAATGTTATTGATTGTCTGTTATTAATTTCTTAAAACCGGTTCCACTGATTTACAGACAATCGTGCATTTAAATTGGAATCAAGTTTAACAGTTCTTTAAATATTCCTCTGAATATATAATTGTCACCTTGCCCGTCACTTTGTTGGAAGCTATTACGCTCGGAAAATATGTTCCGCAGTCGTACAGCAGTCGTAAAGGTGGCAGTTGACTCGGTAGCTTAGTGGTCGGAGTAGCTGGGTGTAAACCAGAAGACCCGGATTTGAATCCCGGTCAGGCCGACCGATTCTTTGAACAAATTTAATTATTCTTCTGAATGTACACAACGTTTCAGAGGGGTCTCCATCATCAGGTGAATAATACATAACTAAAATAAGATCAAATTACATAGCAATTACTATTGAAAAATGAAACTATTAGGATATTGTACATGAGAAAATTTCTTAAGCAAGCAGAAAGTATTAGATCAGGAAACTTACTGATAATCAAAAGGTAAGCTTCCTGATCTAATACTTTCTGCTTGCTTGATTCACCTGATGGTGGAGACGCAAGAGTTCTCCGAAACGTTGTGTACATTCAGAAGAATATTTAAATAATCTATTAATAAACTGTTAAACTTGATTCCAATTTAAATGCACGATTGTACATAAATTAGTGGAACCGGTTTTAAGAACCCATTAGTGAGTGTTTTACGTCGGAATGTAGCGATATTTCTCCCCATCTGTATGGTGAGAAGCGGCATGCGAGAGTTGTCCCTCCTCAAAGTATTTTCATCACCGTGGCACCACCTCAACCAGGACAAATATGTGTAGTAGTCCATTTAAGTCTAGGTGTGTGTTTGTAAAGAGAGAGGATAGGACAAGAAAGAGGAAGGAAGATTGCGCGCGGTTCCTCGCGCAGTTCGACGCCCGTTTTCTTCGGATTCTACTCCAGCAATGACCTGGAACTGACCGAAGAAATCACGGATTGCTACCGATAGGAGCAGCCATTCCCCTAGAACTCTCCTCCAGACAATGGTTAAATTCGACGTAGCTCTTTAGCCAGCTTTATGAATCCTTCAACGTCTGAACTCGAAAGCCAGGACCTCCCAGGCACAGTCGCTGCTGATGAGTAGCTTCAGTTTCTTACAGCGAGTTCAGATTACAGGAAAATGGAGGTGCATTATTTTTTTTTACTTTTCTCGCTTTACATTAGATAACAGACGTAAATTCTCTTTGTAAACAGAATAGAAAAATTGGAACGAATTACTTGCAACAGTGCTGGAGACTTTCCCTGAGAATGTCAAATATTTTAAAAGTAGGTTAAATTAATTGTATTTTTTATAAAAAAATGTTAACATTATTTTTTTGTATTATTATCGTTATAATTTATCAGGACAGCTTCAGTATGATAGGACTAATACTTAATACAATTTTACAAAATTAATGTAACATGTCAACATTATAATGTTTAATTGTTTTTTTGTATTTATAGTAACTGCTTAGAAACCGCTAACACAGGAAATATTCTATATATTCCTAAGTACCAAAATAAATATTGTATTGTATTCTAATGCTGTAAAACATTGATGTCGAGATTTTGAGAGATATGCTACTTTTGTGAGTCCATGACACTGAAAAAGTTATCTTCCCCAAAAGCGTCGCTCTGTCCGTGCAAATGTTAAAAGTAGATTCTGTCGCAAATGTTAAAGGTAGATGATGTGTAGTAGTAAATTATGTTAGCCACCCTGCCAGCAATTCAATAATTGTTCTCGTGTAATTGTCACATTGTATTTCTTGGTTTATGATGCTTACATTCAGGAATATATATTCACTTATGATTCAGAGACAAAAATTTAGTTTTAGTTGAAGAATTTATCACGCTAAATTCTTCTCAGAAAACAAGTGATTATAAATCATTATTATATATTGTTGCATATTTCCAAAAGAACACTGATTTCCTCTTCAGTAAGAAATTAGTTGCAAAACCATTGTGTAATGTAAAACAAACAACAATTTTTCTGTATTAAAACCCCACAAAACACGAATTCTGACTACAACGTAAAAGAAAAAGATTAAAAAGGAGGAGTTAACAGGAAGTAATTCTATGGATATAAGATCAAGATTGATTCACTTTTTCGTTGGGAGAATCCATAAATAAGAGTTTTTCTGTAGAAAATTTGCCGTTTTCCCGGACACGATTAAAATACTTTCCCTTCTTCCGAAGTAAATGCAAGAAAGTAAAAACAGGGTTCAAGCGTAAAATGGAACCTGGAACAATAATGGATAATGGAATATGGAACAATTTGTTGGGATCCGCACAAGATCATGCAGTGTAAACACTTGGGAAGGATTCAGCATAGTGCAGCAAAATTTACTTTCAGGGACAAGAAAATGGCAGGGTGGGATTCACTCAAAACCAGGCGATCAGTAGCAAGACTCTGCGCCTTGTATAAAGCTTATAATGGTCATCCAGCTTGGAAAGAAATTAATCAGCGGTTATGTATTCCTACATACATCAGTAGAGTGGATCACAGACACAAAATAAATTTAAGACAGCAGAGAACGGATGTCGGGAAATTTTCTTTTATAACTCGAACTATTACGGAATGGAATAGATTGCCTGCAAAAACCTTTGAACCCTTTCCTCAAAGCGTTCAACAGTTTAGGAAATTAATTTAGGGTATTATTAAGTAAATGAGGGAGAATAGTCAGTTATATAGCAATGAATAAGTGTTCTCTTGTGAAGTGAGGTGTCGTGCAGTGTATAGCAGAGAAATAAAGAAGGATATGTTTTCAGGTCTTAGTGAAGTGAAGTGCAGTGAAGTGAAGTGCAGTGTGATCCTACTGCAGTGTGGGTTTTTTCTCTTCTTTTTCTTTTCTCTCTTAATGTAATTTAATGTTTAATGAATCAGTCAGTTTTTATATTATTATCATTATTTTACCATTATTTTTATTATTGTACCATTATTATTACTATAATTAGTATGTAATTTGCTAGTTACATTACCTTATTATTGTTATTATTATTATTATTATTATTATTGGTTTTAGTGTTCTATGTTACTGAGAGACTGTGTGTATTTATGTTTTTGTAATTAGCTGCCACCGGGTTATACCCAATTGCAGTTTAAAGAAATCTATCTATCTATGAGACGACATTAACGCCATATTGCTGTATTCTTTTATTTTTCAAAATTGGAAAAATTTAATTTTTTTACTTGTCTCTCATGTCATTAATATTTACATTAGCGGCGATTATTTCACATTATTATATTTACGAGTACATGTACTTTAAATAATGTCAAGTAAAGTTTGTCGAAAATACAACCGTTTTCTGTGAAAAGTAGCTCAAAATTCCGCATTTTCAGAAACGCTCAAACGCCATTTTTTAATATATGGCTGCAAATTGTTTCTTCGTTTTGTAACGGATAGTGCTAATTACAATTTTTAATATGATGTAAAGTTTATTTTAAGTAATTTTTAGATTTTTCAAAAATTAAATAAATGTATTTTTTTTCAAAGATCTCTCACATCTTTAATATGCACATTACCAGCAATTTGTAAAAATTATTATATTTTTGAGTGTAAGTGCTTCAAATAACTTCAAATAAAGTATTTTGAAAACTCAAAAATTTTCTATGAAAATGCTTTGCAAAACTTTTCTGCTTCAAATTTCGCATTTTTAGTAGCGCAAAAACGCAATTTTCTTTAAAACGGCACATAATTTTGAAAAGAAAATTGCCATTTACGTCGAGATTTTAGTGTTCTGTAATATTCTAAAATTAATATTTCCGTTTTACCAATAGGACAACGAAACATTCAGAAAATGGCAAAAAAATGTATTTTTGCAGTGATAGATGGCAGGTGGAAAGAAAGAGTATGTGGCAATTCCGAATAGCTAGCGAAGACCCAAGGAAATAGAAAACTAATACGGGAAAGTCTGTGTCATTCTGTAGCACCACTAGTTTCTTTGATGAAATCTGTTGTTGAAAGACGTTAAAATAGGGTTATGCACAATGCTTCTACAACGTGAGTAGTTTTAGGGACATATTGTGCGAAATGCAATTGTTAAACAATGATTTTCTCAAACACCACTCCATTTTCATTTAGCTTTCTCCTCGTGCGATGATAGTACAAACATTTGCGCTGGTCTCACTTTCAGCGACCCCTCGGTAATCCGCGGTTTCTCCGATCTATACCAGGCGAATGCAGGAACAGTCCCCTAACAAACGGGCCACGAACCGCGCGCGAACTTTCGTTCCCCATCCTTGTCGTATTCTCTCTCTAACTTACACACACACACACGTACATGCATTACATTTACATGTCTGATTACTGAAACAAAAAAATAGAAGACACATTGGAATACCTAAATTACGAGCTTGTATGTAATGGAGTGCCTCAAATTAAAAGATCATCAGGGGTACGAATAATGACAAAAAGTTCCTTAAAAAATGCAAAGCTGTGATTTTGTAAGCGATCGGATAATAAATGTGCGACCAAAAACAGATAGACGATGGCAGACGATTATCTGCATTTATGCAGTTGAAGAGGGACGTAAAGAAGAAAGCATCAACTTTTATGAATCCCTCCAGTCCCATTTAAACTTTATAAATAAGACAGATTTCTTAGCAATTGGAAGTGATTTTAATACACGTGTTGAACAACGAATTATGGAAAATCTAATTGGGGATAATGGAGAACAAACTTTAAATCTGAATGGCATAGCCCTAAGAAATTTTGTGTGTTTAATATGACTAATACCCGCTTCCGCCATAAATATGCACATAAATACACATGGTCAGCAAGGACCACGAGATCAATAATCGACTACATCGTATCCAACAAGAAACATTCCCCATACGTGAATGATACACGAGTATATAGGAGATGCGATGTTAGTGCAGACCACATCCTAGTCTCAATTTTCCAGAGGAAAAGAAGAACGACGCAAAATAAAACCAATATTAAAGTATATCTTCTACAAGAGAGTAAAAGAATGAGTATACTTCTCACAATTACTAACTTCCGTAGATCAAAACGCAATCAGTACATATGTAAGTGTTGAATGGGAAGATTTTAAAGAACGAATATTACAAGTAGCAGAAAACGTCTTAGGTAAAAGACCAAAAACAAGGAATAAGAAGGGTGTTCAAAATTGGAACGAATAAATACAAAAAATTGTTGATCAAAGAAAAAGGATTACCTCCTGCATCTCCAATCACGTTTTAGAAAGACAAAATAGCATATAAAAATAAACGCGCTATTGCTAAGAGAGAAACTAGGGATAAAGCGGAAAGTTACGATAGGCATGTAAGAGACATCGAACACGACTGTAATGGATCACAGGACACTGCCTATGAAATACCGATGTATATAAACTCGACAGAAAGAGATACATTAAAAATTCACATCTCCGAGAAATAATGGTTTATACTTTATCAGTCTCTGTGGACAAATACAGAGACTCCCGAAAACTCCTTATCAGAAATGATAATAGAAGTGGACTGCTTATTCTTAAAACGTTTAAAAATAAGAACTCGCCAGGAACTGGCGCAAAGAATAATGAGCTACTAAAGTATGCACCGGAGGAGATAAGAAGGAGATTCGTCGAAATAAATAATATGCTTTGGAGGGGATTTACCAGTTCCGAAGATTGGAGGAAAGGAAGTATATGCCTTCTCTTCAAGAAAAGTAACAGACAGGATAGCCAAAATTACAGAGGAATACGTCTACTGAACACAGTCTACAAGATACGTACTAAGATAATAACTCGGCGATTAAAATAATTAATGAGCATATGTTCCTGGAGGAACAGCGCGGTTTTAGGGAAGGCCGCTGATGTTCCGACTGTACATTTATAGTTTAACAACTAATACAGAAGAGACGAGAATTTAATTTACTGATATATACAGGTGGTTATAATTAAACTTTTCCTACAGATCACGTTATAGCAAGGAAAGAAATTGTAGTACAAATACCTACATTGCTAGTTTTACTGTCCTCACAAATCAGTAAAAAGACCCTAAAAATCACATAATTTAAATTCTACAAAGCAATGGCAGTACTCGTGGTTACTTATGCATGTGCAAACTGGACAATAAATAGAACAGACAGAAGGAAAATAAAAACGCCGAAATGAAATTCTTACGTTTAGTAGTGGATTACAACATCTTAGATAGATAATATAATAATGACATGAGAATCAGTGTCTTACAAAAACAGTCTGAGTGTTTCTAAGAAAACTATTGTTTAACTGTGAAAATAGTGCTACAGGAATATCACAGGTATTGTTAAGAACTTGTGGACTACATAAAAGATGGACCACCTACGTTGGACACAGAAAATATCTTGAAAACGGTTTGCGATATCGAGATTCTACTTGTCCCATGTTGTCGCAAATGAAGGGGCAAATAACTTATTACATTTTCTTGTTAGTACCGTACGTAATTATTGAGATATTGACACAACTTTGTTTTTTAAAATGGAAGTATATATTTTTCCTCAGCATTCTGAAGTTCTTCAAAAATGGAATGCAATGACATAAATAGTTAATATTCGAAAAGTAGTTTTTGAAAAAACAGTGCAATTAGAACTTGGTAAACGTCATGCTGCAGCGCGCAAGGACAGCTGACCTTGCTGACTTCGTATACGTGAGTCGTCGCACCTTGTCGGAAAACGAGAAATTTCGCGAATTACGGGACTTACGAACAGAATACCCGTAATAATGTACCAATATAAACCCAAAAGAAGAAGAAATGTGGGCCGCCCGGTAACAGGATGGAGAGACTTATTCTTTTGATGTGGAAACAGGCCTTAACACCTAAATCCATGAAGCAGAAGAAGCGGAAGAAGATTATTACCACGGTGTGCAGCGGCGTACGAATGAACGCTGAACACGAAATAAGTCTTATGGAAATTACAAAATTCCTGGAATGCTCGAATTACTTTTTGCATATCTTCAGAGTGAACTAATGTCTTGTGCTTTAGAGATCCACATACTATAAATGAGAGTTCCTTGCAGTTTCTATCATCATTACCATGACAGGCGCTTATAGTTTTCTAGCTAAAATGTTCGTTCATTAAAATATTTAGGTTATTGGTTATTTCTTGCCGCGTAGTTTGAACTGACGCTTTTGCCAATTCCGTTTTGTAGAGACGGAAGCTACCAACTACTTTGGTGATTCTTTGCAACACATAATTGACAATCTTGACGATCTTGCAATGTGCAAAACATGGCTGTGCCGCGGTAGCCAGTTTGAATTTCGTGCTATGAAGGAATATTTAAACTCAATTTTCTGCAAGACCAATTTTTCTTCGGAAAAACTGAATCTGCCATTCTTTACGAAATTCAGCATAGAAAATGTGCTGTTTTTTTGTAACTGGAGTTTCCGGACACCTGCAAAATCTCAAAAAGCACATACTACACGCATTACCTATTACATGCACGTATTAGAAACCAAACTTTGAAGAAAATTGACTTCATAAGCAACGATATATTGTAATACCCCCGTCAACTGCGATAATTTCTAAGTAATATCTTATCAATTTATGTAACCTTAATTGGCAACGTGAACGTGGTACATGTGGGTGGCTAGCTCGACACCACGTCCACTGGATGCTCATGAAAAATAAGAATACTTACTCTCTGCATTTGTCGTGGGCTGAAAATACCGCTCTACGAGGACTCGGTCGATGGATCTTATACTTACGCTATGGTTACCAACAATACAAAGGGAATAACTTTGAGAATACCTAATTTCTATTTAATGAAACGAAAATTTATATATGCACGTAACGACATGAAGTGTCGTACGTCTCTTTTCATTCTTAGAACTTTTTAATCAATCTCTTACATGCATTATCATTTTATTTACTTGACAATTTTCCCTAATGATGGCCATCAACTAATTGTTACAATTTTAAATTTTAATTATTGCTTTAACCAAAATTTTAATTATTCTTGGGGCTTGTACATCAAAATTTAGCTGGTTTTGTCTTTCTCGAATTCGGGATTTCGCGGAAATACTTCCTTGTCCATTCGGCGTCAGCACTCTTGGCAGTTGAATACCAGTTCAGCTTCACAGCACCATATCTTCTTCTGGATTCCGATGTCCGCTTCAATCCACACTTGGTTAATGAGCTAGTCTCAGAAAACTTCCTACGATACCGATACTCCTAAATTTTAACTATATAATTCTTACACCGAGTTCCAATCTCAAATTAATCATCAAAGATGACGATTACAATTCGTACATCTCGATTCTATCACGCGCCAGTCTCAAGAAACTATTACTTCCGAGTACACAATCCAACATCCGATCGCTACCAGATCCTGACACGAAGTGTTGTAAAAATTCCAAAATGTTCTACCTTGTTCTTTTTTTCAAATGCCTCTTGTTTCTATTCTTGTCCCGTAGTCCTTCTTATGTTTTTAATCCCTATGTTATTGCTAATCCATCAATAAATGGCTTATCTCTTCTGGTTAACAATGTTCCTATTTCTTTATGTTATTTTTCGTGATAATTTATTAATAAAACTATTTTCCCCATTCTTCAATTAAATATATATCATTTTTTCATATTTATACATATTATTTTTCACGCCAAATTACGTACTGAAGTGCACGAAAATTGAGGGCTTTTCCGATGCACTTCAATATTTGCGCGCGTCGTTAAAATTATAAGATGTCTATAATACAAAAAGGAAACCACGTCAGTGAATTTTGTATAGGTTTTATTATGCCGAACTAGAGTAGATAAATATTTTTGAGCAGCAGCCTACTGACGGAAATAGACACATTGCATCCAGAACGGTAAAGAAGTCTGTCCGAGCTCGTAGAATTAAAATAAAATTAACTGCAATTATAATTGCTACTTAGTAATCTAGAACCCTGGATAGTAATCATGAAACGATCTGCCCGTCGACATGCCGGTTTCGCCTCCGACGATTTGATTGTTTGTAGTTGGGGTACAGAAAGATGAACGCATTCCAAACCAAGTTTATTACACATCCAGAGGAATAATAAAATCGGAAGACCCCCAAAAAAGATGGATTGGTTAGTGAGTAACAACGAACCAATCACTCCCATACTTGAGGGAAAAGAAGAGAACTAGTGGTGCTATCAAATATCATACTTTCTCGCATTGGTCCTTGATGCTCCGCATTGTTATACTTCTACATAAACCAGCAAAAGTGTTTTCAACTAGCAAACTTTTTTCTGCTCTGAGACGCGATCTCGAACCCTCAGAGTTAACTAGCCGGCATTTATACCACTACGCCACTTAAGCGCGCAAGGCCCGAACTTGGGCCGAGGCATAAAAACGGAAATGTCCGATTCATGTAAAAAAATAATTTGGGACAAACTATAAAAAGTTCCACCATAGATATTTTTTTCTTTTCTCATTCAAATTCAAAACGTCAAATTCAACACGGAGAGCTACCAAAGCACATAATTTTTTGCATTGTTTCTAAATGGTCCGCAATATTATACATCTAAATAAACCAGCAAAAGTGTTTTCAACGAGCAAGTTTTTTTTTTTCATTCTGAGAGCCAAACACAGATCCTCAGAGTTAACGTGCTGGCACTGATACCACTACGCCACACATGCGCGGTGCGCTGGACAGTTCGCCGATTTCCGGCGCACGATTACATAACTTTCTCTTCTTACGAAGAACCTCGTTAGGTGCGAAAGTAAAAACAAGATTAGTGGTATTCGGAGTAATACAACCATATCGTCGGGTTTAAACGAGGAACTACAGTCTGATTAAAATAAGTTGGAGATCGACAGTTCTATTTCTGAAGCTACAGCTTCATACAATATGAGTGTATGGTTTGGTTACTTTAATAAGTATATATTTCAAGTGTTTATCATCGTGTCCCGGGAACACATGCTCAGTGGTACGCAAACTGTCAACGTCGCTATCTTCCATTCCTAACTGTCAATCACCAACTAATTTTAATCGGACCATAGTTCGTGGGCGAGTTGGTGGACGAGACGCGGGCGGATCGGCGGGCAGAGCGGCGAGCTATTAGGCGCGCAAGCGGTCGAAGAGGTGGGATTGCGGGGGCGCGGCCTGGTGGGCGAGCGAGGGGGACTGCGGTGAGGGCGGCGACGCGGGGGCGGATTACGGGGCGACCGCGCCGCCCCCGCCTAATGACGGCGCGGCGATCCGTGGGCGGCGCGCGCGGCCGCAGGTGGAGACGGGCCGCCCCCGACGTCGAACCTCGGCCCGTCGCGTCGCACGGATTGCTATTAGTGCTGGTTCTGTTGCTCGCTGTTACGGCCATTCCCTCGCCTTCCGTCCATGCGAAAAATCACAGGCGGAATGGCAGAGGCTGCTCGCCTTCCACACCGTTTGGGGGGGGGGGCTTCGATTCACATCCGATCCAAATTAAATTTTTGGTTGGTAGAGAGGGTTTGCGGCAGGTTTCTTCATCCTCCAACCATTTCCCAGCTTACACCATATTCAGAACAGGAATCATACATTCATTAAATTCGAATACAAACGTCTTACCGGAGACACAACCGATTTCAAGCTAGGTCTGTGATGTCTCCTCTCCCACAATTCTTGCTATACGATAAACAAATAAGACAGGCGAAAGGGAAATGAAGGAAAATAGTTAATACTCAAACATTATTCATGAATAATAAACTTATTTATATTTCTTTGATTTCAACATAATTGAAACATTATTTACAGTGATTACGACAAACATTACGCACTAGTGGGTTGTGAAAGAATAACAAAGAGATGAAGGCAAACTCTTCCCATACTCGAATAAAGTGTAAAATAAATTTACAGTTTCAGCGATGAAAACAATAAATCAAAATAACTAATAAATTAATCCAATTTATGAGAACCACAAAATTTTCCGTCCGAAATATTTACTTTAAAATTATTTAAATATGTTGCAAATTAACATGTAAAATTACATTAATATTGGATATGTAGTTTATATTTTTGTGTACATACCACCAAAATAAAGTTAATTATTCAAAATGATTGCCAATCCACAGATACTGCTTTTCTTTTTTAATGCGTGTCTAATTTGGTAAATAATAATATTAATAATAAATGATACGTTACAATGTTTTGTCTTGTTGCTAACCATTTGGACCTGAGTGGTTTCTGTTCCTAAATTATGTGATTTCATGACCCTATCGAAACTATTAGATTAATGAAATTGGATAACTGAAGTCATAGCTATTCGACGCTCTCATCGTTAATCGAACTCGTGCAGAAAGAACGAAAACATTTTGGCAATTTCATGAATCAAACTATGAACCTTGAAAATATGCCATAGATACAAAATCTAACAAGTGTGCGTGCTTCTTTGGGATTCACAATTGCTTTAAAATAATTGATGGGTATCCTACACTTTGAACGAAATACTCGTGTGTGTATATATAGTGTTGACAACCTAAGTTGTCCACAGCAAATATCTTGAAAAGGGTTCGAGATATCGAGATGCTATGTGCGCCATGTTGTTGCAGATGATGGGGCAAATAACATATTTCGTTTTCTTGTTTGTAACGTACATAACTTTAGAGATATTGACACAGCTTTGATTTTTTAAATGGAAGTATATATTTTTTCTCTATCACTCTAAAGATCTTTCAAAATGCAATGCAATGATATAAATATTGTTCATATTCCAGAAGGATTTGTTGCAAAAACAGTGAAATTAGAACTTGGTAAATGCCATGCTGCAGCGCGCAAGGACAGCTGACCTTGCTGCTATCGTGTACATGAGTCGACGCACCTTGTCGGAAAACGAGAATATACGTCGATTACAAGACTTCCTATCCCTCGCCCATTGTTGTCGCGTTCGTGCGCGCCGTTGGAGCCCTGTGGCAGCATGTTTTTGCAATATTTAGGGCTAACCAATTGTTGTGTTGCTAAATATTTGCTACTAGAGCGCTCCAAAGCGCAAACCGTTCATTATATAGGCATTTATTTTCTATAAGAAACAAAACACAACTTTGCTGAATATGCCTCGTCAACTTCGGTGGGGACCAATCACCATTTGCGGTGTGGATCCATATATGTAACGGACACAAAATTACCTTAGTCATTAGAGGTGTGTGTATCTATATATGTATTATTTAAAAATATATATTATATAATATATATAATATATGTATATATATACATATATATATATACATACATACATATATACATACATATATATATACATATATATATACATATGTATATACATATATATATACATACATATATACATACATATATACATATATATACATATATATACATACATATATATACATACATATATACATACATATATATATACATACATACATATATATATATAAATTTAAAAACGGATTCTTATTTTGCAATTGAACAAAGTCCATCGATGCCACATACGCCGTCTGTATCGAGGTTTTCCAGTGACCTTTCCAACAACCGCTAGCTTGTGAGTGCTCTTGGCTGTCGCGGTGACGCCGCCGCGTCGAAAGCTGTGATGTCTGCCGCGTAAAAGCTGCATGTTGCGCATCACAGCCTTCGACGCGAGGTACCTGGACAGCCAAAAGCACTCGCAAGACTCTGACCGCGGAAGACTATAACTTCAAACACTAGGTTGGTATCTAAATTGTTAATGTTATTGCAGTATCATTCTTCATTATCATTTTGTTCTTCCCTTCACAATCTACATCCCAACTTTCGCCAAACAAAATATTCTCACGACTATGACGCTTGATATTTCTCTTCTATGAAATAATTATCAACATTAATACCGCAGCGAGGTTGTATAAGGAAGCTATTACTTCATTGGCCATTGTCAGGCATTTCACGAACCTGTTTCTCTCACACACACTCGTACAGTTACATAAAATCCAACGTAATTCGCATATTTCCGCACTGCTAGCCCCGCTTCCGCTTCCGCACTTACCCACCTGGGAAGAACGGCACTCCTGCGAGCATGAGCCATTTTCCATGACTCTTTTTTCATTTCCTCTGCAAATCCCCACAAATCCAGAAAGTAGTGTACACGAAGCGATGCTTTATACGAAAACAAGTGCTATTTTTTGCTAAGGATCCGGAACATGTGTGAACGATGATTTTTTGGCACACATCCTTTTCGTGTTTGCCAAAGAATTTGAAACAGGGAACCACAGCATGTATCGCTACGCTAATCTCAATACCACAAGCAATGGACGATGTTTTCGCGAATATTACAACAATCAATTGTTTTATATCATTAATCGATTTCATTAAATCGATATTTAGACTGACTAATCCGTACATCTATTAAAATTTACGATTATTTAGTTCGATTATTTGACTTTGAAGCGTGCACTACAAAAACTAATGATCACGCGTCACTTCACTGTCCTCTGCATCTGATTGTCAAGGTCGAATTAACGATAACTCGAGGGTTGTTGAGGAAAGAACTTCGGCACACTTTCAAATCCTACGCTTCTGTCTGCCGAAATAGTCTCGTGTACTCGCTTGGAATTTTCAACTCGTGATCACTGACCTACGTCGGCTTAATTTCTTGTGGCAATTGAATTGAATTGAATTGAATTGAATTGATGCCTTGTTTTACGTGGCGAGACTCTACTAACATGGGACAGCCGGCTTTACTTCCCCTCCGAAGGAAGGCGTACGAAGGATTTTTTTCGCCCTTGCTCTTCCGCGAGCGGATGGAATGGAATTGATCAAATTTATATCGAACATTTTATCCCGTTAATGTACAAATGGGGCTAAAGTTTCGTTGTTTTGTTGACAGGTCCTGGTCCAGATACAGTTACCGAGAGGGGCAAGAGATTAATCTATTCAAGTAACTCCTTCAGTCATGCTGAAGTCACCTGAAGGTATAGATGAATTGAGCGATTCGATTGTAACAGAGACTCCCCACCTTCTCACTCTATATAATAATAATAATAATGATTTTGTGGCAACGCTCAGATTATAGAGCAATCCTTATGATCTACTCCCCATTGCTACAATTTCAAGGAAATTTATTATTATTATTATTATTATTATTATTATTATTATTATTATTATATAATTTACATTACAAAATTTAATACTTTATATAGATTATCCATTGGAACTACGCACGGTGGCATGACGTGGGCAAATTAATAGACTATACTAGGGCATATATGGTTCTTCACTGCCGCGATTTCAACCACTGCCTCCAGCATCTGCACCACCACCTCCACAACCAAAGCCATCGCCAACAACATTATCACCATTGTTTTCGCAATCACCATCACACGTATCTTCATCATCAACAGCAATATCCTCGACAATACGTATACTCTTTTCAATCATCACCTTCATCATCCAAATTATCACCACCACCACCACCACCTCGCTGCCAGTTTCGTTACCCAGTACCCCTTCCCATCTCCCCCATCTTCATCAGCCTCCCCAATTCACTCCCATCGCGGCGGCCAGAACCGTCATGGCCTGCGCCACGCCCATTTCATCGTCACTGCAGCCACCGCCGCCCGCCCGCCCGCCCACCCGCCTGCCTGCTTGCTTCATCCCGGGGCGGGCGGGCGGGCGGGCCAGCCGGCGCGCGGCCTGCATAATGCATGGGCCACGCCGCCGGCCGCCTCCGCCGTCGCCGCCGCCATCTCCGCCGCCGCCGCCCCCCGCGATGGGCGGGCAGGCGATGCAAGCCCGCGGGGGTGCGCCGCGCAGCGCCCGCCCGGCGGGGGTGGAAAGCGGGGCGGGGGCGGGCGCAGGAGACCGCGGAATGGCAGGCAATCGAGAGGAGCGCACAGGGCGGAGAGGGGAGGCCAGAAGAGCGGAGGATGGCGGAGGGAAACGTAATTAGAGAATGAAGTGGGACGAATGGAAGGCAACTTTAGTGCAATATCACAAATTGTGTTTTCTTTAACGCTTCGTGATTACGACTTTCTGAATTAATCCAGGTAATTATTTTTTCACGCACTACTGTAAAATTCGATGGTTTCATGCACAAAATACACACCCAATTCTTTCATAGTATAACTTGGTTCAGGTTTCATTATAGAGTGTACAATATGAATAATACTTTAGAAACAGCTTTCTTTTTTTATGCAACGATTGTGGCTTTTTATGTTTCTGTAAGGGTCCCTTTTTTCTCTTCCGAAAAAAAAACTATTTTCCCCGAAATCCAATACAATAAACGTCTTTCCGTCTTCATATTTATTTTTTGTTTCTTGGAGTTTGTGTATTTGAACGACAACTTGTACTCTAAACTAAGGGAAATGACATTTTAAGCGAATACTGTCAGAACATGAACGTCAAATTAATTGTAGGCAATGGAAAATAAAAGATGAAAGTGGAAAAAATAAATGAAAGCAAAAATAGGAAAGTTAATTTTATTAATATTATGAATTAACAGTAAATCAATTGAAAGGTTTCTATCTACAAAAGATTGAAGCATAGAAGGAATGATAGGCGATAAGAGACGGCTTGGAAGAGATTAACAGAATTCCACATTCACTCTAAAAGATACAATAAAAGCGACAGTTAACAAGAGATCTGTGAATTTTTGAACGTAGGAACCTAGTTAGATGCCACCTTTTGCGAAAAAAAATTGCTAAGAGTAAACACAAAAACATCCATAGTATTTCAAAAAGTATTTACATTGTGTTTTGTAACTAATCCACGTGGTAGGTGGTTCAGAAATGCCAGAGCCAATTGTTAAGGATTTGCTGTATGTTCAATTTTTGTGAAGTGATGATCTGTCTGTTCAGACTAAATGAAACATGCACATTTCACGTCTTGATGCTTGAATCGATTTAGGTTGTACAATGCAAAGTTGCCAGTATACCGACCATAAATATAGTTTGGAATTTGAATGCGTAAATATGGTAAAACGGAAATGAATAACGTACATTTACGTAACTAGAATATAGAACAGAATATATTTTCCAAGTTACCATACACATATCACACATTGTATACATAAAATTATAAAGAATCCGTAGATACTCTGTTGAGTTATTGCCTGTGCGCAGACTTGGACTAAGCTAATTAAACTGTATATCTTTCCAGGGGACTAACATCTGATTTTCCTCGCATATCATTTCAACTGCGTTATGGAATTTAATGTCTATATTTGAACGATTCCAACGAAAAATTACTAATCTTCAGTTATTATTTTTATTATTATTATTATTATTATTATTATTAAATTTATTATTATATTTATTATTATTATACCCAGCAAAACCGTTTTTGATTTGTTTTAATATATATACACGTATTTTATTCTATATCTATATTCATATCTATACAGAATTTATAATATTAAGAAATGATATTTCATTCCTAATAATGGCATTTATGAATAAAAGTTAAATATTGGATGTTTCATATTGGTTAATATGGAATTTCAAGTATTATGCTGACAAAAAGTTAAATGTGTTTCAATGTATTAAATGTGTTTAACTTGCTGAAATCTGAAAAAAAAAACGTGCAAAGCATATGCAATGTTTTGCAATTTTTCTTACATTGATCGTATAAATGGAAATCCCAAGAAAAATAAATCATATCCTAATGCAATAGTATTTAAGAACGAAAGTATTTAAACCGTTAAAAATTTGGTCCAAGAATGCAAATAAAAAAATACGAAAATTCCATTTTATGAGCGTGATTTGAAATACTGATCTCTGTATAAACTATTACTGACTCTTTATAAACTATTCGCGGAGAAATTTTATTTCAAAGAAAGTTTTAAAGAAATAAACAAATGTAGAAGAAAAGGTTCTGGATACGGCCCATATTGATAACAAATGATAGAATCTGATAGACAATAATATCTAATTTTAAAGCCCCTTATCTAGTTTGTACTGCCATTTTTTCTCGATTATTTTTCTATCATTTTATGGCAATATACAAAACAAGTTAATTAGAATATTTAAAAACCCAGCGTTTAACGTTGTGTGCAGTTCGTAAGGGATACCCACCTTCAAGTGCCTATTAAATGTAATATCATAGTTAGCCTGAAGCACCACCAGTTTTCAGCAAATTAACCATTTCTGCCATACTGAAGTCTGAATAACGCGCCGAAATTGCGCGTACACACATGCTCACTAGCCAGAACATTGAGTATTTAGTATTTTGGTATTAAGCACGTCTCACTCTCTCATTTATTTGCAGATAAAATATTTTGGCACCACTTAGAACTGTTTTACTGAACTTTCGAAATAACTTTCAAAAGATTTTTTAAGCATCGAACGAAAGGGTTGCAACTGCAAACATTTCATTGTCAACCACATAATACCTTCCCATTGTTTAAAAGTTACTCTTCTTTAGACTCATTGAACGTGCTGACACATGATTTATCTGGCTTTTCAGTTGTCATGGGCAGGTCTGTTTCCTTTTGTGTCTGCACGCGTTTGCTGGCATGTGTCCACATGCTCGAATTCGATTAAAATAGATCGCACACAGAAAAAATTACTGTATAATGTATTAAATTTTCAAACAAAAACACTGAGGAAAAGTTACAAAATTTTTCAATTATGGCACTTGGTTGTCAAAACATTCTCAATTATTCGTTTATGAAGTTGAAAAAGTGCATGAATTACGTCTTTATTACGAAGTCAAATAGAAATCAAGTTAAGATATCAAATAACCATTAAACACCAACTAAAAGACAAGACTGCAAGAACTGAAGTGTACGTGATGAATGTTAATTGTAAAATTGTTATGGGCTGATTCCATTTACTTGTATTTTTCTTTTATTTTGCGGGAGATCATTCCATTCAAAGTAATATAAAAGCAGTCTATAAATTAAAATACTCCAAATTGCTTTTAAATTATGAACGACCAATTTAAACATACTGTTGTGTATTTAACTACATTACATTTAAAGAATAATTCTTTAAGAGAAATACTGAGAAAGATATATCTTTAAACAAAACATAACGAGCTGTTTGTGCAATTGATAAGCGATTTTGCCATTTCAATAATTCCTGAATTATAATGTTGATCCAAGAAAATGAAATGAACAATCGTTGTTTACGGGGAAGGAAGTAAACTCCAATTAAATATATATTCTCTTTCACTGAAGCTATACCACCGGCCAACTAACCTAATGAATGTTTCATTGTAATCGCCTCTTGTTGACACACGAAACGAGTATTAATTTTCATACGACCAAACAGAAAATCCAATAACACCGATTCTGAGCTTGTTCGACGAGGGCCATTTTCGCAACTTTTTTTTTATTTGAAGCCTTATCGGCGCTGCCACGTGGGAGGTAGTGAGTGGCGGGGGAAAGGGAGGTTCCGGAGTTGGAGGGTGGCGGCCGCACGAGGGCAGACGGGCAGCGTCAGGACGCGTCGCGAGGATCCCCAGGGGGAGGAGGAAGGGGGGGAGGGAGGGGGATGCGGGTGTCACCGCGCGACAGCCCGCCACGCGCCAACGCCACAGAGTTTACACGGGGTGCCGGCGCGAATTTTTATCTAGGCAACGTCAGAACGACTTTGTCACGGCGGCTGCGTCGACCGCGGCCCCGCTTTCAGTCCCACTCGAGCGCAGATATTCCGTCACCAACGACACCGCCGATAATACTGTGTCCATCGTCGTCAGAACCGTCACCACCACCATCAATTCCATTGCCTCCCTCACTTCCATTTCCTCACTCACCACCGTTACCTTCTTCACCATCACCTCAGTCATGAACATCGCCGTCCCTACCATTACCGCCGTCACTATCCTCACCGCCGTCATTATCCTCACCGCCGTCATTATCCTCAACGCCGTCACTATCCTCAACGCCGTCGCTATCCTCAACGCCATCACTATCCTCAACGCCGTCACTATCCTCACCGCCGTCACTATCCTTACCGCCGTCACTATCCTCAGCGCCGACACTATCCTCAACGCCGTCACTATCCTCAACGCTGTCACTATCCTCACCGCCGTCACTATCCTCAACGCTGTCACTATCCTCAACGTCATCAATACTGTCACGGATGCCACCACCATCTCTGCCGGCACCTCCATCAATGACAAACCGATCCTCACCTTCACAGCCAACCTACCAACACCGCCAGCACCGTCCTTTCCGTCGCCAGTCACCACCGCCACCGCCATCATCGCCGCCGCAATCCAGTGGCCTGCTTTTCTGTCTCTATTGTCTCCACATATTTCTTTTCGAAATCGCATTCTCGTTCTCATAATTTACCATTTTTTCTCGCATCGTTCCTCCAGTTCCTTCCTGATTTCATACCTGTTTCCGATTCTCATTCTCCTTCTCATAACAGAATTCACTCTCCTCCTCGCTTCATCTTCCGCAATTTGTTTCACCTTGATTGTTGTTATCGACAAATCCCCTCGCATTTTCACTTTCTCATTCTTACCCTTACATCTTCACTTTATTCGTAGCCGTGGAGTCAGTTTCTATGTTATCTTTCAGCTCCAACCATTCCAGGGAGTGTTCTTCCTTCAATACTCACTGTTAATTTGCGTTGCCGTTTTCCCTCGCCTGTCTACCAAGTGCATCTTCCCATTCCTTTCCTTCAGTATCGCACGCGGTGTGTGATACACAAACCGCAGACACCCCAGCCGCCTTTAGTCGCCCTCCGATCCTTCAGTGCAAAATGCGATAGGCTCTCCAAATTCCCGCATCCTCGACATCCTACCTTTTGTGGAAGTATTTGCTGTCAGACGCCGGCCGCGGAAGGCTTCAAAGTACATGTGTTTGCCATCAGGGCGTCTGCCTTCTTTCACTTCCGCTAACACGACACCGCTTTGCAAACCAGACTCTGCCCAAGCTCCCTTCACATTCAACCGTCCTTCTCCAATCTCCACGCCTTCTCTTCACCCGACGCCCTGCTCCAGTCATCGCCAACCAAGCGACCTCACGACCCCCTCGTCAGCCTCGCCCCAACCCGTGGCCCCGCCCCCCAACACCGTCCTCGCCGTCCCCATCCCTGCCGCTAGCGATCAGCTCGCGTCCGGGCGCGTAATCGGCTCCCGATGCTCGCCTGTCAGTCTGGCTGTCAGCGCAGCTGCCCCTTCGCCGCCCCCTCCACTCGAGGCTTGCGGGACGGCTTCCGCCCTCCCCGCCCCGCCCCGCCCCGCCCCGCCCCACCCCACCCCGCCCCGCCCCGCCCCCTCAACGCGCTTTTTGCGCCTCGTGTGCGTGTGTGCGTTGGGGCCGGGGCAGCGTTCATCAATTTTTGAGCTTTTCAAGCCCTGTTGCGAGAAGATGGATGGGGCGTATATTGATTGAGGTGGAAGCGCGCGACGTGTTCCCGTGTAGCGCCACGCGAGTCGCCTTGGCGGCGGCGGCAGTGGCGGGGCGGGAACAGAAGCGGGGTGCAAGACGGGGGCAGGGGCAAAAAATGTGGGAGGGCTGGAGAGTGACGGGGCGGGGACGAGGCGGGCGGAGAAAGGGCGGGCTGAGACGGGGCGGGCGGGGACGAGGAGGACGCGGACGAGGAGGGCGGCGACGAGGTGGGGACGAGGCGTGGACGGAGCGTGGAAGGGGCGTGGACGGGGCGTGGACGGGGCGTGGACGGGGCGTGGACGGTGCGTGGACGGGGCGGGGGCGGGAGGGGGCGGGGTGGGGCGGGGCAGAGGCGGGGTGGGGCGGGGACCTGCCAGCAGTGGGGGAAGCGAGGAGCAGTGGCAGGGACGGGGCGGGGGCAGAGGTGACGGAGGGAGGCGGGGACGATCGCAGGGGCTGGAACGCCTTTGTTAGTTTCGGGAGTCCCAGGAGTCAAGAACAAAGGTGAAAGTGAGAGGTTCTTAGAGTGAGCGAAATGTGTAGGGTATTAAAAGACCAGATTAAAAAGCAAGAACGACACATTTGGAGAAAAGAGAAAGCAGCTGGGGACCCCGCAAGTGGAAAGGACGGAAATTTCGAGAATTGAATGGGCAGGCGTGCTGCTCAATGACACGTAGATGCCGAGGGTGTAATGAAGACCCTCAGGCGGTGCCGATAATGATAGAAGGAAGATTGGCTTTGCGTCGGAGTGACAGCTGACACGAGAGACGCACCTGCACGGGAAGAACGGATTCGAAGAGGGTTGTTCCGAAAAGTGGCGAAGACTGTGCGAAGGGAACATGTACATGCATAATTACCAAGCGAGTCGTAAAGCAGATGCAAAAAGTCGAGTAGGGGAAGAGGAAAACGAAATGAATCATGTTAAGAGAGAAAGCTGGAAAGGAATAATAAGAGTTTTTAAGGAAAAAAGACACCAAAATGCATGGCCTAAGAAGAAAATTGAAAGGCAATGAAAGAAGAAATTAAGAGGATCAAACAGGAGGAGAAGGATGTCCAAGTGAGTGAAGCAAGAAGGGTAAAGGTAGCCATGGTTAATCCATGTTAATAAGTACAAAACAAAATCAGAGTTATAAAAATAAAGAGAAATAATAATGGATAGGAGAAAAGATCCTACAAAACATAAATAAATAAGCAGCACGAACTGGCGAAACAGTGCGCAGAATGGGAAACATTGAGCAGAAACATATAGACCAAAAAATAGAACTAAACAACAGAACAATGCAAAGAACGTTTAAAGTTGTAGTAAAATGTAATGTAGTTTTTAACTGTCAAACCGACACATCCAGCATTGCCGCTGCCTCTGCAGGGACTCTAACTCCAATGGAAATTCCAAAATCTCCTTGCAGGTATGACAATAATACAAAATTGGACAATGTTCCGGAGACCATGTGGAAGGTTAGAGCTTGTCTCTGCTGAGCCGATACCCCGCTGTGGGGACTTGAATTAGTAAATCTTCTTCAAGCTGACGTGTCAATCGGAGCCGTTCCTCACCATCTAGCGGGGGAGGAAGACCGCCAATACTAACGAATAAACATTCACTACAATATCAGGATTAATAACCTCAAGAATTGGCATGCCCGGAAAAAAATCAATCCATCAGCACACTGGCAAGATTCGACACTGGCAAGAGCTTAAACCGGAAGTGCTCGCAATAGATCTGCGAGATCCAAGCCAGGGCAATTTTATGTTCCTGAATTATTGCGATGCATTAGGCGTCTGATATTTCATGTCTTCCTTCATTGTACTTTTCCGAGAATGCCTGGCCTATTTTTATCCTTTCGATGAATCTTTTCCCGTGAGCGTGCTGAAACTTGATCACTGCGCTGCGCGTTATCTGTCACATACGCCAGATACGTTGCGCCAGTGTATTGTGAGCTTCTGGCGTAAGCGGTACGTATCATGATCTTATTTCCAGGCGTGTCCAAGACGAGTGCACGATTTATTAACTATTGCATTGAGAGACATATACAAACCAAATAAAATACATATTTCAGTTAATAGAGCTTCAGATCATGCCTATTCACGAAAGGTTTCAGCAATATCTGAGAGATTCATTGCGGACACTGGCGTGAGTCTACCTATTGCGGGCACTCCCGGGTTAATTACGCCAATTGTAGATCTGTCACCGCTGCCTCTGCTTCATTGTTTGCACAGCGGGAGCAATGCGGAGGCGATGGATGTACAAATGCCGCATGCCAGGTTCCCGACAGCAGCTTGTTCGTGAATACGACCCTTAAGAATGGACCCTTCGGCGGGATGAAGACCCGTGTGCGAAGAGGGGCGGGGAGTTCGGGACTCTGAGGAGGGGACTCTTCGGAAAGGTGGGGTAGAAAGGGAAGAGGAGGTAGTGAGAGGAGAAGAGGAGAGCTTTTGTTCTCGATCGCTGCTCTCCATTTCAAGAACTTCTCAATTTGAACTTGGCAACTGGCGACTAAATCAACATGAGGTTATCGGAGGAACCCATCCGCTCACTTCACTCTTCTACCAAAGTTTTAATACTGTTACGAGTTTGAGTCGCGACACTGTTCATACTTGGATACGTGAATATTACACTGCTGATTCCCTGATTATGTTTAATTACCTGGAATCAAATTGTCACATGGAACAAAGTAAATATTTCTTCATAATGCAAATCAATGCAAATAAAAGTTATTATTAACATATTTTTATAACAGTGTAGTTTTAAGGAATTTAAATAAAATTAATGTAATAAATTAAAGTAATAAATTGAAAATATTAATGTTTTAATGTTATTTTAACACAATAATATCAAGGTCTTCTACTGGTAGCTGTGGCACGCGCAACTAGCGTCAGGAAGGGGGACCAATAATTACCCCGCCGTTTTACAATAGGGATGGCGTGGTCTCTGGTGGCGGGGGAATGAAAAGCGTGGAGGGGCGATTTCGTCGTGACACTCGTGCCACGGACTCCTGCTCGTGACATCGTTCTTCACAACACTGTTTTAAAATTAATTTATTTTATCAAAATATTTGTATGTACGTACTCTGACACTACAACCACTACCACCAAACAAGCATGGCCATGCCAAGGCCTCTGTGCGTGACGGCCGTGGACTGGGAGACCTGTTTATAAAGCAGGTTACACCTCTTACGCCACCTATGTGAACCAGCTGAATTATCTGGGACATGGCAGTGCGAAGCCACAGTATATAATTTTTCCCCATTCGGGAATCGAATCTTGGTCGTAGCAAGGAATTCTAGCTTGGTAGCTATGACCCACTGTAGGAAGGCTATAAAATATTAATAATTTTTATTTATATATTTTTAATTATTATATGTATGTCTCAAAGCAAAGTGGGCATCAACAGGTAGAGTTAAGTGTAAGTGGGGTATTTGACTCAATGGACACAGTTTTAAATGAGTGTAAATCAGTGAAACAAAAATCAGTGAAACGATGTCTTTTAGGAGAGTTTAGATAAAAAGATAGAGAATTTTTCTAATTTACTTACAATACTTGGTTATAATTTATTTCTATTTATGTATCATGGATAATTAGGGTGTACAAAAGACACATTACCCTTTGAAGGTTTATTCAAATTGTCGGTTTGTAACACAACAAGAGTATACTTCTTCCCCATACACGTCACACATTCTTGCTTTTAATATACACAGCATACTATACACGCATGTCCATTTTTTTGTATTTTATTATAAATGAATAAATAAATAAAAAATAATCAACCCTATAGTGCTAACTGTAATACAAAGTTAAATATGAGCGTGTTCAGATCTGTTAAGTATTTGTTCCCGCAGTGTATGGATTAGATTGAATCGATGGCCGTGAATCGGGCCGTCCTCCGTAACCCGCTCATCTCCCTTCCTGTTGCATTGTTCGGAGCTGTTGCGTGGCTCTAGTCGATACGAGTCCCTTCCCCTTCAACCGTCAAAGGCAACGCATAGATGTATCTGCACTTGTGTGAGCGAGTGAGTGTATCAGTATTTCGCGTTTCTGCTTTCGTGCATTAACAACTTTGTTGATTTGTCCCGTGAGTATAGTGGATATAATATCGGGAAAGGGCGATGTAACTTCCACTGTTGTTACGAGAGATCCAAACTACATAATACATTGTGGGATTAACTCCTCCAGGTATCTCCCTGGCACGGCACTGCCCCAGCCGGGATAATCTCCACTCCTAAGTACCCCGACTGGTGCCCCATATGTGTCGTGCATTGAAGTATAAGTACAAACTAGCAGTGCTCCAACAGCACATACTGTCTCGCATTATTTGTAGCTTTACAGGTTTCAAAAATTCAGAGTTCAACGAAAATTAGACCTGCGTCATTCTTTTAAACGTCCTTTGTTCTCTCGGTGGAAAAACCTAAAGAAAACATTTGAAGCCGTTTTTCAGAAAGTGTTATTTTTTACAAACTGTATTACCTTCAAGCAGTGATTACGGAAAAACTACTTTCTTTTTAAAAAATGTACATGAACTTTTACAAAGTTCTGATTTGTTAAAACAGATTTCATTTATGACAAATATCTGTTTTGAAAATTGCAGGTCCCATTTTTTATCAACTCTACGTATTTCCGAAAATGAGACCTACACCAAATTTTTACCGTCCTTTGCTCCATCACAAATAGATTAGGGAATATCAGTTTGGGAGAAAATCGTCTGAACAATTTAGACGCCAGCATTGACCTCAGACGCAACAGAAAGCTCTTATAGTATGAAACACTTTCAAAATCTATAAATTTATCAAATTATTTATAATCAAAGTAATTTGTTGCTTATATGAACAAGGTTTCCCCCTCATTTGTTACCAGGGTTCGACAATAAAGAGTTTTTCTGTCAAAGGATCGCTGATTTCCGGCTCACGATTACAATATTTTCTCTTCTTACGAAGTATGGCGCGAGATGTTAATAGTGATAAATAAACCCAATAAGCAGAAGTTTATAAGAACATTTTATCAGACTGAAAAAACACGCGAAGTTATTCTGTTTTCATTATGTAAATAGTTCTCATTTTTTTTTATATTTTCGTGTTGTGTTCCGAACTCTTGGGCGAAATCAAAAATTCAGACAAGACTTCCACACTTCCGTATTCAGCCCCCGTTCTTACGTTAATGCCTTTCTCATTAATTCTCGTTTATGAAACTCGGGTAGATAGAGAAAGTTTTAGTCTTGCATTACCTTCTTGCATTCCAAACACGTTTTCATATAAGAGGATTTGTCTTAGGTTAGAAAAGAACAACTTCAAATACACTATTTGCTTGAATTTGGAATGTTGCAACTGTGTAACCCATGGAGTTAACCATTACTAACAATATTAAAAAAAAAACACATCGGAGTATTTTTTTCAAACATTAATTACGTCTATAAAAATAGGGATGTGTATTTTCTTCTTGTTAATAAAGATAAAAGTCTGTACGGGTAATAAAATATTTAATGAAGGGATTTTAGCGCTTACGAAGCGAGAAAGAAATCTCAAGTTAGTGACTAGGGGCAAACATAGCTGAACTTAAATTTCTGTGAGTTAAACGCTTTTCTCGTATCGCGTTTTGTACGTTCAGTATGAGATTTCCTGTTTGCTAATGTGTCATTACATAATGCATTAGCAGGAATAAGGAAATTGTTTTGCATAGCACTTATGTTCATTTATACTACTATCAACATTTAGGATGATTAATCGTTAGTGAATCCGGGCGTGTCAACTACTAAGATAATAAGTTCCGTAAGTGTAGTGCATGTTTTTCATCGGGAGTTGGCTTCCCCCGCTGGATGGCGAGATCCGGTGCCGACATTCCGTCGACTAGTGGGGTTTTCCTCAAACATCTTTCTCACCAGCGGGGAACCGCCCCAGCCGGGACAAGCTCTAAGCTCCCGTCCAGTCTCCCGGCTAGTGTAGTAGTGTAATGCATGTTAGTGTAAGTGTGTAAGGGGAGAGGATAGAACAAGGAAGTGGTAGAAAAGATCGCGCGAGGTCCGTGGCCCGTTTGCTAGGGTACTGCTCCGGCATTCGCCTGGTGTTGATCGGAGAAACCAGGGAAAACTACCGATCAGAGCAGCCAGCCGCTAGAATTCTCCTCCAGACAGAGACTGAATTTTATCCAGATGACATACTCCAACCTAGGACCTAGGACTTCCCGGTCAGAGACACTGCAGTGACATCAGGGGATGCACTGAGTCATCTTTGCCGACCAAGAGGGTAACAAAATTAATTTCATAAGGTATCAAAATTCCCAGATAAAATACGTGTTTTGATGTGATGTCATGGATTTTCAGATTACAGGATGCGATAATTATATTTTCTCCATTTAAATGAAAGTTAACTTCTTTCAGAATATCTCTGAATACTTTTTAGTGTATCTAACGTACTTTTTAGTGTATGTAACGTTCAGAAAGTTCAAAATGTATTAAGAATTCGCTTAAAAAATCAGATGAATTGTGCACTTAACTGGCTTTGATATATTGTTCCACAATATGTATACATGTGCAGGGAGTCTTCTTTAACAGATTGACAGAGTAACAATATATGAAATAAAGTTTAAAACAATTGAAAATATTTTTAATTACAGATGAGCATTCGTATAAAACCACAATGGATAACGAGTTCAGGCGATTCATCGAAATAATCTGACACGGGAAACGTATTGTTTAATACCCATTCGACATTTTATGATGCAGCGGCTTTTTTCGATACTTTATGTTGGCTTTAATTTTAATTGTTACTCAATATATTCTTCACTTTAATAAAAGATCTTACTTTAAAAATAAATAAACAAGCACTAAAACAAGAATTATAGCTTCTATTGGTATTTTATCCTTTGGAACTACGTTAAATCCTCTAAATAGCGGCTGTTTCTTTTCTCAATAATATCCCAAGATTAATATGACTGTTTAAAATTGGCATTAGTGGAAACTTCTGGAAAAGAAGCGAAAAGCTTTGCAGTAAACTTCTATAAAATTTAAAGACCGTTCATCGTAAAGGAAACTTTGAAGAAGTTATCTTCTTTACTTTCACATCTCGAACACGCTTCTCTCAGCGCACAAAAGATTGAGCCTCATCACAACAATGTAGCGGCGATAAAATGAGAAAAAATGAAAGGGAATTTTTCGCAATCCTTTTGCTTGGAAGTTCTCAACGGAAGTCAACTACTCAAAAATCTTTGGTGTAGTCTTTTTAGATCAGAGGAATATTTTCAAGAAAGGCAATCAATTGATTACACGGTTCATAATATAATTTAAATACTAGAACACTATTGATACTATAAATGATTTTACCAACATGAGTTCTCAGAAGAGTTGAAAATATCAAGATCGTTCTTCAATTTAACGGGAAAGAGTAAAATATTCGTTCGTTGATTCCCTGTTGTTTTTCAGACTACTAAAAATGAAAACGACAAACTAAAACAGTGATATACATTTCCATATGCCAAACATTTCATATCAAGTTTCAGTAGCGATAAGTTCAATTGAGTGAATAAGAATACATTTACATTCTATGAAATAAGGTCGTTATGGGACGTAGTAAAATAATTCTTTTTATTTCTATATTTGCTAGGTTATTCTCTTTAGATTCATAACAAAAGAAATATAGACAACTAAGAAACTCATATATTAGCACTCAAGCAGCAATTGTTTTCTCTAGAGGAATGGAGTTAACAATATTCTATCATTAGAGTTAATAAATAATCAATAAGAAACATCACAGTTATTTGTGGGATGATGTAGACTCTGGGTGCAATATCCGAACGATACTTTGGTGAAAGACGAACCGTCGCCCAGTGGTGGGGGGCATGTCTGTTGGACGCGTTATTACGAAGTTATCGCATGGTATAATTGCACAGATTGACTTAAGATTAAACCGTAAGATTGTCCTTGTCCTACTTATGTGCACATACGTCTACATTATATAGAATATGATACATTATGGTACATTGTCATGCACAGGCCTACAGAACGGGAACGCGACACCTCAACCACTGACACACGTGTACGGCATATTACACATTGGGATAGCAATAAATGAGCATATTTACACACGCCCGCAATCAAGTGCCCGCACCGCTTAGCGTCACCACCACCACCCTTTCCGGGCGGCGCATCCGCTGGACCTACATTACGGTGTGCAACGCATCGCCGCGCCCTCCATCAGCTGCCGCCGCCGCCGGCCCCGCGCTGGCCTCCTGGTGGAGTTATCTTCTCATTATTCCACACACGATAGCACTAGATAAGTATAACTCACTGTTCGGCTTCGTGGAAGTGGCACTGAAGGAATAACACCTATACTGCGATTGTAGGAAGAGCTCTGAAGATAACTCAAATCCCATCTTCGCGATGGAATATGTCACGGCATTTCGTATCATTCACAGTCGTTCCGCTAGATTTCGCACGATCGCGACCGTATGAAGCAGTGCTTGCGATCATGCGGCTTCTACCGGCAAGACCGAGAAAAGACGCGAAATGCCGTGACATATTCCATCGCGAAGATGGGATTTGAGTTATCTTCAGAGCTCTTCCTACAAAAATCGCAGTATAGCTCAGATCAATTACAGAAACTTATCTCAGTAATATCATTCTTAGTTGCGGAGCAGCTCAACAGCACGTATAATATACCCGAAGTAAACGTTCGGGAAACACTTTTCCATCTTTATTGTGGCCATTAAACGGATAAGGAAAAAATGAGCAAATAACAAAGTATGGGAGCAAATAGTAATATAGCAAAAATACGAGATAAAATGACAAATAAAATTAATAATAATAAAATTAAAAATTACTGTCCTAGCAACGTAGATGACATTTAATTATAACAGGAGATGAATAACAGACGAAAGAAATGAACTGGAAACTACTAGGAAGCCACCATATTGTAGAATGGGGGAAGTGAAAGCCCATAAAGGAGGGGAGTGTGATTGGAAGATTAGACAATAAAAAGATTTGAATTGGGACAGCTATTTATTAAGGAATGTTCATTCGGGATAGAACATTTTGGATTTTTTGACAAATTTTAAAATTTAAAATTTTCCAAAATGTTCATATTTTGCCTCTGTCGACTTTGTGAAGAATTTTAAAGTTATAATTAGAGTCAACAGAAAAGTTGGAAGTTAGTCAATAAAAATATTTAAAATGGGACTGCATTTAATTAAAGAATGCTCATTCAGAATAGAAAAATTAGGATTTTTCAAACGTTTAAAAAATGTTAAGTCTTCCAAAATGTTAATTTTTCGGCCTTTGTTGACAAAGCGAAGAATTGTAGTTATAATAAGGGTTAAAAGAATGGTTAAATTTAATGAAATGATTATCAAATGTGGAAGCATCTCAATTTTGTTTCCAACATTATTATGTTCATTAATTCTAACTGAAAATGTTCTGCCTGTTTGGCCTAGATAGTTATTGCACGTGAGATAATTGCCACGTCTTTCAATGGGATAAATAGGAGATTTGGAACTGTGAAATAAAGACTAGAGGGAGTTTAAAGTTTTGTAAGTTACGGAAATATCGTGTTTTGTCAAACACTGGCCTATGTGTTTAGATATTGGCCTATGTAGAGGATGCAAATAAATTTCTTGAATTCTACATGGCACTGTTGGGGAAAAACTTTATTGAAAATCAATTTTACTGCTTTTTGACTGATAAGTTTATTGATGGAAAGAGGGACAAAATCATTATTTAACTTGAGGTTTGGATTGAATTGTGTGCATTATTAAAATAAATTTTTGACATAGGAATCTGGAATAGTCCGTTGATCCGAGAGTGAAAGAAAGCATATTTATGGTGGTGAATGTGTTTGGAATGGGAAGAGATGATGAAATCTGTATGAGTAGGTTTTCTGAAAATTTTGACAAGGTGTTTAGAGTTTTTAAAAGAAATAGTTAAATCAAGAAAATTTAATGAGTGGTTATGTTCAATTTTCACAATTTCCATAGCGAATTTTAATTTAGGGTGAAAACAATTTAGAAAACTGAGTCAATTGCCTAGATGCTCCTGACCAAAGAGATATAATGTCATCGACATCGAGGATAAGGTTCAAGCTGTTAAATAGGTGTTTTCTCAAAATGATCCATGAAGAGAGGGGAAACGTTAGAGCTTATGGCTAAACCTTCAGATTGTGAATAGAATTTGTTGTTACTAGTGAAAAAATTGAGTTATACATAAGAAAAGTAATTTTATAAATATATATTATTTCTCAGTAAGATAAATTTGAATTCATAATATGATTCTAAAATTTAGATCTTGAAAAAGGTCATAGAAGATTTTTTCAAAACCAGTAAGATTCGCGTAATTGCTACTTGAAGTTAATGAAATTGATCAAAAACAAATTTTCTGAAAAGCTGCTTCGTATTATTCCCTTAAATTGATTCCATGGATAGAGAAACGGATGCTTAAAAATGGGGCAAGTCTCATTTCCGTTGAAATCTGAATATTCGAAATCTTCGGAAGTTAGGAATAATGCAAGAAATTGTTCTGTTGTAGCACCACTTGAGACGTTTTCGTTCAGAACACGAGCCTGTGCGGAAGTGCAACGCCAATCTGTGGCGAGTTTTATGGCGTGAATGTTGAGTCATAAAACTTTGTAAGCAGACTCTAACGTGCTAAAGAACGAGAATCGGGGATGCAGAGATTCAGTTTGGCTCCCAGATTGTTGAAATACCCTTGAAGCTGTTCAACACCGTCTGATTTAGTGCTTCATAACCAGCAAAACTATTTTCGTGTTTTCTTCCTTGTTGCTTTGTTTTCGTAATTTCTCATGCTATGGGTAAGAATGTCTTCAGAGACGTTGATACACCAGTAGAAAGCACAGTGATTTCGCTAGTCAGTAATTCTATTAAAAGAAATATTCAGTAATGGTTTAGAGAGGCGCTTCAGTGGAGTATTATCATGTTACAAAATTGTGTTGGGCATATTTATAATAAAAAAGAATTTTAAAATATTCAGTTGCTCGGCTCGACCGTATGGAGACACATAAATTTACATAATCTATCGAGAGATTAATTTTAAATTGTAATGTTTCGTAACAAATCTAGATAAAACAACTGTCAATCTCATGATCCAAGTCACAGGGATTTTTGTTGTATTCCGAAAACGTAGAATAGTAATTCACACCTTTATACCGCTTTAGAAAATTCCAAAGCTCAAAAACATGTATTTTCTCTAGACAACACGTGTTTGAGTAGGCTATAAATAAAAATAGTGTCCCATTATTCATCTTAACCGGAGGAATCGAATGAGTTTTAATCATTTCTGTACGTGTCTTATTATCGTTCCAAAAAACTCCTTTCAGTTACCTTAGAACCCACAAACCACATTTTTTCGAAAATTCTTTAAAAATAAAAGACAACAAGCAAAAGTGAATATTTTGTCACTTTGAAAAAAATGCAAAATTATTCCCTTTTCATTATCTGAATAGTTATGATTTTTCTTTCATATTTTCGTGTTGTGTTCCGAACGCTTGGTCAAAATAAAAAATTCAGAAAAGAATTCCACACTTCTGTATTCAGCCACTGTCTGCTATGCAAAAAATCTTTAACAAATTTTTAATTTCCCACTTGCAGACGGAGAATGTAAGAGGTTGTGAATGTAATTTCACGTGCTCTAAATGATGGACCGAAAGAATTATAAGCGTGAGTGATGGACTGTCGGATGGACGGACACAGGGGCGCGCAAGTTAACAGAATACTACACGAAAATATGACCATTGGAAATTTAAATGGCCCGTTCACTTATAATTCTAAGGCTAAGAATACTAAGTGAAGTATACGTTATGTTGTCTCTGAATACAAGTAAAGTAGAAGGCAATTAATAAAGTGTTCGAGTTGCCAATGTGGAATTAAAATCATTAGTTTGAAGTAAATATCTGAATTATTTGTTTCAACATAGGGACATTTATGAAATAAGGTGTCTATTCATTTTTTTATCTTTTTAACGACAAAGAAAAGCTACAAACAGTATGTGACTTACTACTAAGAGAAGTGCAATCTGTTCACGTTTTCTTGACATTTGGGATCATTTCAATGCAGTTAGTACAATTATATTTGAATTACGCGTCCAGTAATAGCATAAGTGTATATCCGATACTTAAATCTGGTACTAACATAAAAATTGAAAATTAGACCGATTACTATAAATTACTCTCCAGCTAAAGCATTTGAACAAATTATGTATATTAAAATGTTTAACCGTGTTAAATGTTACTTATCTGGTTACCAACATGGTTTTATTACTGGTAGATCTACTACCACAAATTTTGTTCACAGTGTTTCAAGCAGTATAGACCATAGTGTTCAGGTTGATACTATTTACACAGATTTTTTCTAAAGCTTTGGAAAATTAATCACAAACAAATTTTAACTAAACTGTCTATTTCGTATTTTCGAAACAACTGTTAAACTTAATGAGTTCGTATTTAACAAATAGTGCGCAATGTATTAAATTTCATCTACACAAAACTTACGTTTATAAAACTGATTCTGGAGTGCCTCAAGGTTCGAATCTTGGGCCTCTATTATTTATTATTTATATAAATGATGTGTGTAGTGTCATTGAAAATTCAAAATATTACTTTTTGTTGATGTTTTGAAAATGTATAAGTCAAATGAAAATGAAAATGATTCAAGCTGATATTAATAACGTCTACAGATGGAGCATAGTAAATTATTAATTATTTATATTAAAAAATGTTGCTTATACACGAAATAAAGCATTTCTAAGAACAAGTTACTCAATGAATAATGAATCATTAGAACGTGTATATTTTTAAAAGACTTTGGTGTTACTATTCAACCTAATCTGACTCACCATCAACACATATTTAATATAATTAATGATGCATTGAAAAATCTTGCTTTATTATTAGAAATTCCAAGAATTGCAATGACACCTCAAGTTTAATACTCCTTTAACTGTCTTGTGCGCGCCAGATTGGAATACGCTTCATTTATTTGGTCTCCTTATTGCATATCACTAAGTAACCAAACTGAAAAAATTCAAAAACGATTCTCAATGTATTTATATCCCAAAACGTCCAATCAACCGGCTTATGAAATTTCTTATAATATTTCAGTAAAAGAATTCAATCTAACCACTCTTGCCAATAGAAGAGTCTTTGCTAAACAATTGTTTTTATTTAAGATAGTTACGGTCTATCAAATAACAGCGAATTTCTGTGCACGAGTATCAAATTTAAGAGGACAAGAATTATTATAATTCAATAAACCAAATACATCGCACAAATATTCATCACTCTTGACAATGTCTTCTAAATTCAATGAATTCGGGAGAGTGTGGGATTTAGACTTGAGTTTCCTTTTCTAAATATAAAAAGAATTTCAATAAAATACTGAATGATCACTGAATGTGGATTTATAATTTCAAGTATTGCTCGCTATTATGTCCCGGTTATATTGAAGATGAGTTTTACATTTTTGTAGTATTGTCATTTTATACTCATTTTCGTTTCTTTCTTGTAATGACTGTTTTGAAGATGTAATGTTTCTGTTTTGAATGATATAATATTGCGAACGTTTTGTATATTTGTCTTCTTGAAAGTGTTTTGATCTCTCAGGCAATCATTTTGAAATTACGAATTCCCCTCCCTTATAAGAATTAGATCTGTTCCTAACATCTGATATTTTTCTTATTCAGAATATATGTAAACTGTATCATATACCAAGCTTGAAATCTCCAATTATGTCCCAGGAATAACGCCAAAAATCTATTCTCGTAGTCTCTGAAGCTTATCGATAGTTGGACATTAGAAAGATCCGTTCGTGTGTAATAGGCTAGTTGTTGTGTGGGAAATAGCGATTAAAAGGGTACGCCAAAGTTATTTATTTTATATATTTATCGTCAAAGAAATAAAGTATGTGACGTATGAGGAAGAAGTATAATCTGCGTATTTTCTAGAGCTCGAGAATCCTTACACTCTTCTTTAATGTAGATTGTTCGATTTTGAATAAATGATTTCAACGTTTTTGCATTGACAAGCGAACTACACATTTTATTGCATAGAATTGCTGATGAGATAACATACCCAGGCTCTAATATTACCTTAATTAGCAACAAAAGAACAAAAAAATGCGATCATTTTTTTCGCGAATTGATCATTCCAGGACCAGGCGAACGCGCCACTTGTACCAACGAGGTCCAGTCATATTCTCTCGAGGGCAAGTGCACTTGACCTTTTTGGGGGGATCAGCACTTTTACGCCGAATCACCCCGAATAATTTTTTACACCCCAGGGTTTTACCGCCATGACACTACTGCCTTTGTAGCGATCGCGACTATCCGGATCGGCAAAATGTGTCCATAATGATTTTATATATTTCCAATTCATGGAGTTATATTTATGTATTCGGTTGATATTTTCATACATAAATGATATTTTTAAAAAGAAAAATTGCCGCCAAAATTAGGGCTCTATGGAGTTCACATGCAATTCGCCATTTGCCTTCCGTCAAGTTGCAATGTCTTAAATCCATAACTACTAAATCTCAGTTCAAAGGATTGAAGGGTCGTAAGACGCCTCAGACAGGGTTCGTTTTTACTCACTCGCACTAAACGTCTGAGTATCTTTTATTAAGAACTTTAAGTATTTGAATAAGAAACGATAATAGAAATATTTTTTTTATAAAATATCCGTTGTAGTTATATAATGAAAGTGGTGCAGAGGTGAATGTTTGTGAAGAAGAAATAAATAACACAATAGATATCTATGTAATTGCCACCATTTCCGTCACCCGTAGCTTAGTTGTCAGAGCAGCTGGGAGTAAACCAGATGGCCCAATTTCGAATCCCGTCGGGCCGACCAATTTTTTGAACAAATTTAATTACAATAGATATCGACAAATTAATTGCAAAAACACTTGAACCAAAGTATAAGCGCTACAAGAATTCCATCACAACTCAACTGGTACCATCGTCGAAAAGATTATTATTGCGAATTTGTTTTCTGCATTTCAGGATTATTAATTCAATTGCTTACATCTTTTGTCACGTTATGGACGTTGTATTTCATCGTACGCACAGTAGTATTCGAAATATCGCAATTATAACATAAAAACTTATTTCTACACGACGAATTTCTTCAATGATTTTATGAAGGTCACCAGAGGTCAAAGGAAGCTTACCACATCGATCATCTCTCGACAAATTACGGCAATTTATCCTGTGATTAAGTTTTCAGAAATAGCATCAATTTGCACTATAATTTTCCACTTCACGCGTTGAGAATCCGTATAATGGTCCGTACTTGATATTTGGCGGGCTTCCGTATCGACTCTCATTTTCAACGCACATACCTCGACCGGGGTCACGAGTTCATTCACACCGGTGGTAAAGGACAGGAAACAATCCACCTCCGATCTGCATAGCTACACCACTTGAGTGTATTCAGCATAGGACAAATATGTTCACTTGTCCCCTCCATAGAAATTATAAAGTAACACAAATTGAATAAACACAAAGCATATTCATGAAATGAATATTGAAAATACTTTAAGATCAGTAAAGAAAACATATATCAGATATTTACTTTTATAATTACGCGAATAAGAAGGGCTAGAGGAGGTAGAAACGTTTCAATCTGCAACAGAATTCAAGGCCCTTATTTCCAAGGGTAAACGTGATAGGGGTTTATAAACATTACAATTAAAAATAACGATAATGATAATGGCAATATCAAGACAACAAAATAACAATACCAATAAAAGCAATAATAATCACAATAAGAACAGTAACAACAGTCACAATAAGAGCAGTAACAATCGCTAAGACAGTAGTGTCGTAGCGATCTGGACCGAAGGGTCGCAGGTTCGAGTCCCGCCTCGGGCATTGTTGTGTTTGTTTGTGTTTGTGTTTGTTCTTTCACTCGCTATCATGACCATACCGTGTCATCTTCATTTACCATAACGTTAAACCCAATAGTGGCCGCTAATGACCTAGATGTTGATGCAACCTTAAATAACAGCATTAACCGTATTTTATGACTTTCCTATACAGACATTTGAAAACAATAAATACAACTTTTAAACTACACTGTAATTTATTAACAATGTGTGCAAAATTTTAGTGAAATTGGAATATACGCATAGATTTGCATTCAACAGCAAACAAATAGACATTACTCATTACATAACAGAAAATAATGATATGAAATAAATCTCTGCAGAAATACACTACATTTTAATCAAAACGCCATGACAATCAGTTTAGCCGATCCTAAGTCAACCCGAACAAACAGATCAAAATTGTTTTTGAATTTGTTCTTATATCATCTAAATACGTGTAAGAGAGTATAAAAAGTCTTTCCAAGTTTATTTATATAGAAGAATAAGTTGAATTATGAATGTAAGTAGCAACGACAGTTTTTGTCAGATTTGATTAAAGATATATTTGCGTTACAGGTTTTGGATATTGTCCCTTAATGTGTCCTACATAAAGAAATCAACTTGCGATTTCGAGAACAGAGAATTATTATTTGAGTAACTGAATACCCCACTGACGAACTGAAAACGTACACAGGTAGTGAAGCTACATTTATATCCAGAACAAAACAAGGGGAAATCTCTGCATAAGCTCATTTGCTCAATTAAAGAAGGGGAATTGGACGACAACCTGATCGCCAAAACAATATACATGGAATGTATCATTTTTATTCGATTGTGTAAAAGAATATTTAATCAAACAACAGGAACCAGACGACCACGGAGGCTCAAAAGATTGAAATGGTGACCTAGTTATGCGAGACCATAACAGTGGGTTCGAATCTCTCGTACCGCATCTGCATACGTTTCCTTGAGCACTGTAGGGTACAAGTGGCCAATTTAATTTGTGAACAGTGCCAGCAAATACTTGATCTCCGTATTCTTGCGTTAGTGATTTGCTTCCTTCATCTGGGAACGAAATGGTATTAGAGCCAAAAATCTGTAGGTCACTTGTCGTTTCAAACAGTTTTTATTACACGCAAGCTAATATTTTTTGTTATTAAGTTTTTTCCCAAAAACCTTGTTGCTTTCTTTATTCATAATTCAATTTAGAATAGAATATGAAGGAGGGTAGGAATCCCGGAGCTCAAGAAAACGTGCACATCTTCTTCATACATCACATTAAGTTTTTAATTGCATTTTGACGTGACACAAATAAATGAAATAACTAAAATCGATATGGAATGGAAATGGAAGGGCAAGCCTCTTCTTTTCCTTCCACTTCCAGTAATGTGCTTTAGAGATGTTGTTTGTAATATTTTAGTTTTGGTGCGGTTGTAATAGCCGACTTTTCAGAGAACTACGCATTCACAATTGAAGGTAGTGTACAATAAGTACATTAGAACAATGCTCAAGCTATACATGATCGTTTCAAGCTATTGTCAAAGAATACAAAAAACTTTAACAATGTCACAAAACTCTTGCATTGCTATGAAAACACAAAATGAAAGGTACACTGACTAGGCTAGGAAAAATTAAATTAGTGTAAACATTGCAGAATGTATTGAAGCCTACGAGGCACATATGCCTAGATTTTTCAAACCAGACTACTCTCATAGTACCACAGCTCCTCGTTTTTACACAGCTGTCTAGTAGAAGGTCTCAATGCACATAGATGAAATGCCCTTCGCTGACGGGAATGCTTCACGCCAAAGTTTTTGAGCATTCCCGTGTGGAGCGATAAGCTGCCCACCGCAATCCCCGTTCCGTCGTAGCCAAGCACCACCCAGCACTCTCCCCGCTAGCCACGCCAGCTCTGTCCACCGCCTCGAGAATGACACCGGGCGCATGTCAGGGGGTGGCTAGCCGCTCGGTCGGGGGAGGGGCGGACGGACGGAGGCGGGGGGAGATAAGGGCGGTGACGGTGGTGGTGGTGGTGGCAGCGGCGCCGGCCCCGGCGGCAACGTCGGCGGCGGTGGCAGTGACGGTGACGGCGGTGATGTTGACGTGACGTCATCGGTGTCGGCGGCGTGGGTGAAGCCGCGCGGCGGAAGAAGACGCCCCACGCGTAGAGGCGCGGGGGAACAATGATTAATTAATTTCTTAATTAATTAATTAATTAATTTTTAAGTGGGACGCGGGAATTTTTGAGTTGGCGCCCCCATAAAACACTGGTGCAGCATGGAACTCCCATAATTTGGCGGGAGTACCACAAAGAGTGCCCAGGTGGGCAGAAGTCTCAGGAACTTTGTCCGCGCCGAGAAAAATGTGCTAACAGCTATACATGATGCGTGGTCACTAAATAACGAAAGTAAGATTCACAAATGATGAGCGTTTATATATGTGTAGTTCTCCTAAGTCCATAAAAAGCAAAAATGAAAATGTAACTTGAACTGGAAATAACTTTGGTAAATTCCAATTTACCATCGAGATTCTTTAACTACTATAAACTTCAAGGTCTCCGCATTAATTTGACGAAAAAAAAGAAAATTCCGAGATGGAGTATTTGAGAAAATGAATTTTGAAAAAAATGCGTCATTATTTACTTTGGCCTTAATATGGCGTTATTAATGCCCTTATAATTAGGCTTATCATATCAAACCTTTAGAGTGGGATGTACTTATTAGAAACACAAAGCAAGTTGCAAAGTGAAACCAAATTTGAAGATGTTTGACTAGTTTTTTGGATAATACCCTCTGAAACTCATGCAAAATATCACATTTCAAGATTTTCAAAAGTACGTAAAATTTAATGCCAAAAAGACAATATTCAGTATTGTTTCGTCATTCTAAAACGATTTAAAAAGTTTCAGTCGAATCGGATGATAATCGGATCATTCCATGGCAAATAGGCCAAAATTTCCCAACCGTGATTTTAATTTCAACTAACAAGATTTCCCGCAGCTGCCCTTGCAACTGTTGCCTTTGGGCAAGGTGGCCTTCGCGGCGCCGAGACTCTTACGGGAAGAGGGGTTTAGAGAGCTCTGTGGCAATGGGAGATAGAGGTGTAACTACAACAATCTATGGTCTTGTCAGAACAGCCACGGGAACAAACATCAGTATTAAGGATGAGAAGGAAATATTTTTTCCATTGATTCATCAGAAGTAAACTTCTTCTCTAATTGAAAAACCATTGACGAACAGCGTTACAAATTATTGCCATCAGTTCGTCAGCCCTTGTACACACGATTGCAGATATGCATTGATGTCGATTAGAAACTGCTTAATAAATAATTTATGTACCTTGTTATCATATTTTTCTATTGTTATCTATGTCACATTTTATTTTAGTACATTTACAATGATAAGAAGAGTGACTGCAGGAATACCTAAATGTATACATTTTTATAATCTGATAAATTATCTGGAGATATTGTAGAGATATTGTAGTGAAAATTTTCAGCCTTTCATTCTCTTTGCTAGTATTTAAAATGGTTTAAATACGGTCTCGTTCTTTCAACCATTAGACATAGACCTCGATACTTGTTAAATTTATAAATAACCCTTGTTAGTATCTTCTTTATACTATCAATTTCTTTTTATCGTTTATTTCAATGATCGATGTCTAGGAAATTTCAATCAGTAAAAGACGTTTTCAGTTCTGATGAATCAAAGAAAAAGTCTTGTCATTCTAATCGTTAATATTGATTTCTCTCATGTATCCTAGTCAAGACTACGCATTGGTGAAATTGTGCTGCTAGCTCTCTCTGTCTCCCCTCTCTCCCTAATCGTCTCAGCGAAGTGAAAGACACCTTTCCCCAAAGGCGACAGTTACAAGGGCCACTAAAGGATATTTTATCGGTTAATTTATAGTACCATGTCAGAAAGTACTATTTTAAAGCCACACTTCTATCAAAACTTTAAAAAATGATATACCATTGTATTCTTTTTATGATTCATCTATTGCTAGTGACAAAATAAATAGTTTCATTTAAAAAATCAAAGATGATTAAATTCGAATGCTGAAAATATTACAAACAATATCTCTACAGCATATTACTTGCACCATGTTTCCGCATTGTTGAGCGAAAACTGCATTTTGATATAGTGAACTGTTTAGAAGATATGAAGGTGACCTAAACCGGGTTTTGTGGATATATAAATGAGTACGAGTAGAATGTATCCGTGAAATGTACATTAAATGCACGATGAGTATATATGCTTGTGAATACATGACTTGTTTCGAGTACAGGCTATAGAGAGCGAACTTTCACAAGAAGAAATGGGATGAACATATCGTATTATTGTCCATCTGTGATGGGATTTTGTTTCCCCAGTTGCTATCGTCATGCTGGTCAACAACATAAATTCCGAGCCCCATCGGGATGCTAACCTTGCACTATTTTCGTTATAGATATTATTATTTCAAGGCAGATAAAGAAATAAAACGCGTGTCGGGAATATGCCTTTAGAACTTTACTCCTAGTTCCATTATGAATCAGAATTAGCCACGCCAGCCGGCCAACTAGCTTCGCACTAGGAGCCGAGTGGGGCGGGGCCCTAATTTTTGAAAGTGATTTACGGAGTGACCACGCGCTGCGGACAGTGGCTCGCTCTGGGAGTGGGGGCGGGGCGTGGCAAGGGAGCGGAGCGAAGGCGAAGCGGTCGGGGTGAGGCGAGGTAGGGATGGTGAAAGCAGGCGGCAAAGGCAGGGAGGGGCCTGGCGAGGCCACGCGAGCCAGGGGGAGGTGCGGCTGAGCGAGGTGAGACGAAGAAGGACGGACGAGAACGAAGAAGGACGAGGAAGGACGAGGAGGGACGAGGAGGGACGAGGGACGAAGAGGTACGTAAGAAAGGACGGGAGGCGGCAGGAGACGGAACGGAGACGTGTCGAGTCGGGCGAGACGTGGTGAGGCAGTCTGGATAGGTTGAGACGGGGTGGCGAAGAGGTTGGAGTGAGGCGAGTTGAAGCTCGGTGACGAGGCCTGAGGAGACGGCAAAGCGAGACAAGCGGTGCCAGCCGACGCGACGGCTAGCCTGGTGAGTCGTGATGAGGGGGGTGAGGCAAGGTGAGGGGTGATGATGCGAGGTGGGGGGATGACGCGAGGTGAGGGTGATGAGGTGATGTGGGGGATGAGGCGAAGAGAGGGAGGATGAGGCGTGGTGAGAGGTGATGAGGCGAGGTGAAGGTGATGAGGCGAGGTGAGGGGGATGAGGTGTGGCGAGGAGACGTGGCGAGGAGGCGTGGCGAGGAGGCGTGGCGAGGAGGCGTGGCGAGGAGGCGTGGCGAGGAGGCGTGGCGAGGAGGCGTGGCGAGGAGGCGTGGCGAGGAGACGTGGCGAAACGTGGTGAGACGAGACGAGGCGTGGCGAGGCGTGGCGGGGCGTGGCGAGGCGTGGCACGCCTGGCCAGGCCGGGCGATGCCAGGCGAGGCGGGGGAGGTCGGGGTGGCGGAGGGATGGGCGAAGCGCCTCGCCGCCGGGTGTGGGTGTTCGGGCGCCTCCGCCCACCTCCTGCGGACGCCTCCCTCGCCGGGCGGGTGAGAGTCCGCCCCCGCGGGTCATCCGAAGTACACCCCTGGCCCACATCGCAGGTCTCCAGCTCCCAGCAGTAATATCGCATCCCCGGCACCTCGGGCCGCCTGGCGGTGGCTCCTTAACTGCGTCGGCACGCCGCCGCCCCTCCCCCGCCGCCCCGCCTCCGCCGCATCGCGACCGCCGTGGTCCCCCGCCGACTCCGTGCCGGGCAGACACCCGCCGCCGCCGCCCCCGCCGTCTCGCAGTGTAGTAGCTCCGTGACGCTGCCACCTCCACACGCCGTCTGCCGTCTCCTCGTTCTCCGATCCGTCCGTTCCGGCGTGAAGTCGCTTCGCTGCCGTCCGCGCAAACATTTTTGCATGCGCAACCGTCGACGTGTACTTCTGCAGCACCGTGCCAGCCAATGCACCTTCTTCAAGCGAGTAGCAGCTATCAGCGAGATAGTTTTAAACCTTTGGGGTATTGAGATCCAAACACAGGTACCTATTGGAATTTGTGTTGGGCTAATTGCCTTCCCTTTCTACACCTACCATTATTCATGCATATTCCTCCTTTCGTCATGGCCCTTTGGCTATATTATACCCAAGAGTGAATTACCTAAATTGGAATGGTGAATGAAATTGATGCGTAGTTATTCATAACAATGACGACGACCATTGGCGGTAAATTGATTGACTGTAGGTGATTGTGGGTGCGACAACTACTGAGGTCATTATTCCTGTAAGTGTAGTGCATGTTTTTTCAGTAGGTTGCTGTGATCTTCCCTTGCTGGATGGCGCCGACTAGCGGGGTTTCCAACAAGCATATCCCACCCCCGGGGGCGACGGCGATGATGACTATACTCGTATAATATTGACGATGCAGCAATGGTAAATAAGATGCACGCGCAAAGGAGTAAACAGAGGTGTCAAGGTCTGCTACTGGTGACAGTGGCACGCATCGGGGCATCTTGCCATAGTACGAGCTTCTCTGCGGAACTAGCGTCGGGAAAGGGTACTATTGGTAATCCCACCGTTTTACAATAGGGATGGCGTTGTCTCTGGTGGCGGGGTATAGAACTGCGTGAAGGGACGATTTCGTCGTGCACTCGTGCCACGGACTCCGGCTCGTGGCATCGACCTTGACAACACTGGACTAAACCCTCAGTTAACCTGCGGCGAGCCTACCTTGACCGTCGCACATTCCCTGTGGATCACCCTCAGTTGGAGAGGGGCATTCTGGCCGCTGCGCTGCCGCCCACCCGGTCAACGCGGCGCCTGCCGTCACTCCTTTACGGCGCGAAGCCGTCACAGGCGTCTGTGCAACAGCATTTCTGTATCAAGGCCAAAAATGGAGAGTTTTTGGACGATGTGTTTAACCAACAGAAGTGGAGTGTATCGAGCTGAAGTTTGTAAGTGACAAAATACAAAAATATTCACATTTCGGGTCACGTGCATACGATTTTTACGGTTCCTAAAATAGCCATTTGTGTACTATGGTAAAGCTAATAAAACCGTTTCTTTTGCTGACGTAAATAACTAACGTATTTAAAATGTAATCGTATATAATCCCGTAACCATTCCTGTCATGCATGTTGATCACTAGAAAGCATCCATAGTCTCAGATACTGAACAATTTGCGAATCTGCGCATTACATCTCTCCATTACTAATTTTTTTTTACCGGCTGAATCGCAAAAACCGCAACATTACGAACGTTTTACTTTAAAATTCGAAAAAGTTTAAGTTCAGAAGTTCAAAATCGTTCAAAAAAACACGTTTACCACTGCCACTGGAATTGTGTTCTTATGCAGACTAGAGACAGCCAGGCCATTGCGTATCTTTGGCAACCGCGCGCGATCAGCATTTTCTTTGTTTCTGGACTTGAAGCTTGAGTATCAGAGTTCAAATGCCTCTCATTTCAAGTTCAAATTCTGAGGCAGAGAGCGTATTCTCTGCCTGTTTTTCTGATTTTACCTCGTTTCCTCCGCTCCCCACTCCACTATACCTCATTAAAAATATCTCCCCTCTAAACACGGTAATTGCCGTGTTTTTGGTGTTATGTTTCTTTGTCAATATTCATCAAATGAACGCCAACACTTCGTCTGCCCAAATAGTTCACCACGTCTATTGTGGTCTCATGCAAAATTGTGATTGCCACCGTCATCGCGTGGACTACGATAATCTGTGGCGGGATCGCTTCTGAGTGCAAATCCCGATTACAGAAAGAATAATTGGTGGAGGGCAAAGTGGATTAGCAAGCAACGGCAGCTTCGATCATCAATTGAACGCTTGATGATCGAAAGTGTCAGTGACTGGAAAATGGTTCGAACCTGCATGGTTGTCAGAAATAACTTTATGGGTTGAAAAATAGCGAGTTTGTGGCATCTGCCGGGATTAGTTCAGCAGTAGACTGCTCTGATCGGTGGTATCCGCGTTTTCTCTAATCACTTCCGGGCGAATATGGAGTCAATACAAACAGGTCACTGATTATCCGCGATCGGTCGTTCCCTTCTCATCGTACTTTAAATACAAAGCAAAAAGTGAAGAACAATCGCCCTTACAATTTTCGCCCTCCACTTCTATTCTCACCATTACTTGCGGCTACTGTCGCCCCATTGTTCCCAACAACCAACCTCGACAGGAACATTCCCCAAAGCACGGTCTTCACAAGCACCAACCTAATCAGCACCATCCTCACGAGCATTATTTTCATCAACACTACCCTGAACAGAGTAATCATGTTCATCGTCACATTCACCATCACCATCGTCACCTCGTCGTCGATCTCAGCCTTCCCGTAGTCCCTGTTCGTTTTCCAATTCATTTATTTATTTGTTCTTAATTTACATCGTTCAGGCTTTCGGCTCTACAGGTGATTGGTGACTTATACTAATCATAAAAATTGGGAAACTCAATGAGCACCGCCAGATTTTGTAAGGAAAGCGCAGTTATTATTTACCCGACCGGGAATCGAACCCGGGGTTACGCCGTGGAAAGCGAGCACACTAGCCAACGATAAATTTCAGGGATAATGAGATATCAACCACAATAAAGGGTACATTTTTTTAATATTTAGAAAATTTCGTCATACATATGTTTCGGGAGTGTTTTTTCCCATCATCAGTGACACCAAGTAACACAGATTAAACACCCATAATTAAGTAGTAGTAAAGTGTTCCGACCCAGAATGCCGCCATCTTGTGCATCGCACATGGTCGGAACACTTTACTACCATTTAATTATGGGTGTTTAATCTGTGTTACTTGGTGTCACTGATGATGGGAAAAACACTCCCGAAACATATGTACGACGAAATTTTCTAAATACAAAAAAATGTATCCTTTATTGTGGTTGATATCTCATTATCCCTGAAATTTATCATGGATTACCACAAAATCCCTGCTGCCACCACAGAATTTACTAACCAACGAGGTAACTAGTCCGTCTTGTAGTCCCTGCACCCGCGGGTTGGCTCTCTCCCTTGCTGGCCATGCATCGCCGCCACCGCCTCGCCGCGCCGCGCCGCGGGCACCGCTTTCCCCCGCGGGACCTGCAGACGTCGCGCTGCGCGGACGCTCATAAGGACGCATTAAAAGTCCGCCTAGGACCGTTTCAGGGCGCGCAGCGCCGCGGCGGGGGAGGTGGAGGGGGAACCTGAGAGTGTTTAGTTGTAGTTACGCCGCGAATGCTCTAGTGCGCCGGAAGCCAATTAACGTGTGGTGCACGCAGACTCCGCGACTCGTGCCACCCCTCGTGAAGAGGAGAAACGTTATTAAGAAAACTGCTTGCCTCGGGAGAGTGGTTTCGGAATTCGCATTGACTAGTATTGTTCACTTTTGGTTTAAATCTCACAGAGAAAGCATCAATTTGCGTTATTACTGCTATAATTTTTTCTTTGATCGTTGTGCTTACACTTCGGAGCGCGGAGTGCGATTGAAATAAGCAGAAACAGTAGTTTTAGCAAATAATTTTTTTTCTTTTATTTCTTGCTTTGTTTTCACAAATACTAGTTTTAAAGAAGATATTTTTAATATATCTCTTATAATTTCATATTAAATTGCGTCTTGTATTACAAAAATAATTTTAACACTTATTTTCATTAAGGACTCTATCAATTATATTCTTGATTTTTTATAAAAAATACAAATGATGGAATAACAAATTATATTTAACATTGCGTTTTCTCTATCATAGGCCTAATAAACCTTATCTGAAAGATAGATTTTAATCTAGCTACACTAACAAAAAGTGACAATGCTTCGAAATAGCCCAGTCAAGAAACACTGCTGATCATAAAAGAACTGAATGAAAAAGGGAGGGAAGAGTCGGCATGTGAAAAAAAAAATAGAAGTGATGGTATTTTCAAAAGAAACAGCAAGAATTTAGTAACTTTGCTAAACTCTTTTTATAAATTATAATTCCCCAACATATAGATAAAGCAATCCTTCAAGTTACTGTCAACAGTAGATTGTAGTATTAAAAAATGCACGTTACACGTCGCAAAGAACACGAATGAAACGATCATAAAACAATGTTCAAGTATTTTCGACCAGATTCGTTTTTTCCTAGTTTTTCTGTATAGTATTCGCCCAATAAATGTAGGATTTCTGCAACTATTTCCTTAAATTCAACTTGAGAAGTAGATACAAACACGCAACCAAACGAATAAATAGGGTGGCATTTCAGTAATCTCGTTAGCCTACTACACGCAGCCTTTCAGAAATATACACATGACAGCAGAAGAGGGAAATATCAACGTCAGTGCTATGCCTCTCATTCCAAGAAGCACGTCATTTTCCACCCGGACAATATCCTCGGCGAAGTGAGAGAACCAGTAGAACAGGGACTGGCACTCTCGTATTAAACTGACAGCCCCTCCATTCCGACACTCTGCGAGATTGATATCCCTTTGTGATGAGGCAAATTTCATACGAAGGACATACAGATGAAAATTACGAATATTCCACAGTGGTTCGGGCCTCGAATGTATACGACGTATGTATAAGACGATAATTACCCCCTATTATATTTAATACACAAATGCTACACAAATGAAAATTGTCAATAACAAGCATAGTCAGAATAGTGAACTAAGTCAGTTAACTAATGAAGTTGAACATAAACAAGTGTAAAACCAGACAGCGAACTAGCTATGTACAAGGTTACAAGTAGCCGACAACACAAATCTTCCCTGAGAAATAAGGAGGCCTTACCCCTACATGGGATTGTATAGGCTAATAATAATATAATAATAATAATAATAATTATTATTATTATTATTATTATTATTATTATTATTATTCGAAACCTTCTTATACAATAGATCATCCCATTCATTAACATTCATCTATTGTCTTTCATCCCTTACCATCACGCTATCTTCATTCACACTGTCGAAGGCAAAGACTATTAATATCCGTCTCGTCTATGCTCAGTAATGGGAATGGTTCTCATTCACATTCACCACCCCAAGAACGCTCGGGACAGGCGGGATCTGTGGTTTTTCCGCCACGCGTCCTCCAAAATACCGGAGGGGCTTTGTGGCCACGAGTAAACCCGGGCGCTGTTTGGTGTGACGAGCGCGCTGGATCATGTGGCGCACGGCCTGTCTGCTCGTGACAGTGCCGGCGGAACCGCAGGACATGGGCACGAGGGACGCGCCGACATCACGACCGGAGGTCTGCAAAGCCCTGCGCTCACTTCGCACTGCGCTCTCTTTAGTCGGGTCAAATTGGGCTCAAAAAGGGACAATAGCGGAAAGTTGGGGTGTAGTTTTGATATTTGTTTTGAATATAATTTTGGGTCGTTGAACACGAACATTAGGTTTACCAACAAAAACTTTGCCTGGAAAAATGTGTTTAAGCAAAATATATGAAACTATTACATTTTTTAATTACTTTTTTCAAAATAAGTAAAAGTTATTAAAATTTGATATTAATGACCCTATATGAAAAACCAAAACTAAAACAGCACGCACTTTCTCGCCCAGTATTTTCACGCAAAATTACACGAAAAGTACTTACATTTTCGAAAAAATTATACGTGACCTTATTTCAAAATATACCTTTCAGGAATAGATTTCATTACGGGAAAAAATCTCTAGCTCCATAAGTGCAGTTGTTCCATAAGTTGGCAGAAGAGCCGGAAAAGTTCGAATTTTTGCAATTTTCGAAAAATCAGAATTTTTAACGAAAATGAGACCTTCACCATTCTCTTAAATGTCCTCCGTACTATCCAACAAAAATATTTAATCAGAAACGATGGAGTCATTTTTTGAAAATTTGGAAAATGTCCCATGGGCGTCATGTTAAATACCCCAAAATTAAAATATAAGTTTAAAATTCAACGGGCCACGACATCAGCCAGATCGATTGAGGAATATCAATTTTGGACATTTGGATGAACGTTTCAGCCGCTAGCGTTGTTCACAGACCGACAGACGGACGGACGGACAGACGTTTTTCCATCATTCAATTTTTCGGCATCAAGTACCCGCAAAGCTGATTTTAGATACACCACGTGTTAGAGATTTTTTCTAAATTCGCCAACTGGATTTCTCCACTTCTTCGTTAACAGGGCGTAATAAGAGTTTTCTGCTGGAAATTTGCCATTTTTTTGCGAAGCATTACATAATTTTCTCTCTATTGCGTAAGTGAGAGCGAGAAAGTAAAAAGAAGACAAAATTACTTTTATTTAATGTAAGTATGATTTTATTCTCCAACCAAGAGTTTGGCGAATAGAGCAACGTGTTGTAAGCAAAAAATCTGTAAAAATCATCCTTAACCAAAAAATGCACATTTTTCGTAAATGTTAGGTATGTCATTAAATAAATTAAAAATTAAAATTATTCAGGTATTAAAATGCAATTACATTTTATGCTGTTACGTTTTCCTCTAAGCAACCACTTAGCAGCGAGGGTGCCTCGATTGGCTGATTATTTCCTGTTTCCGTGTGCGTTAACTGCTGTCGTCAGTGTAAAACATGTTTTATCGCTGGTGTTGGTGGGGATCTTTCCCCCGCTGAATGGCGAGATCCAACGCTGTACTACCCGTCGACTTGCGTTTTTTTTTTTCAACTGTCACCAACCAGCGGGGCACCGCACCCTAAAAGGGGAAAAAATACCAAAATGCCTCATGAGTTAATGGAGCTCAGAAGGGCTCTTTTTTAAGAATCACAGAAGACTTGTGTCGTGGGATTAGCACTAACGCCAGTGTTCGTTTGCAGGAAGATTTGAATCAAAATAGAGAACATTTTGAGCATGTGCTGCGTTAGAACAATTCTTTAGAGTGTTTTCCATTATAGTATATGTTCCTTTGGATTTGTATTAACAATAAATGTTTGATTTAACAATAGAATGGGGACTCATTACATGCTGCTGCGTCGTCAGTCTTTCTTTGTCGGATATTGTTATACAAACTAGTCTCGTAGTGGCCGTATCCGGAATTACGCGTTACATCTTAACTCATTTTTTTTGTCCAAGCTCTACTGCTTCTGCTTTTGAGATGCTAAATGTTATATCTTCGAGCACCAGCTGCATGTGTATGTGTGTGTGTATGTGTGTGAATATAGATGTGTTTATATATATACGTCACGTAACTTTAGCACCTCCTGTAACTTTTGAACAGTTGACGTTATTGCAATGCAGTTTTCACAGAAGTGCATAAGGGAATGAGGCTAATTCATACGTGTATTCATTTCTATTTTATCACCTATAATTTACGAGATACATGAAGTAAATTTGTTTTCTCAAATGGAACTATACATATTTGTTCAGCCTACCATGACGAGAGTAAAACTTGAATCCAATGATATACGTATTGCCATATGTTAACCATTTGTTTTTGAGAAATTTTGATTTTTTTGCGACTAGTGTTCATCGGATATTTTGAATCTAAAAGTTCGCCACTCAATATATCTTATATATACATGAGGAGCCCAATGATCTCCTAATTAATAAAAAGGGAGAAATAGAATAAAATAAAACAAACAGAAATAAAAAAAGCGAAATAAAAATTGCGCGGAATCATAGGGTGGCCGCCATGAGCAACAGGTGCGTGACCCGGTGATCCAGAAGACTTGACGAGAAAACGGCGAAGAACAGCAAGAATGCCGTTGAAGAAAGTCAGTTGGAGTCTGAAAAGCGAACGGAACGGCCGTGATACATTGGAGGTGCGAGGAACACCGAGAGTTGCTACCGCTCTTGTGAGCCCAAATAACAGTGGTGTGATAGTAATTTTGAAACGTCGAAGCGAAAGAAAACTTGATAGTGAAATCGGATAGTAATATAAACAATTGGACATGTAAGTAATTGATCTCGAAGATCAGGGGCCACCACGTGGCTGATTGAATTGTGCGTGTCTGGACAAATGAGGCAATTGCGCCCTTGTGCGACGTTTGAAACGGAAGGTGGAGGCACGGTAGGAGGTAGATATCAAACACAACATGGACTTCTAAAAAATTAATAATAAAAGTAATAACAATATTAATAATAATGCAAACGGCTAAAACCTTCAAAAATACAATAAAAACACAGGAATACGATTTTTTTAAATATGCAGAGGTTTTCATTTGATTCGATTCCAGCCCGTGGGAATCGATTACAAGTACCGAAAGCAAAGGAATAGAATGCCGATTCTATAGGAATCGAAAGAAAAGAATCAATTCCGGAATCGAATCGGAAGAATCGGAACGTCCCTACTTGCATCATGGGGCTGGGTGGAGCCTATAACAAGGCGTTATCACAGCATGATTAGCTTTTCAAGGAACGGGGATAATGATTTAGGCAAATATCTGGCTAGAAACTGATGTAAATATGCAAGGAGTTATGAATGAAAGAAAAATGTTATGCATTATACGCTCTTACGTAATTCAAATTGTATTGGTGGCCATGATTTCATTAGCATTATTAAGTGGTATTAGTAATTTTATGGTTTTGTGTAAGATAGTATTTCATAAATAAGGGAAGCTATACGTGTAGGGAATTAGGAATAATAAAAATGATCAGGATCATCAAGAGGGAAAACAGAATACAGAATGTCAAGAAAATTATCAATCCAGCAGTTCTTGTTCAAAGAATTGTCACTGCTAAGCAGTGGAAGGACCAGCTCGATGAGTTTTTGACCTGCGATCTAGAACAGTATTCATTATTATTTGCCAATGGTTTAAAGAAAGAAATAATTCCACTCTCGATAAAACATTTAAACATGCATTCAATAACAAACAAGGTATTCAGTGATTAAGTTCAATACATCAATAAAGGTTTTTAGAACATACGTTCATTTGAGACATGAGTCTATACGGACAATTGTGTGGTCGTAGCAGCAGTAATAGTAGTATTAAATTGCAACTTTATAAAATCACTAATTCATCTCGTTAAATAATTAATTTACCTCTGCACACAGAATTGTTACCCTATTTCTTCCTCTCGTTGCTTACTGTGAGCTACTGCTTCCAACACTACATTCCGGCATACTTGGAAGGCAAAGATTTAGAAGGTGGGTTAATGTAAACAAACTGCAGCGCTTCCATCAGCATCGGCAAACTTAAAGCGAGCACGTAATACAACCGACCGCAAATGCTCTGTTGCCGGCCGGCCAGCCGACCGCGGCCACGCTGCACCCGGCGCCACGCACAGGAAATTCCCGTTTACGGAATACATTTTCAACCCACAAGCTTTTAAACAGCCAGAAATATGGAAGTCTTCCAAGATTTATGCTTCAAGTTTCCGCAGCGGCGTGGCACGCTCGTGCGCGTTTTAAATGGCGCTGCTCGTTGCCCCCACCCCACCCTACCTCTCTTTTCCCGGTCAGTCGGCCACAGCGAGGCCGCGTCTGCAAAGTCCGTGCAACGGAATTTTCGGAGAAGTAACGAGCGTCATACACCTATTTATTTGCTTTATATATAATATATATAAATTGATATATATACTGCGAGTTTTCTTTACGGCTGTCGCCGCTTCTCGCTTCCCAGTGTCCACCTCTTCCGATTTTCCCAGTCTCCATCTTTGAGGCCTCTTGCCTCCATTACTTCTTAGATGTCCTTTCTCCAACTTCTTGGTGGTCTTCCACGCTTCTTCGGCTCTGGAGGTGTCCATGACCAGATCTTCTTAGGCCACCTATTGCTTTCTGGAGGTGCCCATACCAATTCAATCGTTTTGTTCCAATTGAATCCAATATATTTGCTTAATTTACTTAGCGATAAAAACAGTTTAAAAAATATAACTGACGTTTTGGGAAGAAGTAACATTTGTGCAGGTTTTCTTGGCCTCCGGAACGCCTGCTCTTTTTCTGTATTAAGTTTTGAATGAATCAAGAACGTGCTTTGATGGTATAGTGTTTATTATGCCGGGCTATTGATCCCGAGTTCGCGGGTTCAAACCAAGTCACAGAAGGGAGACTCTTGAGACGCCAAAAACCGACGGCATGCATGCGGGCACTTGTCGCCATGTAAAACAGATCCCAGGAAAGGCACATGGCTGACCCTGGCAAAATTAAATCCTCTAGCAATTTAGCACCTATCAGAGTTTTGATATGAACTACTGGATAAGATTGCGGACATTGTATCTAGGCCTGTAATATCTGGTATTCAGGTATTCAAATCAAACATCAAAATTGGTGCACTAGCGCTCGTAGGGAAAGCAATGGCAACCTACCCTAGGAACACTTGCCCAAGACAACTTTCACAAGACAGCGTGCTTCGGGACTGCCAATCAGCCATATGGCTGTTAACCAAAGAGAGAATGAATAAAGGTAGCAAGGAGCGTTTTGGCAAATTTTGCTAACAAGAATTATTCATTCCTATATTTTTTAAACTATTTGAATAGGTAAAATGATATACAAATTGTTTGGGTTGATCCCTCTTTAAGACCTAAATAAAAAATGGACTCACCAGCAAGAGAACACAAGATGGTCATCTAGGTTCTATAATCAAAACTCGCGAGGAGAATTATATAGTTTTATTTGCCAGAATTTTAAATGTTTGAACACCAAGTATTTTCTTTCAAGATACTTAGCTTTAATAATTCTGTAGGTCTGTTACAGTATATTTACAACTACAAATTAGCATTATTATCTGCAACGGCTACCGCTTATAGGTAATATTCTCTATGGTATCTGTTTTTGTGACACAAAACTACCAATTTAATCATCTTGAAAATGTTTTCGATGTAGAGAAACATTTTCTAGACTCTCTTTGTACAACGAGCCATAATGTTTCACTTAATTTCTACAAGGGCTGGATAATAAGTAATTAGAAATATTTTTTCTCTGAAATTACTTAATTGGCAGAGGTATTTACATTAACACACCTTCAATATAATTGTCTCCGTTATAAATGACCTTTTGCCAAATGTTTGGAAGGCGTCGTTCACCATCTCCGCATCAATTCCTGTTGACGACTCATATTAGCCGCCCTATAGTATGAATAATTTCTTCCCTGGTATTTGCCGGATCCTTCGCAATGGTTCTTTCATTTTGCTGAAGAGATCATGAGCACAAGGACTCGGGTGAGTAAGTGGGTGAGTAAGGTGGATGTTCCAGAATCTCCCGTTGCCAGCGGCGCTAGAGTTCTCCACATGAGGTCGTCCTGCACAGGGGTTATCCTTCACATCATATCTGCCTAATCAGAACTCTTTAACCCATCGTGCGACTATGGAGTATAGATAGACTGCATCACCACAAACTTTATGCAGTCCCTGAAAACATTCTTGCTTACTCCGATTTCGTGCCACTTCAATTTTGAGTCACGAATGTTGCTCTACCTTTGTAAACATGACGTTAGGGCGCTTTCACTCCTGTTATGAAGCTCAACGATTTTCACACTGCAGTAGTCTGACAGAGTAGTGTTCCTTTTCGCTGCACACATTCGTCTAATAGTCCCTTTCGTTATGAGAGTTGGCAGCACGCCGACTCACGGGCTTTAAGTTATGGCAACATTCTCATGACTTTTTATCCAACCTATGTACACAGTATTTGTTTATTTGTTTCAAAAGTTATAACAAACGTAGAAGGTTGAAAAACGTTATATTAGAGAAATCAATCGTCGGAAAAAAAAATACATTTTTGAATTCATCCAGAATACCACATCACTTTACTTGATAATTAGCCATTCCCACTCAGAAAATCAGTACATTTAGTACGTATATTTTGAATGACCTTAACTCTCCATACTAAAGTGAATGAAAAATAACTGCAATTAATTCGAAATACTAAAAGCAAAGGGTTTTAATGGCGTATATCTACATACAATAATAAACGCTACCAAACGAGACGGGAGTGATCGAAAATTTCACAAAACTGAGCAGATAGAAGGGCTTACGGTAGCGTACCAAAGCCAATTTCACGCTCATAGAGTAGAACACACAGGGATTGCTCATGCTATGATAATCTGAAACATGGTGGTAAACGCCACATTTCAACCGCTGACCAAATGAGGTAACCGTGACAGATTGCACCTACGGCGCAATTTAAAAACAAACAAGGCATGCATTCACGCTCCAATGTTAAGTTCACTTCACACGGCCCAATTGGCACACATTTTCTGCGCGCCAACGATAAACAAAACAAATAACGTTCTTGAATCATACAGAATGTCACGGACAATAAAACACGTACACAAATTCAATATGTTTCCTGAATAACTTCATCAAGAACAGTTTCTTTCAGATTTTACATGCAAAGACTGACAAATCTGAAAAAAATATTCGTTATGAGACTAATTCCAACGTTTATTCACCCATAAAAACATTAAGACCAATTAAGAGCTTCAATGTGAACAACTGGTGCTATGAGAGCACATATTTTCTTGATTATTTGTATCGGTTTCCAATATTATAATACTTCATGAAGCTGCAATCTTGTTTCCAATCAGCAAACATTTTCTCTCCGCACTGGGATTCAAACTTGCGTTGTTAGCATGAACACGCCAGTTAGGTACCCCCTGTATCACAAACCAAACAGTTACTTTCAACATTCCCGACCCTTAAAAAAATTTGAACATTTGCATTTGCAATTTTCAAAAATTCAGAGATTTTCATTATTTAATTTACAAGATCAAGTTTTATAGAATAAATTTAATAAATTTAAAAAATTGTCAATACAGTGTTTTTGCGAATGTTTTTGCAAGTTTTAAAAATACAGAATAGTCGAAAAATGAAATAGATCAAATTTTTTAACGTGTTTGCTATATACAAGGAAAACATTTAAAGAAAAAATAGTCATATTTTAGAAAACAATTTTTAAAATTCCCTATATTACATGCACAAAATTACGCGAAAACAACTGATATTTTCGAAAACGTGTACTTGAATTTCTTCAAAAATCTTTTTTTGAAGAACAGATGTAAAAGGTGGAAACAACAAATGTTAAAGAAAAATATTCTTAATATTCTAGTTATGTAAAGACGCTAAAAACTGCAATTTGAATTTCTGAATGCAATTCTGAATTTGAATTTCTGTAATCATTGAAAATTCAGATATTTCAACTAAAATGAGACGCAAATTTAAGCGTCCACATTGCGTCCGTTTAGATTGGTCGGTAATGGAATGTCAATTTGGGATAAAACTGAACGGTTTTGGTGCTAGCGTTGACCTCGAACGGACGGACGTTTTACCTTAATAGTTTCTTCGGTATCAAGAACCCACAATACATGGATTCTGGCTACACAATGCGGATCAGTGGATTGCAGAAACTTATACTACTAATTGCATCTGCCCAACCAAAACAGTCATCCTGGTGTAACGGAATTTATTTCTCAATAAAACTTTGACCGGGTTGAACAAGCAGCACCATTCCTAATAAAAGAGGAAACGTGTTAGAGGAATAATTTACTATATATAGGAACAATGCCTATTCACTTTTTCGTTACCAGGGCGCGATAATAAGAGGTTTTCTGCCGAAGAAACGGTAATTTACGCCGATTAGGGAAGTGCAAGAGAAAAAATTATAAATATTAATGTTTTCATATTCATAAAATAGAAGTTATAATTTTCATTAATGTGCTCAGAGTCGGATGGTTAGTAAGTAACTAGCTGTAGATCATCGGTTATTGACATCAAGGGAGAAATAGTTTACATGATATTAGGGATCATTTAGATCTTCCACCTCGTTTAAGGAATAATGGAGAAAGAAATCAACACACAAATCCTTAATAGCGATACTGCTGTGGAGCGAAATAAACCTAAGGCAAACACAATTGATTGCATATTATGAAGTAACGAAGCCAGTTACGTTAAAATGACAACATTAACGCAACGATAACGTTACGCTGAAACACACTTAACGTGTACGACATACGTATAGTGCGTATGTCGTAGACGATAATCTGAAACCTGAGTTCTAACAGTTGCTTTCCGAAGTTGTTACCTCTACAGGCCCTATTGGATATTTTATTATATTTGATGAAGGTACCCACTCTGTAGTTACAAAGCGGTTATTTTTACTTTTAAACAACAATTTACAAAGTGCGGAATATTTAAAACTGTCGAACTAATTCTTTATAATTGTGTAATCGACAAAAAATCAATGACTCCTCTAAATCGGAAACGAGTATTACTTATATATGCCACAGAGTTTGTTTGTAATATGTAGTTTCTAATTCTTATTACTATATTTATAAATAGATGATATATATGGCTATATACATAATAAAAGACGACGAAATGATAAAGTTTTCTTAGTATTAAATCTTAAAGTAGTCAAATTTGTGTATAGGGAAATAGAAGTTTGAATCACGACAGTAAACGATTATAAAGCTTAATTTTCATATTCGTCAAGCTGTATCCTATTCTCTTTTATTGGGAATGGTGCTGCTTGGTCAACCCGGTCAAATTGTTATTGAGAAATAAATTCTTTTACACGAGGATGACTGTTTTGGTTGGGCAGATGGAGATATTAGTATACGTTGCTGCAATCCACTGATCCGCACCACTAATCTGCACAGCACTTTATTATGAACACTTATGACATTATTTTATTTATCTATATAATTCTTGTATAGCTTCTTATCATCATAAGATAATAAGATTGTTTCATAATATAAGAACAGACTTTATTCCTCGTGCTTTTGTCTAAAGAAATACACGCGAAATTTCACGACAGAATTGCACGGTTTGTGTATGCTCTGTGTGTGTGTGGATCGCGCTGGAACGGTAAACGGTGCCAAGCGCCTAGCTCACAGATACTTGGCAGCAACTATGCGTGTTTATTTATGTATGTTTTCCCCAGTCATTACATGAATGGCATTATCGCAAGCTTCTGTTGTTGATGGACGCACTCTGCGCTCTTTGCCTTTCATAGTCGTACATGTTGAACATCACTTTCACACGCAAACACAATCTGTCTGTTAATGTTTTCAGACAAAAGCTTTGAATGTTATCTGAACACATAACACGGATAATTGCGTGCACCACTTGCCTAAATCAATTATACTATAGTAAATTAATTTGAAAATGTCATAGTGTCTAACACTGTTTCCTGCAATATGGAAACTACTCAAAGCAGTATAAGAATTTCTCAGAGCGCCAGGTGTGTGAAATAAATAATGTCGAATCTTCTTCTATGAGTGGCGCAAAGAAATTAATACAGCTGAACACAGGTGGTTCAAGACAACTAAAAATTGTGAGAAAAGTTCTTGGAAACTGATGTTTTAAAAAGATCATATACTTATCTTTTATATTGATGTGTTGATCTCCCGTCGATATTAGTTCTCCATCATAAAATAATTATTCTTTATTCACATTAAAAGAACATATTTATTCGTAATCAATCGGAGTACATTTCTGTCATCGCATTCCCCTTTGTCTCCGTACATCAACAACACTATGGTTACCCATTTTACACGATACTATGGCTGCTTGGTACAACAAATCCCCCCTTTCGTGTAAAACTTGCGATTTTTCTTTTAATCTTCTCCATTTCTTTTTCTTGAACTCTTGTATTTCAGATTACAATCCTATTAACATTTTAAACAACAATATATATTAAAAAAACAACAATAATAAATACAGAATTACAGTTAAATACATTAACATTTAAGAAATTAAAATCACATTCATGTTCTTTAAGTGTTTATCATGACAAAGCTATTTATATCTTTTGTCATGATATTTGCTTGCATATCTTCTGATTTTTCATATTGTAGAATAATATTGCCATTATCTTTTTCTTCTTTAACATAGTAACACTTGCGTTTTATATGCTTGTTTCTAGCATTTACTTTACTATTGTCACACCAATCTAGTACAGCTTTACTGTCTATTTTAATTACCACTGGTTTCGTAAGAAATTGTTCTTGTTCCAGTTCTTCGAATAATTGTAAAAACCAATTACATTCGCATGTTGAGTTGCATAATTGAACCAATTCCGATTCCATAGTAGACAGTGTAACTAGTTTTTGCTTTTTACTTTTCCACGACACTAAATTATTCCCAATGTTAATAATATGTCCGCCAAAAGATTTACAATCTGTTGTATTGCACCAACTTCCATCCGAGCTTATATTAAGTTTTCCCATTTTATTTTCTATATGTAATTTATATTTTTTAGTTTTCGTTTTAATATTCGTTTTAAAGCATTCAAGTGAATTTCTCTTGGATCTTTGGCATATTGTGATAATTTACTTATGGTAAATGCTAAATCAGGTCTTGTTCCTGTTACTAAATAACCTATACATCCTAGCATTTCCATGTATTTTAATTTGTGAACTCTTTGTGAGTCGTCATACTGATCTAGTGATAACCCGATTTCTCCAGGAGTTTTAACTGGATTACATTCTGACATATCGAACCTTTTCAAAATATCGCCAATATAATCTTCTTGAGATAAATAAAAACCATTTAAATCTCGTTTAATTGCAATACCTAAGTATTTTAGGTTTTCCTTGATTTCCTTAATGGTTAATTCATTTTTTAATGCATTCATCAGTTTATTTGTCTCATCGTCAGTTTCTCCAATAATGACGCAATCATTAATATAAACTCCTATAGCAATGAATTTATTATTATATTTTCCCTTAAATACGCAAGGATCCATTTTAGTTCTCTCCAAACCTATTTTATTTAGTATATTTAAAAAAAAATTATACCAACATTTTCCCGCTTCAGGCAGACCATACAAACTTTTACATATTTTAAGTACTTTCCCATATTCTATATTTAATCCTTCAGGTACTTTCATGTAAATCTCCTTATCTAAAGTTCCATTCAAATAGGAAGTAGGCTGTCTGTACGTCCACAAATTTTACACTGTAGTTTTTAATACTAGCTATTGACAGTAGCAATCTAAATGATTCTAGTTTCATTACGGGACTAAAAAAATCTTCACAATTATTTTCCATTTTCAATTTTGATCCGTCTGCCACTAGCCTTGCTTTAAACTTTTTTCTTCCTTCAATTTCCTTTAAACTGAATATCCATTTTCCTTTAATAATATCTTTACCGTCTGGTTTATCTACTATTTCCCATACATTATAATTCTTCAAAGACAGTAGTTCTTTGTTAATTGCTTCTATCCATTCTTCTTTATCTTTAGATATATAAACTTCTTTAAAATTTTTTGGGATGATTTCATTTATAGCACACGCCTGGTATCTTTCAGGTTGTTTTCTTTCCCTCGACGATCTTCTAGTTGCTAGTATTATATTCATGTTGATTTAACTGCATGTCTTGTTCTTTAATCGGAATATTATCAACAGTTTCACAATCTTGATGATTTATGTTGAATTCTTCTGAATTTTCAGTATTTGTATCTTTATTAACTAAATCAGTTGTCGGTTGATCATTATTTTCAAATTGAGATGTGATTGTGTTATTTTTATTTCTCGCTGATAAATTGTGAATAAACATGTAATCTAGTGAATTGATTTCTTGAGATTTATCGTATAAATCATTACAGTATCCATTTTCTGTTTCAAAGAACACTACATTCCTGTTTTCAATAATCTTGTTTTCTTCTATATCATAAATTCTGTATGCTTTTCTTGTTCTTGAGTAACCAACAAAAATTCCTTGTTTACCTCGTTTATCAAATTTATGTTTTTGACTGTCTTCATTTCTGAAGAATATTTTACATCCAAATATTCGTAAATGCTTTACAGAAGGTTTTTTACCTCTCCATATTTCCATAGGAGTTTTATTCTTTGCATTATTGTATAACAGATTATGTAAATACGTTGCTGTTGATACAGCTTCTGCCCAAAACTTTATTGGAAGGTTGGAAGCTAAAAGGATAACACGTGCTGTGGTTATTAGTGTTCTATTAGCCCGTTCTGCAATTCCAATACCCTGCGGAGAGTGAATAGTTGTAAATTCTTGTTTAATACCTTTATTTTTACAATAACGTGTAAATCTCCTGTTCGTAAATTCAGTACCATTATTCGATCTTAAATATTTTACTTTTTCTCCAATTTCGTTCTCCCTTCTCTCTATCAACTCTTCTATTTTTTCAGGAACCTCTGATTTTTCCTTAATAAATTTAGTAAAGTATCTTCGGCTGAATTCGTCTACTACGTCCAAAACATACTTTTGCCCAGATATAGATGGATGTTTCATTGGACCGCAAACGTCAAGATGTAATCTTTCTAATATTCTTGTGGTTGTTTCTTGATACACTTTATTATGTGGTGATCTAGTAAGTTTACCTTGGATGCATGCATCACACGTTATTTCGGTTGCTGTAATATTATTTAGACCATAAACCATGTAGTCATTTTTCAATTTTAATAAATAATTATTATTTATGTACCCTAATCTTCTGTGCAATAATATTTTATTTTCAACTTTAGTTTGTTGACATATTTCTTGATTGTAATTATTATTGTTAAATTTCGTTTGTAAATTAATAATGAACATATTATTTGTGAATTTTCCTTGCACAATCAGCTCATTTGTTCCTTCATCATAAACCTTAGCGCCGTATTTATTTAATATTATTTTCTTATTGTGTTTTACTAGACTTGGTACGGAAATAAGATTATTTGTTACTTGCGGAACTAATAGAGTATCTTTAAATGTAATATTATGTTTAATTTGACGTAGACTGAATATTTCTATCCTTTTCTGCTGTACAAATATCAATTATTTCTGGTTTATAATGTGACAAGAGATTAATGTCATTAACCATATGAGATGAACACGCTGAGTCTAGTATCCATTTTACATTACTAGATGATAATTTATTATTTTTAATAGAAATGATTTGTACATGTTCGTGTTTACTATTTATCTCACGATGTTCATTTGTTTGTATAGCATTGGAAGTATTACAACAGAAATCTTTATTACGTTCTTGAAAATATTTATTTCGTTTATTTCCATAAGAAGTATTATTATTTGAATACTTATTTGAATGGAAAGCTGATTTATTATTATTACTGTTATATTTATTTTGTCTGTCTCGTAGAAACCAACAATCTTTAGAGTAATGTCCTGATTTACCGCAGTTGTAATATTTTTGTATTTTTCTTTCTCTAAATTTGAAAGCAAGATTATGGTTATTTTCTCTATTTTTTTCTCTCTATTTTATTCTCTCTATTTTTTCGATGATTAAAATTAATTAATACTTCTCGTAACGTTTCGTAAGTGACATTAGTATTTGTCATTATTGCCGTTGTAACTTCGCTATATTCTCGGGGTGGACCACCTATTATGTATCCGATGATCTCGTTCTCTTCTATTATAGTCCCGAGTTCCTTTAAATCACTTACTAAGATGTGAATTCGGGTTAAATATTCTTCAACTGATTCAGTATGTGACTTTTTAATTTTAGCTAGCGCTATTTTTAATTGCATTTTTCTATTATTATCTATACCTTCGTACCTTCTCTTCAACAATTCCCACAATGTTTTAGCTTCATCTATCCCTCTTACTGTCATTAATATTGACGATGACAAACTTAAATTTATTATTTCAACTACCTCTTCGTTATCTTGTGTCCATTTTTCCCAATCTTGTACCGCTCGTGGATTTGTACTATTGCGTTCCGGAGGAGATTCATTTAAAACATAATATAAATGTTTAATTTTTAGTAATGAAATGATTCTTACACTCCATACAGCAAAATTACTTCCATTGAAAATTTCTATTTTGTTGATTCCTACATTATCCATGTCTCGCGCTCTGCTACCATAAATGATGTTATAAAAAGATCATATACTTATCTTTTATATTGATGTGTTGATCACCTGTCGATATTAGTTGTCCATCATAAAATAATTATTCTTTATTCACATTAAAAGAACATATTTATTCGTAATCAATCGGAGTACATTTCTGTCATCGCATTCCCCTTTGTCTCCATACATCAACACTATGGTTACCCATTTTACACGATACTATGTCTACTTGGTACAACAGAAACAGCTGTTTCACAGAATTGCATTGTGTTCATGGTAGGTTATTGTTTTGTTCGTCACATCGAAGGAATAAACCCACAATATTTACAAAACAATACACAGAATACGTAATCTAACATAAAACATTCAGTGTTTGTTTATTTGTTCGTTTTTTATTTGTGCTGCTGTACCGTTCATCCAGTTGCGATAAAACTTCATCAACTTATTGTTTGCACTTGTGCGAAGAATATAGGCATTGTACAATGGGAATGTGCGTATGTCTGTCTATGGGCGTTGATGATTTTACGACTTTATGCTGATTCAAACGCCCCTGAACAGGAGCTCTAGGCAACCCTCCGTATCCTCAAGTATTAAACGCGTCTTCGCTGCATATACTGCCCCTGCGATTGTGAAATATCGGCTGGAATTATTAGTTGAACGTTATTTCGGACAAGTAAACTGAATTTCTCCAAAACAGTGTCTCAACAAATGCATGCCAAAACTTGAACGTTTCAATCATAGGAATCTTTGACAACTATGTCCAAACCAGGACATAGAAATCTATATTTGCGAGAACGTCTTTCATCTATTAAAATGTTTGCAGAGCATATCATAAATGGGATTACCAATGACAAATGTGTGACCAATAGCGCGAGTAATGTAATACATTGCAATAGCGAAGTATTGCCGGGTCCACTACTATCTTTTCTGCAGACACGTCAACACATAGTACTAGAATTTGTTAGTTTAAAGCGCAAGTGGTACGATGGGCTGTATCATAAAGTATAGTGAATTTTATTCGTTATCAATACAATTATTTTTTCGGTTTATTTCTTGTTAACTGTATACAAGTTCTACTGTGATTGCAAAGAGTAAGTATTGTTAAAAGTAATGAGTATATTTAAAATCTCTTAATGTTATGTATGTATCGACAACAAGTTTTAAAAAGTAACTACAGATCATACAGTAAACCTTTAAATCAGAGTCATCTCGAATATCACCAGTTATAAAATATGAACTAGCTACAGAATGGCACATACTTTCCCGTATTAGTTTCTCTTTCCTACGGTCTCGGCTAGCTTTTCGGAATTGCCAAATACTCGCGCCAGCTGCCATCTATCGCCGCCCAAAGTAAATATCTTGACATTTTCTTAATTTTCGGTTTCCTAATGGTAGACCGAAAATATTAATTTTTAAATATTACATAACAGTACAACCTCGTCCTAAATGGTAATTTTCTTTGAAAAACTTGGAGGCGTTTTTTAAAAAAATACGTTTAAGCGCTACTAAAAAATGTGAAATTTGAAGGTTTTTTTGAGTTTTCGAACTTTCCAGTTTTTGAAAAACTTCATTTAAGTTGTTTGATGTACTTACACTCACAAATACAGTAGTGTTTACAAATTGCTGGAAATGTGCATATTAAAGGTGTGAGAGATCTTCGAAAAATCACATTTACGTAATGTTTGCAAAAACAGAAAAATACCCCAATTTGAACTTGAAGTCATATTAAAGATTTCTATTAGCATCATTCGTTCCAAAAATTTGAAGAAAAAAATTTGGAGCCATTTATTACTAAATGGGGTTTGCCTGTTTCTGAAAATGCGGAATTTTGAGCTAGTTTTCAAATAAAACGGTTGAGTCCTCGAAAACCTTTACTTGACATTATTTAAAGCACATGTATTCGTAAATATAATAATATAAACAAATCTCCACTAATGTAAATATTACCGACGTGGGAGACAAGTCGAAACATTGCACATTTTTGTATTTTTGATAAAACAAAAGATAGAGCAATACGGCAATTATGCCATTTCATAGGGCACATTTAGAACTATCCCTATGAAAATTTGGAGTCGTTTTGAGAAAATCTTGTTTTTGTAATTTTGTAAAATTGCAAATATTGCACGCCATATTGCGGCAAACACAATCTTTTCAAAAAAATGTACGTGACCTTAATGATAGAACTCACTTTGGAGAACAAATTTTATTTGGAGGAAAAATATCTATGTTCAATTTTTACTGGTAGGAAGACGCGGAAAAAATTCAAATTTTTGCAATTTTCCGTGTAAACCGTGAAAATGAGACCTACGTGACCTCAATAAGTGCATTTTCCTCTATTCTTACAAAAAAATTAGAGAAAAAATTTGGAGTCGTTTTTGAGAAAATTTTGAAAGTGTCCGGAGGGCTTCATGTAAATTTTGAAGAAAATTTTTCAAAATCGCGGCGCCTCGTGTGGATGCAGATTGACAAGGGAAAATCCGTTTTGGGAGAAATTGCACGTATGTTTTAAGCGCTTGTGTTGTTCACAGACGGACGGACAAACAGACACGGACGGACGTTTTGAAAAAAAAAACACATTTTCGATATCAGGGGACACCAAAACGTGTATTTCCGTTAAAATCACTAAATCTGTTTTGCGCAGCATTTTATAACTTTCCCTATACTGCGTATATTACTCCGTGTATACAGGAAAGTAAAAATATGGCTAATATGATTAAATATGGTAAAACAAACGCCATTTATATGATTCCTGCGAGCGCCTCTACATAAGCCCTGCAATACTACAATTGCATTACCTGTTCATTTAAAGATGGGAAATATATTGTCATGCTATTAAGGTATCTATAATTACGACACATATTTATGGGTGGTTATTATTATTATTTATTAGAACCCATATTTATGGGAAGGCCAGTATCAGCACTCACTGCAAGAGATCCACATATATTGCAAGTACCAGATTGCCAGATGTATTGACAGGATTACAAGAAGCAATTTATTACATATAGGAATAATATTTATCGACTTTCGTTACCAAGCTCCACAATATGAATTTTTCCGTCGAAAAATCGTCGATTTATTACCGCAGCATTACGTACAATAATTTTTCTTTAGTTCGTAAGTATGTAGTAAGGCGGGAAAGTTAAGAGTAGATAAAATTGTTTTGAATATGTATTGAAAATGTGAAAGTCCAACCCAATAAAACATTTGTAATTATTTACAGTAAATACTTAACATAGTGTATATAATGCTATATAATGTAGATACAAAAATAGATTTATAATTTCAAACACCATGCACACTTAAGTCATAGAGTAATTTTCCCGGAGAGAAAAATTGGTCACAGGAGAACTAAATGCAAACTAAGTCTTTTTGGGAAACAAATGTACAAAGCTACTGCAAGAATGAAAGTAGATTGTTCAATAAAAATATGTTTACTATTTTTCATTACATTCTCCTTTACTGCCACAAACCAAGAACAATATTTTTTCTGACCTAAAAGTCTACGTTGAAGGTGAATTTCATTACAAGTTTAATTTATTTATTTTTTATTTATTTATTTACGTCAAAAACAGTTAAAAACTGCGTGTGACGAGCTATGGGGAGAAGTTAATTTTGTGCACGTTTTCATAATTCTGTGGTCTCTATCCTAAACCTTATTCTAGTCGAATTTTGAATACAGAAAAGAGAGGTTTTTTTCGAGTTTTGTTGACAAAAAATTCGCTCCTATATTATAAATATTTTCAAAGGTAAAATTAGCTATAAAATTCCTGCCCTGAACCCTCATGTTCTTCATGAAAGAATAATACTTTTGCCGCGATAATATGAAAAACGAGAATTTGAATAACTATATTTCCCACTGAAATTCAGAAGACGTGCACAAATAATGAAGTTATATTTATGTCCAGAAGCAAAACAAGGGACCATCTCAGCATTTGCTCAAGGATCAGGGAAACTGGACGAAAAACCTGATCGAGATGGGGGCCATCCCCCCTGAAACTGTGGTACAATACTTTTTACAGGTTCTTTAGAATTATACAGTCCAAATGATAAATAATTACATTAACTATCATTGTTAAAATTAATGCTACTTTACTTTTTGATGCTCGGTATAGTCTTGAATTGTATAGAAACAGTTATGCAGCAGAAAAGATTTTACTTGGGACTTAAACTTTTCTATGGAATTTAATCGTTTAATGTCTTCTGGCAAAGTGTTGTAGAGTAATGTACATGAATTGTATGTGAATTTTTTGTAGTGAGCTGTTGATACTGCTACCTGGTGAATATGATTACTACGTCGTGTGTTATACTTATAGACATCGGCGTTTGCTGAAAATTTAATATTTGTGAGTTTTGGTAACCGTTTTATTTATTTCCTTTAACAAGGCATGCTTTTATTATTTCATTTTTTGTTTAGAATTTTAACTATTCTCGTATCATGGAATTCTAATTAAAGAAGAATACACTGAAGAAACACGGAAATTTCTAAGGCTTTTAGGAATATGAATTTTAAGTTAGTCAATAAGTCCTTCTTACGCCTTTACTTACTTCAGTTTGTCTTTTAAAACTTATTTATTGATCGACTAAGTCCTGCCATTGTCAATCATCAAATAACGGGCACTACAAAGGTAACCTGGGAAAGATCTCCCATTGTCAGAATTTGAACACATCATATAATCTTGTCATCACTTATGATATATCAATTATATCGTTGAAAGTAAGTGTATTATAGTAAAAAAAAGCCTTTTCTGCTGTTTACGCACGCTAGCGGAGGAAGGCCGCCCGCTCCGCTCTGACGCGGTGGGCCGGACGCCCCCTCCTCCGCGCGCCCGCCGCTGCCATTCACCCGTTAATCTCGCCGCACCTCTGTTCGGCTGCCGCCCCTAGCGAAAGCGGAGGTTCACACCTTTGCGGTAGTCGGCAAAGACGCCCATTGTCTTGAAACGGGCGCCCGTCGCCGGCGGTCGTAGGGACAGCCGCATTTGTCGCGCGCCGCGCCGCCGCGGCCGCCCGGATGCGCCCCCCCCCCACCCAGCGGGCCAGTTGAGCTTCGGCCGCCGCGGGTACTTTGCCTGTACCCAGCACCGCCGACCCATCCCTTCGGCGGGGGTGGGTGCTTCAGAGCCTCTTTCGGCATGTGCGGCTTGTGGCTGTCCTTCCTCCAAGCAGCAGCACCTCGCGCGCCCCCGCCCCTTGTCTCGGGGCCCTAGACCGGAGCTACCCAAGGGCCCCCCCTCTTCATCTCACACCATCCCCTTCCGCCACGCCTCGCGGTGGCCACCCCCCATCGCGAGGTCGGGCGGGGGCGGTTGTCTATATATTGTCGGGAACCATCGCAACCAAAATGATTCGCTTGCCAGACATCGCTCAGATGACAGCGCCATTTGCATTCAGGGTTGCTGCCATGAGCAGAGTTACTTTCCGCGGCAGTCATGCCTTAAGCTGTCTAGTCGACACTTGCGCCATGCCATGCAGTGAATTATCTTAATTTCACAACGGCAATGTTAGGGCTACAGGCTGCCCAACTCAATCTAATTAGGGCTAAAGCTGCCCATGAAAGTGCATCACACTGGCGTGCATTCTAACATCACTCGCACACTGTGGCGCGTTAGTGAACGGCGGCATACATGCCGCTTCATCGTGTCCGGGGACTCCGATCATGGTATCAGCTGATGATGCATTGTCAGTCATCCCAGGCGCATCGCCGCAGTCTCCAGCGCCAGCAGTGACGGCCCGGGACTTGTCTCCAACTGTGCATAAATCAGGTGCCTTGCCCTTGTGCCAAGCTTTTTAGAGACATTCAGCTCTACGCTTCAGCAACTTTAATCGTCCAGTATAATAATTTTGTGGCTCCATGTACATTGTTAGTTTTAAGATTATAATTAGAATTTTATGAGTAATTTGCAGCTCGGGCCCGGCCATTGACTATGTAAATAGCATGCTCAGTTTTATATCGTTCTTTTTGGTTTTTCTTAGATTATAAGTTTTATAAATTCCAAGAGGCATCAATTCTCTAATTTCAATTCAGTTTATTAAATTAATATTATCCTATCAGTTTGCGTTTCTATCTTTCGGCCGACCCTTCATTTCCTCTTTCGAGGTGGTCCTCCTTCTCCTTTTTTTAGTAGCCCTCTGGCTACATCACCTGAGCTACCGGAGGCCGATATGTGTGTGTGCTGTGTGTCAACATAGCCAGCAGTCTACTCCGGCTGTTGGCTCATCATCGTGCGTGGCGCCGTGTGAGGGTTGGGTACCAGGTGAGTACTTGCATCGGCACGCACTCACAGGGCACGGATGCGCGGTGCGCGCACACTGCAATCAATTGCGTAGTTACTGCAGCTTAGATGAAACAATAGTCCCAAGGTAAAAAATGAGGGCGAAAATTAACGCATATTTATAATCATGTCCAAAAAAAGCGTTTCCAGCACTAAAGAAAATTGAGCGCTTAGAAAGAGTGGAATTTTGGTCGGGATTGGCAGTAGGTAACATTAATAAAGAGAGGAAGAACGCGAGTCGAAGTATGAAAGAAAGATTATTAGAGAAAGCGTCTGACAGCGCCTTTTAGACAGCTTCTGAGTGACGAAATAATGGCTGTGTGTGTGTATGTGTGTGTGAGAGAGAGAGAGAGAGAGAGAGAGAGAGAAAGAAAGAGAGAGATTAATACAGAGAGGGAAGGGAGCGAGTATGAAGAATAGAGAAAAACTACGGAGGGAAATGAGAGACGAAATATTTGAGGAGTGGGAAGAAGGGATAGAGGAAACAGAGGAGGGAGGAATTGGAGAGTTGTAGGGAGAAGTGGTACAGAGGAGGAGAAAAGGTGGGATGAAATAAGAGAGAGACCATGTATTGATACAACTCGGCTGATCAGAAGAAAATTCATTATTAAATCTTCCTTCAAATGAGTAAAAGTTATGTAGATATTGAAGGCAAACATCACCTAGAGATGCATATTACGCATGGCATTCTACTGCACCATTCATCAGAGCAAAACACTAGTTCCCAATAACATTGCTTCACTGTAGATTCCGTACCTTTGAAGCTTGCGAATTCACGGAAATTTGATATTTTTGGAACTTACGTGGATCTAATATCAATTTTTTTCACTATCAGATCTATACCGTTGTATGTTGATACACCTGGTTTCTGCCTGTCGCGTCGTGATAGTTTATTACGATAGATGTATGTTACATTACTATATGTTTCCCATCACATTTTAGAAGATTGGCATACAGACGACTCTGGATATAGTGAACTAGAATATAAGAAACTTTTGGTTATAATGAACTAGTTCCGAGCATACGTAAGAAAAGAGCGCTACAAGATTCGGTTAGAGTGAATTCTGGGCAACTAATATAAAGAACATAAGAAATGGTACTTTCCAGGGAGTAACCTTCACCTCAGAGCCGTGAATTCCAATGACCTGCAGTTTGCAGGCTCACAATATCATGACTTTTTATTGTGGCGTTTACGACGAATAAAAGGAAATAAGGGAGATTACCAATGGGATTATTTTTCAGATCATAAATGACAATTCTGAAGATCCTGATTACATCGACTCCTACTGCAAAATACAAATAAGTAAAATCTCATTTTGCTGGGGTAGTCGTGGAAGGGTAGTTCGGATAAAAAGAAAACAAACGTGATGACAAAGAGAATACGAATGAAGAAAGTGTTTCAACCCTACAACAGTTGTTTAAACATATAAGGACTCTGCAAAGATATTTGGAGACAACGCTGAATGAAGTGTGGAGAAAGTACGGAATCTCGAAAAGGATCTGCACACATTAATAAAAAATTATTAATGAGTAAACGGTAATGAAAAAAATATTTTAAAGCTGAATTAAAATACTGAAATTCCGAATTCACAATGTTTGGATATTTTACTGAAACTCTGAAATACAAAGTTTATTAAAGTGGAGAAAATATTTTAACTTGGCACATCGAATGTAGCAATAATATATTTTGATACATAGCACTAATAATCCCCAGAAGTCCACCATAACCGCAGTCGACAGCAGTAGGTCGTCAAGAGATGGCAATGCCAGCAACACTCGGTAACCTTTGAAACACGATAATAATGGAAAATCAGAGAGCTCGCACGATACCCTGTGACCAGCGCCGACGTCGAAGCCTGTTACGATTAATGATGCTTGTGTTGGCACAATCACACACGAGGTCTGTGACTAACAACGTGCGGCAAGAGAATTCTCTGGAACTAGGTTCGGCTCATTCAATGTAGAGTTCACCCCGGCTCCATTTTGTTGTGTAGTCTCCAGTCAGCACTTCTCTGGGCATCAGCCTCGTGATTAAGTGCATATTATAGCCGGGAGGTTGCTATGATCCTCTCTGGAATGTGAGATCCGGCGCCGGTCTACACATCATTCGGTGCTTCCCTTGCCAGGTCTCTCCGCCAGGATGATACCGCCCCAGCTGGGACTAACTACAGCTCCGAGACTCCCAACTAGTCTTCCGATGAGTAAAAGTGAAGTGCAAATAAGTGTGTGTAAGGCGAGATGAGGGAACAAGGATGAAGAGGAGAAGGTCGCGTGCGGTCCGGGACCCGTTCGTTAAGATACTTCCCGGGAATTTGCCTGGTATTGATAGGAGAAAACACAGAAAAATATAAATCAGAGAGGTCGGTCACTAGAATTATACTCCAGGAACTGAATTCGACCAAGCAGTAGGTAATGGTGGTGCTACTACGGCAACAAACTAGCGCTACAACGGCAGACATTTCCTCGCATAATTTGTACATAATCTGATACGGAATATTTATAAGCGATATTAAAACTTTCGGCCTTGGCACGCAGTATCACGTCGACTGGTTTATATTTGAATTGTCCAATGTAGAAAGGATACATCGTACATTTCCACAACTTTACAAGAGTAAAGAAACGATTTGCAAGAAGAATTACCAATGTTTTATTTTGTAACTTTTCTGCCGATACATTTGCAGTATCTGAACGTAGTATATTACAAAATACATTTTTAACATTGTAGATATTTAAAAATGTACCCTTTTTACATTGGATGGGAATTTCATTAAACTTCTTCATGATAATGTTTAAGTCAATCACAAACATCACAAATATGATTTGATTCTCATGTCAATATATTATTGAAGTAAAAATATACATTTTAAGAAAATTTAACGGTAAATTAGGTTAAAATTTTATTTTCAATTTAAAAATCATAAATTATTTTTTAAATTCAGAAGTTGTATTGTTCTTAAGATTCTCATCACTAGCAGCATTAGAGCTTAATGTATAAGCCCTTGCAAGTAAATGTCTTGAATACCCTTCGTGTTCAAATTATTGAAATAACTTGTATCTCGTCTGAATGTGGGATCTCAAAATATTTTAAACATCATTTACAATATTCACCTGGCTTTTATCTCTGTAATCAATGCTCTTTAGAATTCACAAGGCTTTGTCCACATAACTTAATCATTTCTTAATAACATTCCTTACCCTAAGTTCTGAATTATTCTTCTTCCTGCCTTCTTAATCTTCCTCTAATTAATTAAACAAAAAATAACGTCCTTTCCTCATAAAAATATTTACAAAACTATTATAAAGAACATTAAAACTCACGTACACACAAACAATAGCACACAATACAGCCTTTAGAAATGTTACTTGGCTGCCATACTCAACCAATGCAAGAACGTTACGTCCTTGTAAGATGTCCCCTTTCTCCATTGCGTTGTTCTTTTAATTCACGTATTCAGTGGGAAGGACAAAAGCAGATACCTTTCTGTACAGTGAAAGATACAGCTAAAAGGGAAGCATACCAATTATAATATTGGAATAGGTGAAATGTGAACACGTACTCTTTCTGCATTGGGCGGTTCATTTGTACTAACTTACCAAATAAATAAAAAGACAACGAATACCCTTAGGAACCCCCATTAGGAATAATATACTTAATTTGTATATTCAAATGTATATATTTTGTGTAAGGTATAATCGAATAATTTCCCTAAGATGATTTGAATTACTCTCTAAATCATGGCTCACAAAGTCCATGTAAACCAAGTTTATTGACTGATCTGTGGAGAGGTACACAATGTTATATCCTTGTCTTTGAAACACGGGCGGCTGTTCTGCAAATCGGAGAAACTCAGATAGGGATACAGGATCCACCGAACTCCAAAGCTATGGCAAGACCCTTCAAACTCACGCTGGCGTTGGTCGACTGACTGGTTTGCTCGACCGAGATTCAATCCAGGACCGCGCGAATGAACTTGTGTTAGACGGCGCCCGACGTGCCGTGTTGCATTGCCGTTTCTGAGGAATTGGCTGTTCTGGTAATGTTACTACAGCTGCCTGGGAGCCACGAGTTGCAATGAAGCGCCAGAAGCTCTTTGCTCTCATTCTAAGCAGCTTAAAATTTGTCGAGAAATCACAATATGGGCGTAACGTTCGTATCCACATCGCAGCTCCAAAGTTTGCTTTCGCATGTAATCGTAGTGTGAAATCTACAGAGAAAACATATTAAATAGGCAAAATTTATAACGAGGAGATGCTTTGTAGAGAACAGATGTGAGAGAAATAATTGTCTTTCTTTCTCTCTCCCACCGTTTCCCTATTCTAATGTCATTTTTTCCTAAGTTATTTAGATAATCTATGATATTTCTATGTTACTGAGCGTATCATGTGATAGAAAATAAAATTATTAAGTTATCATAATTACGATACTTCCTATGAAATTTGTAAAATAATCGGTAAACTAAAAAATAAATATTCGGCCAATTTAGATGGATTTCCAGATTGTTGTTAAAGACGTATGCACCTGCTATTATACACCCGTTAGCTCACATAGTTAATGCATCGTTCTGCACCGGAACTTCCCCAGATGTTTTCAAAAGAGCTAAATAGAATTCAAAATTATAAGCCAATTTCTATTTTGTCAGTGTTTTCAAAAATTTAGAGAGATTTTTTTTACGAATGGAATCCTTTCTCAGTAAACACGGACCTTTTTCAGATTGCCAACAAGGATTCAAGAAATCAAAATTTACGGAAACAGCCATATTTTTTCCTTTTTTAAAGATGACACTTAATCCATGGATCAAAATGAAGCATCTATTGGAATATTTTTAGATCCTTCAAAAGCTTTTGACGGCATTGATCATAACATTTTACTCTCAAAATTACTTCGTGTGGAATTCGTGGTATTGCTCTTGATTAGTTATCTTTGATTTGTTCTTAAACAATAATTTCAGAGAGTAAAAATACCGTACTGGAATGATGGGATATTATGTATACACCTTTCCGATTCATTGCCAAGTAAACAAGGGGTCCCGCAGGCTGCGATATGCCCTCGACAATTCAAAACGCAAGAACAGTTCTCTTTGCGGATGATACGAATATTCTTTGCAAGAAAGAAACCGTAAATAGTACAATAACAGATTTTCAAATTGCTTTCGTAATAAAAAAAATAATAGTAAACGAAGGAAAAACAGTTTCAATGCAGTTTCCCATTTTAAATAAACAATTGCATATTGCATTGAAAATCAAGGAAGTGCAATGGACCGATGTTATGGTAACAACATTTTTAGGCCTCTCAATTCAGTGAAACTTCAAGCAGAATGTCCATTTAAATTAATTGAAAACAGAATCAAGAAAATAATGATACGCGTTCAGAATTCTTTCACATTCAGTCAGCCTTCATACCACTCTTTTTGTATATTTCGCGAATGTTCAGTCTTGCCTGAGATATAGCATTATATTCTGGGAAAATACATCTTATAGCCCCCAGGTTTTTAAATTACAAAAAACGAATTTTACAAATTATAAATAAATCCCATCCAAGTGATTATTGTAAGAACCTCTTTATTCAGCTAGAATTTCTACCATTACCTTGTCTCTTGATTTACGAATCAGTAGTTTTTGTCAAAAATAATTTACTCAAGGGTGGGGACATATGTGTAGCTAATTCCAATGTCAATATCTATAACACTCTTCGTAGTAATGATATTCATTAGGTGTTAGTATCAACAGCCCACTAAAAACATCCACATAAAATATATGCACATAATTTTACAACACATTGCCAGATGACATGAAAGGATTAAATTCAATAAAGAAGTTTATCTGTCAAGTAAAATCTTTTCTGCTTCATAACGGTTTCTATACAATTGCAGACTATACTAGGCTTCAAAAAGGAAAATAGTAACATTAATATTTAACAATGGTTTTGAATATATTAATGACCTTTTGGATTGTATAATTTTAAACAACCTGTAACAAGTATTGTACCTCAGCTTCTGGGTTAATGACCCCCATCTCGGACAGGTTTTTAGCCCAGTTTTCGTGATCCATCGATTGAATGCTGAGATGGCCGTTTGTTTTGTGTCTATTTATTTATTTAGTCAAAAAACAGTAAAAACTGTATATGACGTGTGGGGAAAGAAATTATAAATATGTCTATATATGTCTCTCTCTCTCTCTCTCTCTCTCTCTCTCTCTCTCTCTCTCTATATATATATATATATATATATATATATATATATATATATGTCTATAAATATAATTTTACTATCTGTGCACGTCTTTTAAGATTTCTGTGGATAATATAGTTATTCAAATTACTGTTCTCCATATTCTCACGATAAGATATCCTCCACGATTCCTTCATGCAATTTCAATGTTTGAAATGCTCTTCAGCCCACGCTCTCCTATAAAAGGTATTATGTGGTTGGGTATTATTTCCTTCTACCCCATTTTTTTGAGTGAGACCATGCTCTGCAATGGCTTGCATGGCTCCAATACTTGCTTTCACCAAGTTTTCTGGTCTTTCCTTAAAAATTCTAATGCTCTGGAAACATCGCCAACCCAGCGTAACAAAGTGGTATCAACATCATATTATTTTTTGTCGTTTTGAAAATATCTTACGAAGTGGAGGAAACTGACCCAAAAGGAACTCTATAAATAATGCAGAGTAAAACCACTTTCTACAGTAAGGGAGAAGATTTTCGATTACATAGGTCAACTATGGAAAATGATGAGATATAAGAATATGTGTGATTTTTTATGTATCACGCCCTAATTTCAAATACGTACATACAATTTCTCTAGCACGTATCATTTTTGTGATAAGATGGTTTTAATATTGCCAATGTGCGAATTATCCCCCAAAATGATTTTCCTAGCCAAAAATGAAAAATCATCAGAAAAAAAATGTGAGATTTTCTAAGTCCCGAGCTCTAATTCCAAATTTGTGCTTAGGTTTCCTCTGGTACGAACAGTTTGTGAAATAGTACGGTTTTCTAATGATGACTATGCTCATCTAAATCGGTAAAGCCGTTATTTTAGGAACTGCTGTTGCTGGGGATGAAATGAACTCTTGCTTCGAATAGCGTATCTTAAAACAGATATAGAAGGAAAACAACGTTCTCACTGTTCTTCGCGTTGATCCTAACATGATATTTCTCTTTCCTCTTCATATAGAGCTTAGATTAATTATTAGGTGAAGACGATGGGTAATGCAAACTGTGAATCATTTCAATATCTTTGTGAAAAATGTCAAAAAATAAGCGCAGCAAAAATGAAAGAAGGAATCTTCCCAAAAAACGAGATTTTAAAAGACGAGTCCACAAACGATGATTCTGGAAGAACAATATGTCTGGACTATTTTTCAGTAGGTATGTGAACATTTCCTACAGAAAAACAAATCTTCAGATTTTTTTAATGCGATCAAGAGATTTTGGTGCAGATTTCAAAAACCGCGCTCAATGTCACTTAATTTACACTTTCTACACTCCCATTTAGATTTCTTCCCGGATAATCTCTGTGACGTGAATGATGAACAGGGTGAACGTTTCTACCAAGATATCGGAACAAAGGAGAGACGACCCGAAGGTTTCTGGAATGACTCCATGACGGCAGATTTCTGCTGAATGATAGGTATACAGAGTGGATACTGAAACAGTCCCCAAGACTCGAGGGAGTTCACATTTCAAAGAAAGCTTTACTTCAGACCTGCACAGCATTTTGCACTTTCACTGACCTCAGGAGCTGAGTGCGGGCAACCCGGGTGCAAATGAGAAAATCGATGAAGGGTGGGGATGAGACCCAATCTAGGAGTGGGGACCACCAATCAGAATGCGCAGTTCGAAAGATAGCGCGTAAATTTAAAGAGCAATCGGCAAGAACATGACGGTCATACACAGTTCAAGTAATATTGTATTTTGTATTATATTGCAAATGTTTTTTCTCGGTATATGACAGGGCGAAATATGAAACTACAACGAATTATACATATTAGATTTCGACACCAAGTATTATAATTGCTTGTAGGGCTTATAATGTAATTCGCTTTGCTACGATGTAATCACAAACGTAGTGTTTTGCTAAAAACAAAATTTTGATACTGAATTGTTTTTGTTTGATGATGACAGCAATAAACTATTTTTTATTAACTATGTGTAATTGAATAAGACGGTTCTCTCAAAGCAAAAACATATTGTTCTTGAAAAAAATCATTATTTTCTGTTCTAATTTCTGACAAGAGAGTAGAGTCGTGTACGAGATCGTATACAAATTAAAAGCCCTTTGCATTCTATTTAACCAATACCCATGATTGCCTTATGATTGTCCGTAATATATCGTCACAAAAGTTTGCTCGTCGATCTCTTTTATTCAGTTTCATAATGGGGAAAAAATGGTCACAAATGTGTTATTAGACATTCCCCTTCTTGGAATTGCCACATATTCTATTTTATGTCAATCTTGATGTGAGAGATTGCTCTCATGATTTTGTTCATTTTTCTACGATTTGGAGATTATATCATTCCTGGTGAACAATCAATTATTAAATTGCAATTTTGTGTTAGATGGAATTAAATAATATTTTTTTCTTATATATAAGCATATATTTTAAAGCTACCGCTTAAGAGTCACAATGAGCATGTTATTTTCTATAAAAAATAGAAAATGAAAATACATACAGTGGTGGATACAAAGGTGGATATACAGTAGTGCACAAAACGTAAACAGTGAATTATGGCCCTGGTAACTTGAAATACTAGACATAATCCATTTAAACAAATGGCAATTTAATTTTGAAGCATGGATCATTATTAGACGCCCAGGTATTCAATCTACGCGCCGCGTCGTGCTACGTCAGACTTCTCCCCTCCCCGCAAAGCTTCCTACTCCCCACTACTTGCACTTTCGGCGCTGCCACGGGCAGGCGACCGGTTTGCAAGTGCAGAATGCCCGCGGGAGCAGGCGTTGTGCAGGTCTGCTTTACTCAGACCTTGAGGAAATGGAATATCGCCGATTTTCGATGTAATAAATGGATTTCGCTTCGCCCTGTGAAGGTCTAAGCCAGGGCTGAGGGGTGTTGTGTTGTTGCTAATTATTAAATTAGGGATGTTGTTTGTTGGACACTACAACTCCACTACATTGCTTCTATACTACTTTCATCATACTACCCTTTTCTTTTATAATACAATATACATATAGGAATTAGGCTTTTTGTGCCTTTTTTAACAGCTCCAAGCAGACAGGGTTCAGCCTTTAAGAGCGGACCGAACGCAACTCATGAATAGCAAATATTTAATGGCGAGCGGCCTCTACCGTAAGCCATGCTGTCGCATGTCGTCAGCTGTGTTGTAAGCAGTGACGCATTGAATATAAGAAGAGGCGCAAAAATATTATCAAATATTTTCATTTTTCAGTCAAAATCGAAACTGTTCCATTGTTTCTGAATTTTTCACGATGTCTTGTGTATCTAACAAAATCACAGACACCTCTCGAATGACTGGCAGGAAAAAGGTTTTTTCTATTTTCTTGAATTGAAAATTAGTAACTCAGATACATAATTTTGTATTTTTCCAGAGTTCCTCGGTATCTAACGAAACCGTAGACTCCTCTCAAAAGGCCGGGGGCTGCGTAATTTTCTTTCAATATTTCCGCGCATTGAAAATGCGTGAAACGGATTTAATCCCATGTACTCCACACAACAATGCAGTTGAATTCCTTGGTTTCCATATCGACACCACCATGAAGTGGAAAACCTTCATAGATACTTATATCCAACAAGACAAAGCCAAAATACTGCAGTAAGAGCAACTGATTATTGACTGCAAACAGTCAACTGAACAATTCCATTACTTTAGATAAAACCGTTATCAGAGATCTCCTTTTTTGTACACTTGTTCGATCCGGACAAACGCGTCCACATACAATCTACATATAAAGCTAATAATTCAGAACAAATAACTAAGAGATATTGCTATTAAAGCTTCCTAGTTCATCCCCAAAAAGCAACTACTCCATGAACTAAACTCGATTCACATAACACATACTTTCTCTTCAACTAATTCTTTTAAAACCTGCACTTCAGGAATCTACAGAGACACGTTGACCTTGTCACTCGTGTCAATCGAGTAGTCAATCTAGTTAATCTTGTCCATCCAAGAAAACATACTGATATTCCAAAAGAAACAAAACACATTTATTTATTCCTAAACATATTCACCTACCTGACTGATTTATGCTGGTGCTCTCCGAGTCCCCTACCCAACCGTAATTTTATCTTTGGAATTAATTTAGATGAAGTTAATTCATCAATATAAAAACAAGCGGGCCGTTTTATTAAATAGAACTTCGCGTGTCAATACACACAAAAAATAAAACTATTTTATTTCTACTGTACCGAGGCACTACCTCGTGGCTTTTGCACTAGCGTATCAACTTGAGCGGGTAGATGAGTGCTCTAAGTCCACTCGCATATTTGTTCAGAGCTCCTTTATGTCAACGAGTTTCGCACTCCCCCCACCCCCCCACGAACAATAAAAACGAAACGAAGCTTTGTGTCGCACGCTGGCTTCGCTCGTATATTTCCGTCCGCTTCCTGACAGTTTTCGATGTGATGTATCCAAATCGAGCTACACATAATTTAACACTCGCACAGCTTTCGATTTTCAGTGCCCGAAGGGTAGAAATAAAATGTCATTTAATACGAGGGATTTCAGCAGCCGAGGAAAACCGCATGCATTTTGTGCTTACAATGCTTGAGGCTACGTATCAGTGATGGAAAATGAATGAATGAATAGTTTATCTCCTTCATTTTGTAATAAGTTTAAATTCAATGAAAGTTATATATTTTCAATTTTACCAGAATTTTAATAAATTATGTGATTTACTATAATTTACAGAATTTTAATATATTATGTGATTACGTAACAGAAATAAATGAAAACAGAAATGAATTAACCTGAACATTTATCAGCATTTCATATACTGACACGTAATTGTCAAACATTTCCTTTAAAACCATATAATATAGGATAGACCGTGGCACGTATGTGCACGGGATGAGTTTTAGGGATATCGCACAGTACTGTATTTAGTTTTTGAAACCATTTAGATACTCCAAAAACAAGTCAAGAATAGGTTGGACGTCACACATTTGCGTAAAAAGAACCCACAGGGATTTCACCGTAGAGAACACCCTTTTTATGCGTACAATGCACAAGCGATAACAAAATGATTACATAATTTTTACTGAATATGTAGTTAGTAATAGGACCCTTAATTCAGATAAGCTTAATTATTTTTCTGTTGAGTGATTTCTATTCTGACGTGCTCTAGTAGGGAATACCAAGAAGTTTACATTACAAATAAAACATTTTTAAAAAATTTAGATTTTATTGACTCCTAAGAGTAATTTATGATTTACCTAAACGAGCCTCGATAGATGCCTAAACCAGTCTCTACCTGAGATAATTTAATACACATGATACGCGCGTGTTTTTCTTCATGATTTAATGTAAAATAGAATTTTGTATAGCAAAAGTGCACTTTATTCAGTGGCGTGCACTCCAGATCAGCTATTGGTAAACTACGCTTCCCCCGGAGAAAAGAACGTTAAATGTAATTTTTATTGCGAAATCGCCACTCTTACCAGTGAAGAGAACTCAGCTTGGAGTTGAAGTTTCTGTCAAGGAGGGATGGTCCATTGGCTTGCGTATGCACGCGGCTAGAGCCCGGCTCTGCACTGAGCATACAATTTTGATGCTACCGGGAGAGATGGCTCAGTGCATCAACCTGATGTCACTGCAGTCCCTCTGACCGGGAGGTCCTAGGACTCCACTCCCCACGGCGGCAGGATTTTCGACACTAGCTTGTAAGCTAGGTGTCTAATTCAGTCGCTGACTGGAGAAGAATTCTAGCGGCAGGCTGCTCTCATCGGTAGTTTTCCGTGGTTTCTCCGGTCAACACCAGGCGAATGCCGGAGCAGTACCCTAACAAACGGGCCACGGACCGCGCGCGATCATTTCTTCCCCTTCCTTGTCCTCTCCTCTCCTCTTACACACACACACACACACTTACACTAACATGCACTACATTACCACACATGCCGGGAGACCGGCCGGGAGCTTAGAGCTTGTCCCGGCTGGGGCGGTGCCCCACTGGTGGGAGATACTTGGTTGAGGGGAAACCCCGTTAGTCGATAGGTCGAAGCCAGATCTCGCCATCCAGCGGGGAAAAGTTCATCGCCACCCCCCGAGGAAAAACATGCACTACACTAACGGGACTAATGACCAAAGTAGTTGACGCGCCCGGAAACACGAATCAATCAATTATGACAGAAAGCGGCTGAGACAGAAAGCGGCTGAAAGTGACGGGGGGAGTAGGCGCCGCAACTCGGCCCGAGGTGGCTTGGTGATGTTCTCCGTCCAAATGCATTAGGCAGTTCATGTATGCGCTCTTGACGTTTTGGAAGCTCCATTTGGTTGTGCGAAGCACTCTGATAAGCGCAGCAACGCAGGCCCGCCAGCCCTCCTTAGTAGCCCGGGGTGGCTCTGAAATGAGCTTGCATCTGTGTTCGCATACTATACACTGGTAAGCGCCGCCTGCTAGCTCTGGTGTTATACGTGACAGCAGGTGCTTATGGATTTATTTTATATGTGCGTAATATTTTTGTGTGCGTGTTATTTCCGAGTGTGTTATTCCCGCGTGCTGATTTTTCTGCTATGTAGCGGTACGGTATAATGCTTTGGCAGAAAATTCATAATATTTTTGAAAAACCGTTCAGTTGTCATATTTTGGTGGAAAAGAGTGACGTTATTCGAGTAGGGTGGCCTAATCCGCAACTTCCTAATTTCAAATGTTTGCACAAAAAAAGGGAAGGGAGTATTTCCGCAACTTTAATACTAAATATTGACTTAATAATTAAGATGGAATTGTTGCTTGCAAACGATATTCACAACGGTGAAATCTTTTGATTGTACTTCAAGGGATAGAAGAGGCTTGGCCCAGGAATATTTATCTGCATCAGAAATAATTTGTGTTGTGTAGAATCATGAATACTCGACGATTATAAAATACAGTTGAAGGGAGACAAAAAGAAACAAATTGTTGTTGTTTTGTAGGCATGTATCGAGCTCCAAACGAAGATATTTGCGTGATTCAAAGGCTAGCAGATCGGACTCGGTTCTTAAACATTACTGCAAAGCGAAGCATCATTGGCGGCGATTTCATGTTTCCTCAGGGAAAGTGGGCTGGCGACACTCAAGATATTAACGCAGCACAAGTGCTCGTGAATTGAACTTGTTTGGGACTGCCTTTGTAGGCGGATAGACGAGGGAGCAAGCAATTCTGGACATTTTGCTTGCCCTGAACACTTTTCGAGAGTGAGATTTCGTAAGAGCTCAAGTGTAGAATACAGTGATGTCCAATGAAATGCAGTAAAGGCCAACAAGAGTGCGAGAAAAGTGCGATGTACCGTTAATGAATAAATTAATTGTTATCGAAGGGAGATGCAGTGAAGAGAGGTACGGAGTGAAGGTGAGGACATTTTATCTATTTTTATACTTGTCTATTTCTGTTTTGTATACGTGTATTTTATTTCATTTATGCTTTGTTAACAACACCATTCTTTTATGTGTTCATGATGCTATAAAAGACAAAGTTTAATAATAAAGTTGAAGCAAACTTTCAGAAAATTTTGAAATTTTGTTTGAGTCTTCATCTAAAGGTACAACGTATACTTTCGCGTTCGGAGTTAGTATCTTCTCGGCTGTCTGGGAGATGTTCGTCCTCAGCACAGATGCCAACATTGCAGCCGTCATGCTGTGACCTTCTTCGGGGCGAAATGCACTTGCAACTTGGCTGCGGCGTCTCTGGGAGAGCCAAGTAGGTTCATGTTAAATTCTCCCAAAAATAATGTAACGGTTGGTACTTGGCTGTTCTGGACGAGCAGCATCTCAGTCGGTCGATCTGACGTTTCGGCCATTATATTGTCACTTTCTTCTGAGCTATACTGCGAAAATAAAATGTCAGTTTCAAAGTCGCAGGGCATCCAGTTTCTTGAAATCGACAACGGAATAATTAATTTTGGAGGAAACCGACTCAAAGGTTTAGGCCTAAGTGTCGACCACAGGCAGACGGACAAACGGACAGACGGACGGACGGACGGACGGACGGACGGACGACCGACCGACCGACCGAACGTTTCGCCGTCAATCGATTTTTCGGTATCAAGAACAGAGAAAAAATGAATTCTGACTACGCAATTGTTAGAGGAAGTAATTTACTACATATAAAAACGAATTTATCAACTTGTTCATTACCATTACCCTGCAATAAGTGTTTATCTGTCAAAAAAATTTCATGCAAATTTCATGCGCAAGATCACAAATATTTTCCCTTCTTAGGAAGTAAGTAAAAAGTGTGGCGAAGACATATCTAGTGTACGTACTTGCTTCATATGAGATTTTGTAAATAGATACATTTCATACGAGATTTTGTAGAGTCCCGGTTCAAAATGTCGTAAGTCGATACTAATTTACATAGTTATTAGAAATAGTACATGAAAATCTGTACTCTGCTGTTGCACCACTGGCGTATCTTATCTGGTAACATTATGTTGACGAGGGAGAGGTCGGCGGTGCTGGGGTGAATGACACGACGAGTAGTCTAAGAGAAAAATATGAGGGGGAATTGGGGTGGAGGCAGAAACAGCGTATAAGATGTTCGAAGACGGAGGGGAAGGAAGCAAAGGAAGCTTTAGAAATGATGGTGATGTTGCGACGAGATGGGAAAGTAGTGAGATTGATGTATAGAAAAAAAATAAGTGGGGAGAGCATGGATAATGGAAGAGACAAGGGAATAAGAAGTAGAACTGTAGGAGAAAAACTATGATGGTGTGGCAGCTTTTGAAGAGGAATACTAAGGACTACGAAATAGGAGGTAAGAATTGCAAGGGAAAAGAGATCCAGTGAAGGTAAGAAGTAAGGAAAAGATGACCGATGTAAGGGAATGAAGCTGAGGACGTCGATGAAGAGAAAGCTGGATGCAACGACTTTCGACAATCGCCTCCCTTCTCAACCGATCGCATTTCGCATCCATCAAATTTTAATTCGTCGCCAGCGCCGTCGTCGACTTTCGCGACGGCTTCGTTTCCGTTGCGCCAGACCGTTCACCCACCTCCATGGCGACAGGTCTCTGGATCGAACTGCTACCCGCAGTTCCACGCCATGCCACTCCACGCCACCCCAGATCTTCTGCTAAAATGAGGATATTTTTGTTGGGGTTAATAGAAAGGTCCTTGTGCATTGGTAGGCTAGGTTGCGTAATTCTACGTATATTTGTTTTTGTTTTCTAGACTGAACTAATGTGAATGGGCAGGTCGATTATTGGAGGGGGTGGTGATGACTGAAGTTAGAAGGTTAGGAAACCCTTTGTCATAATTAAGGAGGCAGATTTCAATGAAATGTCTTTTCTTTTTACTTTAAAACAATACCTTTTAGTAAACACATTCATTTTATGTTATGACAAAAGGAAATATCCGATTTTTATATGATTTTGTTGCATTCTTCGTCGTGTCTTTATGCCTTCAGCGTTGGCTCGGCCGATTTTGTGATAACTAAAGACAGACGTTTCCTTGTAAAGAACAGTTCAAATCAAACTTTGGCAAGCTGAGTTCACTTGAACGAAAGGAAACAGCCTCGATTACATCAGTAACATATTCTACAGCTTGAGTTGTTTATCTGAACTGGTTTTTATTTTAAAAAATTTACGTAATTTTTCTTTGCTTTTAGAGTTTTTTAAAAACATTTTAAGAGCATTTTATTGATCATTTTTGGTGATGTTTTAGGTAATCAAAATCCGCTCCTAGTCGTAATCTAATGGAGAAACTCTGTTTCGAATTATGATTGGCAGTGGTGATTGTGGTTTGCAGATGGACGGTTGGAAGGGGCTGCGGTGGTGCCTATCCAACAGTCTCTGTTATGAACTTCTTTGAGCCTTCAGATACGATGTTATTATGCGTGAAAGTTTTTTACGTTGAAGGCATGCCACGAATATCAAGGCTTTTAGAAGGTCGCGAATGCGCACTGAAGTGCGAAGTGAATATAAAAATAAATGTGAATCCAGACATGTCAAAAAACTATTACGTACACTAAGATTGTTTTGCCGGCTGGGTGGCTGGTATATTAGGAATTGCCGACTGGCTGATTGTCTAACAGCTGGTTGGTGTAGTATTTACAGCTTGCTTGCTAAACTTCTGTAGTATATTTCGAATCATGACGTGGGCAAATATTTTTGTCGGATCGAAACACTTTTGAGAGTGCAAGTAGTATTGTAATATTATGTAGTCGTAACAAATACGACGAGAAAGTAAGTGTGTTTTTAGCATTCTAGTTTTGTGTTCGTCTTTAATAGGGAGATTTGCAAGTTGGATTCAATTCTATGTGTTTCCCTGTCAACTTTAGCTGATTTATTGCATTTTGTCCGTTTTAAACACTGCCCCATTTACATGTAGCATCTGAGATACTATCTTCCAGCACATTTTCGTTTTTCCCTCTCTACATGTAAGTCATGTTGATCAAAGAAACCGTTTTTACCACTTTCTGATAATTTCTAATTTTAACACAAAATGTAAAAGTATTGTCTCGATGTCTCTTGCATTTTTCTTCCTTTTTTTCTTACTGGATTGGCTTTTATTATCACAATGGATAATTTTGTGTGTATATAACTTTAATAAATAATATATAATTTTGTGTATGTAAATATCAATATTAATATATTGTTTATTTTATAAACATAATACGATAAAGCATTCTTCAGACCATGCATTTGGGTGCAGACATGCAATGTGGTCCTCTTTCTGCACCTTTAAATTGTTTATTGTTGAACTTTGATATGATCGACCCTTATTTCGTAACTGTTTAAGATTTTTTGCATTATTATATTGAGTTTGCCTTCTTTTACGAATAGACAACTCGCCGAGCTATGTGTTAGGTAATGTCCCTCTTCGCACCATGTTTATTTCGTTGTCTTTCTTTTGGGATTCGAAAAACAATATTAATGTTATGCCACAATTTCGTCTCCTTATGGTCAATATAATTATCAGTCACAACAATATATTGTGTAAATATGTGGGACAAAATCCTGTTAATTAACAAAGGTCAATTGAAGAAACATAGTACTATAAAATACATTTATTGATTACTACTGTTTTAGAATTACTCATTTATTTGACAACTATCTGAAAGGCACAAACAAAGCACAAACTGAAAACAATAGTTATTTAACGTTGCATTACATGCATTTCGAGTTTAGGTGTGTTTACTTCATACATGTATTTCATGTAGTCTTAACGCAAATTATTCCAAATTTCAGCTTCTGCAAAAGTCATAAGAGCATTTTGAAGACTGAGAAACTTAATAGATCCATCAGATGCGGTGCGCACATAAATTGTCTTCATTTGCATAACTATTCACGTCAGACGCACGAATCTATAGCTGGACATTTTGTTGTGGGATATCATCTTGCCATTTCATAGACTGGTTACAATTCCAAGAACTTCAGGCATAAATAGAGAATGAAGGGCTCGGCAGTAGATCTTCCTATGCCACATTTTCGACGAATTTAAATTAATCCTACCGACGTACTCGCCGTATATATTATTACTTGTATTTATATGGAGTTGCTGATGAAACACGTCGCAATAATAAAAAATCAGTTGTTCATTTCTCTGCGGCCAAGGACGTTGGAGAGAAACCTTTACCTTATTTGTCAGAGTGAACTGGAACTGGCGTAGAACTATCCACAGCAGGAATTTACTACCTTTTCTTTACATCGCTACCTGTTAAAAACGTGTTCGCTCCATCGATCCACCTACGTTATTCTATCTAATATAAAGCATATATAACACAAAGATACTCACACACATGTCTTAAAAATAACAATTTCATACACCAACATTTGGTAAATATCTAGTTTTAAAAATGGAGAACATTCCTCTTTTGAGTAGCTGGGTTTCTCATCTTCATTGTTGTGCAATGGTTACAAAAGTTCAGCGTCTTTAACTTGCATTAACATTTCTCCAGTGCATATTGCTGAGAGATGTTTTCTTTTATGATATAGTGTCGTTGTGAAAAATAGTTATAATTTGTTGGGTTCTCTAAACATCCTAAACAGTTGCGTAGCTAAATTTTCGGATGCTTTAGAACAAGAAGTCGAAATGGGACTCGTATCTGCAATAAACTTGTATTTAAGAGTTTTAAATCTAAGTGGTTTTTAAAATATGGTTGGTGCAATGGAGAAAATCAGCCGGGAATGCGATTTGTTTTTTCTTTACCCATATCCGTCCGCGGTGGTCGGGCGGTCCTTTCTAAAGGGCCCCTGACTTTCGCAGGACCAGTACGGTGCACAGATTGTACCAGCCTAGCTACACCCCGATCCTAAGGATGAATTTCGGGTAGGAAAGAAGAGGATCGAGTTGTAATTTATTATTATGTGTTTTGTTACTTGATACCGGAAAATAATTAACAAGTTCATTTAATATTTTAATCAGTGGGATTTTTATTATCACGGGTCCATATTCGGTTACAGAAATGGACGACATTGATCCGACCTTGATCATCATTGACACCTTAAAAAAATTCATCGACACTCAGAGGTATCGATAGCGAGCCCATTGGGAAATCGTGATCTACAGCCAAACCCTTTAAATGTAATGGAAATTTTCCGTAGTTATGCTGTTATACACTGCGGTGACAAAAGTCATGGAATACCTCCTAATATCGTGTCAGACTTACTTTTATCCGGTGAAGTGCAGCAAATCGAGGTGGCATGGTCACAATTCGTTAGAAATCCCCTACATAAATATTGAGTCATGCTACATCTATAGCCATCCAAAATTGCAAAGGGGTGGCCGGTGCTTGATTTGGTGTACGAAGAGACCTCTCGATTATGTCGCATAATGTTCGATGAGATTGATGCCGGTCAATCTGGGTAGATAAATCATTCGCTCGAATTGTTCAGAATGTTCCTTAAATCAATCGCGAACAATTGTGGCCCGATGACATGGCGCATAGCCATCCATAAAAATTCATCATTTGGGAACATGAAGTCCGTAAATGGCTACAAATGGTCTCCAAGTAGTTGAACATAACCACTTTCAGTCAATGATCGGTTCAGCTGGATCAGAGGACCCAAGGGTGGCTGGTGAATAAATGTTTAGGGTAGGCAAAACAGTACAGATACTAAACAGCAGGGGATCCCGGGAAGGGGGCATTTGGGTCATGCCCTACCTCTATTTTTTTCTAACTTTATTCAATTTATTTAAAAACAATAGTCTCACTGATATCATTACATTCCAAAGCATTATTATCTTAAATCACGCGCCGACGTGTTTCGAGATATTGAAATTATAAAAAAGTGTTGCGAGTTTGTGTTTCTCAGACAATTCAGAAATCGGATTCAATTTTTTTTCGGGCGTTTAAGATTCACTGAATTCCATTTATGATCATTTGTCATTTCGTGTTTTGAATATCTCTTGATAATTTTTCGTGTCAAAGTATCCATCTCTATTATAAGTACTCTCCTTCATTGACAATAAAAGACATGGTCAACAATAAAACTTAGCTTGACCTTCATTACCTGCTAGACATTTATGGAAATCATACTACGAAGGATTGAAATTTCTTGTTTTTTTCTGGCCAGCACGATGTACAACCGCTTTCAACATAGAGAAATTATGGATAACAGTCGACCTACTTCTCTTTTCTATATCGTTAAGACAAAAAAACTGTGTACGTGGTAGTTCATTCACTGTATCTGTCATAATATTAACGTGAAATCAAATTTAAATATGAAATATCAAGTAACATTAATAATCCTCAAAATACTAATTTAAAATGAAAAAATATATTTCCAAAATAAAAATAATTACCTAACAATCCTCTTTCTCCGCTTATTAACTCGTCAGCCAAACAGTAAAAACACGCACTTTGCGGCTTGCATATGAGAGGAAATCAGCCTTCCGTGCGGGCAGGCCGCAAGCAAATTCGCTGGTCTGGGCACAACACAGCATGCTACTATTCTACGCTCACTACAGAGCCTTTTCACACAATACTGTGCGAAGCGAGGCAGGGCCCGGGCGTGCCTATCCTGGGAGCTGCAAGCAGGTGCATGTTACTGCGCCAAGAGACAAGACATCGCATGGTGCACGGACTGTTACAAAACAAGAACTGAAGCTTGAAATGCAAATGTGGTTCATGCACGATAATTAAATGTTTATTATACACTTCCAGATGAATAATACACTCCGGTCAAATGGTAAGTCATTTAATTTATTTGTTACTATGAAATGTACTAAACTAGAACATATTCATCAGGGTAGGCAGTGCCCATCTTGCCTACTCCAAGGAGCCGCAACTGTCCAGTCCATGTAAAAACAGCCCACACCATTATGGAGCCTCCACCAGCTTTCTCGGTGCCTTGTTGACAACTTGGGTGCATGGCATCGTGGGGTCTGGGACACACTCGAATCCTACCATCAAATCTTACCAACTGAAATCGGGTCTCATTTGACCAAATCACAGTTTTCCAATCGTCGAGGATCCAATCGATATGGTCTCGAGGTGCTACACACGATGTGCAAAGGCACTGGAGTCGGTCTTTCAACTGACATAGCCCATTAAAACTAAATTCCGCCACACAGTCCTAACAGATACTACGTTCGTCGGGCGTCCCACATCGATTTCTGTGATTATTTTACGGTGTTGCTCGTTTGTTAGCACTTGTTGAAAATTCTAGAAAAACTCTACAGCTCCAGGTCTTTAACTGAAGGCCGTCTGCTACTGTGTCTTCCGCTGTGAGAGGTTATGCCTGATTTTATGTATTCTCGGCATACTTTTGACACAGTGGATCTTGAAATATTGAATTCCCTAACGATTTCCGAAATGGAATGTCACATGCGTAAAGGCGTATAGCTCATTCTACCATTCCGCGTGCAAAATCTGTTAATTCACGTCGTACGGCCATAATCTCGTCAGGAACCTCTTTATCTGAATCACCTGAGAAAAATAAAAGCTTTGCTAATCTTACGTGATATTACTGCATTTGTATATGTTCATATTGCTTTTATCACATCCGTGCCTATTGAGCTTGTTCAGCATTATCATAATAATGATCAAATTCAAAATTGGGCTCTAATACGCTGATTTAATTCCTTTATTAACGCGCCATTAAACATAAAACACCACTAAATGTTCGTTTACCTTTATCAAGATGTTTAACCTTTTATATTTGGTGTCGTTTGCGGTGCAATCTGAATGGTTTTAATAATGTGTATTTCCTTCCATAATATGCGATACGTCATTGCCAAATTCAAATCATTATGTGTATTCCAGAGAAACAAATTTCTTGAAAGTCTGAGAAACCGGAAAGATGCATCAAAAGTAATGAAAACAGCGGTACATGATTGTTTCCGGGTGTTTGGGTGACGCATCGCCTTGGAGTGCTTAACTATTCTCGTCTTTTTTCAGGGCAGAAATGCGTCATGACGATGCTGAAGAAGGACCCGAAAAGAAAGTCGAAGGAACGTTACCGAAAGAACCGAGGGCAAGGCGTTCCCGGGCACCCGGGAGCAAACACGACTGCGGCAAACTACGACTAAAATATAGGAAGATAACGGCCGAGAAGAGCGCTGCCCGGCCGAAACGGACGGGCGCGACGGAAACTGCAAGGATGTCGCCGGGGCTGCCAAGGTCGCTCGGAGGCGAGCGCGCCGCCAGAGGAAATGACAGGCAGCCGCAGCGGAGGGGTTCAATCCGCACAATGGAAGAGAGTGCGGGGGCGGGCGCAGGGGGAGGGCGGCGAAGGGGGACGGGGAGGGTGAGGACGGGAGGCGAAGGAGGTGGACAGCGAGGACGCCGGCGGAGACGGTGGGGGAGCAAACGTGAAACATGGGCGAGGATACCAGCGGAGGTATAGGCGGGGACGGCGAGGGTTTGGGCAGGTGCTGTAGGAGGGTGGGGAGTGGCCGGCGGGGGGAGAGGTCGCGAGATCGGGGGTGTAGGGGGGCGGTCGCGCCGTCGAACTCAGTCGCAGCGGCCGGGTCATTTCGGAGGGCGGAAATTGTGAACGGGAGACGCGGTGGATGCGGCGAGCGAGACGAGGCAGCGGCGGCGGCGACTTCCAAGTAACGGGGTGGGTGGGGGAGCGATGGTGGTGACAGCATTGGCAGATGTCACCCAGGTCACCCTGCTCCACTCCACCCTTAGTGTCCTACTGCACACGTCGGCCTTCTCCGCGACAGCTCTCCCATACACGTCATCGTATCAGTGGCTTTGGCGGTGAAGCTTTTTGACCTTAATTATGCACGAAGTGAGTGGTTTTACTGACAATGCCCTCAACAGTACACAAAGCATATAGTGTTTCTTGATGTATTTGTAACACAAGCGTAACAAGTATTTGTAACACAACTTATGATGCAATCGAAACCGAAATAATGCAAGACAAAAATAATTAATGAATGAGTAGAGGTTGGACGGTAAGGAGTAAGGATTGAAGTTAGAGTTATTCGAGTGCCACAGAACTAATGAGTAATCGGCAAGATTCAGAATGGAGAAATTTTGGAATATGCAAAACAAGCACCTACTTTCTTTATCTATAGACTCGTACATTATAATAAATTGTATCTAAATAAATAAAGACAATACATCGTGATTAAATTGTTTTCGGGACTAATAGGCCGAGGTCCCCTAAAGTCCTGACCTTTTGTCTGTAACTGCGGCAGACCTCTTCAGCGGCGATGGGGTAATTGTCGGAGATATAGTAGAGAGCTAGCAGCACACCAGGGGGGTCTCCGACTATTACCCCATGTATCAGAGAAATTTAATGAAAAACTACTGACCGACTTGCTTAAGAACTTTAGGTACTGAAAAGAAACTTCTCGGAGAACTATGTGCATTTTTTAAAAAAATTATTGATGCCTTGGCACAAAAGACGATTAGGAGAATGGACATGATTTCCAAGATAATTTACAAGCATAATTGTGCGTTTCATCGTGCTCCTTATGAGAAGTTTCTCTTCATTCCAAAAATAATGAATTGTTAATGCATTAGTTTTACAGTGTGTTTTATACTTTGATATTGCATGCTCTTATATTGTTAAAATATATACAAATTATTATTCATTTCATTCACTTGTAGTCTTATGAAGCCCTATCTCTCCCATATTAATTTAGCTGAACATTTGACCCATTATATAAAAAAATATTTAACCTAGTGCTACAAAATTTCAGAAGCAGCTTGGTGGAAATGGTTTAAGTAAGTACAATTCAATACAATGGTTTAAGTAAATTAAGTCTTTTGAATAGCTTTCGTAATTTTTGCCACAATTGATGTAAAAGTCAAAATTTTATATTATTTTTATGTAATTTTATGCAGAATCCTGTTTGCATTTTACTATCGTAAGTTCATTATTACTTAATTGGCGTCGTACAGAAGACTGAAAATTATCGTTTGAGTAGTTTCAGAAACAATGGAAGAAATGTGTTCAAAAATGTCATTTTTCAGAAATCGGTGTCGAAGGAAATCC